>JABBEO010000005.1:600000-1078746 GCA_012851205.1 Torulaspora pretoriensis
CATCTAACCCTACTGAGAAAGTTGAGCAATTCTTGAAAGTGTTCAACCTGGACCCAGCTATGATTTTTGACCTCAGACCTCTCGACCCTACCATCAAAGTTCCTTTCCCAACTCCGACAACTGTTGGGGCTGTAGTTAGAAATTACTTCGAAATCAGCGGACCTATCTCAAGACAAAGTTTCGGTCAGTTGGTCCAATTTGCCCCTACCCAAGAGATAAAGCAGAAGCTGATAGACTTATCAAATGATAGAGATCAATTTGCTATTGAGATCACTGCCAAATACCTTGATCTGGCTGACGCCCTTTTGCGTCTTTCCGATGGTAAGCCTTGGGAGACTGTTCCACTAGAATTTTTGATTGAAACCGTTCCTCGTTTACAACCTCGTTACTACTCCATTTCCTCCTCCTCTCTCTCTGAAAAGCAGACCATCCATATTACTTCCGTAGTTGAGAACTTCCCAAACCCATCCGACGACGTAGATGGTAACGTCACCGGTGTAGCAACCAACCTACTAAGAAACATTCAACTCGCTAAAAATGACCAAGTTATCGAGAACTCTCTTCCAGTTCATTACAACTTGAAGGGTCCTCGTGATCTGTACGCTGGGTTCAAGCTACCTGTCCACGTCCGTCGCTCAACTTTCAGATTACCATCCAACCCTGCCACGCCTGTTATCATGATTGGCCCAGGAACTGGTGTAGCACCATTCCGTGGTTTTATCAGAGAGCGTGTTAAGTTCTTGGAGAAGAACGAAAATGTCAAGCTCGGTAAGCATCTTCTATTCTACGGCTCACGTAACCAAGATGATTTTCTATATCAGGATGAATGGCCTGGATATGCCAAGAAATTGGATGGTGCATTTGAGATGATAGTGGCCCACTCCAGGCTGCCTAATTCAAAGAAAGTATACGTCCAGGACAAACTACTAGAACGTGAGGACGAAGTACATGAGTTGATCAATAATGGCGCATTCATCTATGTCTGTGGTGATGCTAAGGGTATGGCACAGGGTGTTCATACTTCCTTGGTTGACATAATAACACGGAAGAAATCTATCTCGAAGGAGGATGCCGTTGAGATGATCAAGATGCTGAAGACCACTGGAAGATACCAGGAGGATGTTTGGTAAGCAAGCAGCCCACTTTTCAAATAATAGTAGTTGCATTTATAAGCCTCAATCGATACAGTATTCAAGTACATTCATCGTCCGCTGTTTTTCCTATTGAGCGACGCCCTCAATCGCAGTGCCATTATAAGACATCATACTGACAATTGATCTGGCGATACCAGGGTGTTATCAACTGTCGATTAAATACTTCATAAGGTATAAGCGCGAGTGATGATTTTAGAAGCGAAATTTCTATATACCACTACTACCTTATAAGAAGAACATCCGTTTGACGCAGTCGAATGAGTATATCTCATCATGTATCTCAGAGCTGTAATGCCAGTAAGGCCGATAAACATCCTTTGGCCTAGATTTGGCGCCCATTCGAGAAGTTTTGCGTCGAAAGCCATTTCTACCATCTCAAATGGAAGCTCTACAAATGATTCAAAGTTGAACTTGAAAACAATGAAAGTTCCATCCAGTCGACAAGATCCATCTCGCTATCTCAGGAGGACCTTTTCGCCAAAATACAAGCGAGGTTTTGCCTCTACTAATGACAGCGATCTGGAAGAGATTCTTAGTAGTTCACTCAAGGTTAAACCTTGTACAGCTGTGACTTCGGGTGAAAAGTACGATTTGAAAAGATGTATTCAACTTCTACATTCTAAAGGATACCAGCCCACCAGTCTAATACCTGACGAGATTATTTCCTTCAAGTATCAAGGTGATGGCTACAAAGGAGACGTCATGATTATCGGACAAAACGCTACGATCGTTAGCTGGGGATTAGATGAAACCTTTGTCAATCAAAATGTCCTGCATTTGGTGGAGGATGCGCGTATCAACCCTTTACCTAAAGGCTCCTTCGAAACTGAAGACATGGATTTTGTCGAAGTTGAAAGTTATGACCAGTTTCCAAACATCGACTCGAATTTATCTACCTCTGCTAGTTTACGTGCAGCTCTGGACAGGAATGGAGAAGCGAGCTTTCTTGCTGGAGACCTCATTGTCATCAATTCCATGGATCCCGACTCTGGTATGCTAGACAAGGCTGCTTACTCCAGTGGTCTCGCAAGAAGTACATTTCTTGCTGTTCTAGAAAACTCAATGGAGGCGCACATATCTCGAACGAGAATAATAACAGAAAAGATTTCAAGAGGTGTTAAGTTGAATCTCAACGAGAGCGAAGCTTTACAGTCAATTGGCAGGCTATTTCTCATCCGAGGCAAACTAAATTTATACTCTGAACTCATTGAAACTCCAGATTTATACTGGAGTGAGCCGCAACTTGAAAGAATTTTCAAGCAAACTTCAAAGTACCTTGACATTAGTCCAAGGATCAACATTCTCAACACAAAGTTGGACTACTCTACTGATGAATGCCGTGCTCTCATGGGTGTGTTAAGTGAGAGAAAGGGGACATTTCTGGAGTGGATCATTATTTACCTGATTACGTTAGAGATCATTTTCGAACTATACCATTTCTATGAAAGATACTATATCGACGCTAAACCTCTACCTGCTGGAGATGGTGGTCAATAAACTTGTAAATAGCTACTTATGAGAAAAGCGCAAATAAATGAAGGCATTGAAGTACTGGTGATGGCTGTGTCGTTACTTGCTGATGTTGAAATATAACTAAAGAGGTCTGCTTGAGCCTGTTGCCCTAGTGTTCATATGATTGAAAGCCTTGTCTAGCTCTTCGGGGAGCTCAGTTACTGGAAAGAAGATGCTTGATTATTATTGAATTAATAATATGAATCTGTCAATGATTTGCGACACTAAATACTAGCTGGGAAACTTTAGATGCAGAATGCCGTAAAAGAAATTATTTGCCCAAAAATGACTACGATCTGGCAGATTTGATTTACTTCGAGATAGTTACTGAAGTTTGCCTGCGATAATAACAATGTTTTTTGAACATGCATCAAGCTGAAATAATGAGGTTGGCTATCGGAACAATTGAAAAGACTGAGATAAAAATGTGAGTACTTCAATCTTTGGCTTTATAACTCATTCTTGATATAGACTTTTGTTGCCATGCGAAGACATTCCTCGTACTGATGAAAGCGTACCATTACATGGATCATCAGCGCGCTATGGAGGTTCGAACTCAAATGTGATATCAAACTGTATCTTGACTTTAGCATCGAGGATGATAACGTGCTTTCGCAGGTCAAGACTTCCAAATAATACACCTCCACATCACGAGAAAATCCTCACAAGGCGTAAGATGTGGGAAGAACCCCTGTCACTGGGAGAAAAAAGTTGGAGTGCTGTTACGGGAAGAATGAATAAAATCTTGACAGAATTTTGCCAAATCTTATTATGTTTCGCGGGCGTTTTCTGAGCTCAACAATGCTGCAAATTTATTTCTTTCAGCGTCATCCTTTTTAATAGCATCTAATATCTGGTCAGTTAGGCGCTCAGTGATCGCGTATGCTTTATGACAATTTTCCATCAAGGACAAGGCATCCATGGGCAGCCCACCTGCTTTTGACACTTGAACCACTTCCCTGTTTTTATTCAACGTGACAGTTAGTGTTCCGTCCCTCAGAAGCTCCTCCTTCAAGGTGGCATCAATGATAGCTATCTCAGCGTTCGAGTCTCCCTTAATGTTTTCCTCGGTATCCTGTGGGTTGTAGAAGGAGAACGTAACACAGATGGGAATGTGTAAAATACCCAAAGATACTGGCTCCCTTTCATCAACAGGATGGACTGTAATCCTATCACCAAGTACAGAAATGTCTGGTTTCTTGAAGTGTAATAATGCAGTCATAACTGCCAAACATGACGCGTCAATAAATCCTCCATCACAATCGAGGAAATGGACATCTGCTCTGACTGCCCAACATTTACTCCCAGCTACAATACACAGTCCCTCGATATCTAACGCACCAGACCTCCTAACGGCTTTCTCGATAATTCTAGCGCATAGGACCTCATCCTCACCTGTGTTGTTACCATTTTCGAACTGTGGGCCAGCCATTGGCGAACTTTCGGTTGATATCAAAAACAAACCTTCAAAGGGTCTATCCTCGTACGGTTGTGCAATCTGACAGCTAATCCGGCATTGAACTCTAGTTTTGCCCATTTTCACTGTAACGTCCCCATACTCCCTGCCAAAACTAATTTCCACATCGCGAAATTGATCGAACGAACGTCCATCTAAGCGACCATTTTGTCTTAAAGCTTCTAAAATAAAAGTGGCTTCTGAGGTTGATATCTCAATGTCTTTCGCCATATTTTAAAGGTCCAATGGCACTGGAAAAATCCTATTGGCTTGTTAGATCGATAGTTTGTTGCTCATCGTGAGCTTTTCTGCTAATTTTTCAGAACTGGACGTTCTGAGTGATGGGTATACCAATTCATGAGGTTGAGAGTTCGACTAGTTCGCCCGCTTGAAGAACCCATCTATTGCCCCAGTCTGCTTCTTAACCTTCACAGTCTTCTTTGTGACCTTCTTTGTTACGATTGTCTTGGTTTTCCCGCTTGGAAGCCCCACTGTCATTGCGGCATTCACCAATAACTCTTTCTCCGCAATTGAGCATTTCAATGAGTCTCTGTAGCTTTCGTATACGTAGTACGAATTCTTGATGTTTGTCAAGTTTTCGTCTGAATCTTGGTTGGCGGGGACAAACTCCTTGAGGGTTGAGTATGCCAGCTTGGGAATCAATGACACCAGCAAATTGGTGGCCATAACGATTCTTGCGCATTCTAGAATGTCTAGCGGGAGATCTAGTGCTAACGGTATGCTCTTAGGAAGGTTAAGAGTCATTCTCGAGACCTTTCCTGCGAGACATCTCGTTATTTTGTCACTAGTCAACTTGTAATATAAATCACCGGCTTCTTCGATGGGCTCTGCGATCTTTCGTAGCGCCCTCTCGAGGGCCCATGTGGAGACTTTGGACCACTCGCTATCATGGTTATCAATTAGAAAGTCTTGAAAGTCTCTCACTGTGAAACAGTTTGTCTGGATTGGCGATGTTGTGCCTACAGTGTCTAGCTTTCCCTGATACTCTTTCTCAGTCTCACTGACACTATTTCTGTAGTAGAATCCAATTAGGTTGAATGTGATATCGTATTTAACCGCAATCCTGAATTTTCCACTCTCTTCTACGTGCCCATCACATCTATCTGCTTCATTGATAAAAAATGCCGATTTCAATGGCTCTTCATCTGCAGTATAGTGGTACTTTTCGTTAGCCAAATCAGACTGCGTGTTGTATGAACAGCCTTTGCTAAACTCATGGGTCTTCAGTTGAAAGATCTCACCTGCCGGAGACTCGATGAGGCTGACGCGTTCTTTCGATCTGTTGTTAGATGGATGAGGTAGCGAATAATGGGTCAATTCATCTACTTTGTTGGCTATGGACAACGGTAAGACCACAATTGAGCCTTCCAAAGCTACAGAGCTTGATACGGTCATCTTGGCTTTGTTTGCTGTTTATTGTCTGTCAAGCAACTGTGCTTATAATTCAAGTTATTTACGCGACGTAGAGAACCTCATTATACAAAGAATAAGCACCGTAACCTAACTGTAGAGCATTTGGACACTTATTCGTTGGGCTGTAGTAAAAACTGTGTTTAAATGGCCTAGTCAACTATGCATTGTCGGCTTTTCAATCATCTTCTGGGTGTGTAGGCAGGCCAATTACAGGAGGAGAGGCTTATTCCGTTACTTACGAGCTACAGAGGCGAATGGAGTCTATACGGTCAAAGCTGGCTCGGAAGTGGCTAGAAAGTTTATGTTCGAAGGTATATAATATACAAGCTCGTTTAAAAATGGTGCTAGTTCAATTCCAGGCCACTTCACAAAACGAAAACCAACGTGAGTTGGTAAGGTATCCTAATCAGAGACATGGGCTGGGGTTACATTCTAAAATGGATAGGCACTATCCTTGTGGGGCTGCTGGGCGTCAATTGGCTGTTCAACACATTCTATCTTGACATGAAGAGGGATTTCACTTCTGTGGCGCTGAACCAACAATCCAATGTAGCTAGTGTGCGAAAAGAGAACGAAACTGCATATTACAGGAACTTCTTGGTTCCACTGGGCTTTCCTCTCATTACTGGCTTGGGGTTGTCGCTTAAGTACAAGATCAGAAATGGGAATTTTGGAGATGTATGGAAGGCCATCATGGAGCTCTCTGGAGACAACGGCATCCGATTCACAAATAGCGATACTCGCTACTCTCTTTCCACTGTTAACGGGATATCTCAACATATATTTAAAACTACTCTATCCAAAGACGTGAAAAATGTGGGAATCGTTGTTGCCCCATCATCTCTCGAAGGTTTCGTTGTCTCAATTGCATCAATGATGGGCTCAATTAAATCGTCATGCAAACCACATTTCTTGAGTGCGGTGCCCCGTCAGAGAATTG
This sequence comes from Torulaspora pretoriensis, assembly GCA_012851205.1. NCBI lineage: Eukaryota > Fungi > Ascomycota > Saccharomycetes > Saccharomycetales > Saccharomycetaceae > Torulaspora > Torulaspora pretoriensis. Next base: position 606,497 of record JABBEO010000005.1, read on the forward strand.
AGGATTTGGACGTCCTCGTAATAGATTCATGGACTTCATACCGAATGCTGAATGGCAGTGAGGAGTGGTATAAGTTAGTGGTCGTTTGTGCATCTCCAATAGCTGGGAAACTTCCGGAAAATGTTAAATCTTGGGAGCAACTGATTGAAGGCTACGTGGAAAGTCAAACTATGGAGTATGAACCACCAGAGGATAACTCGGATGATAGTAAAGAATTTGCACGCATAACTTCGCCTTACGGCGCAACTACTAGTTTCATGCAGGGTTGCCTGGTAAGTGGAATTGCATCCTTTGTGCAAGGGTTTCCTGCTAGTCACGAACTGTCCAAAAGCGACAATTTGGCAATTGTAGGGGACCTGGGCAATGCTGGTTTGTCATTGCACTTCTGGCATAAAGCGTTTGCCGTCCTACTTCATGGTGGCTCTCTGGCATTTTTAAAGAACGAATCGCTTAAACCATTCTCTTTGAAAGACATTACCCTTTTATTCATAAGCCCCGATGATTTGATGAGTATTCTGAAAACTATCGACATCAGGTCAACTTCCATTGTGAGAAGATTTGGGTTTGCCGTGGCCTCTACATTACTTAGTGAGGGAGTTTACACGACAATCGGCCAATACTCAAGCTCTTGTGATAAATTGCGGTGTGTCTTCTTAGCTGAGCTGATACAGAATACTCAGCTGATTGCTTCCTTTCCCAGCAAAATCCCCGTCATGAAGCAGCATGCTTCTCCAAAATCATTTACCACTGAAACACTTAACCATGTTAGAGCACATCTAGGCGCAAGAGTTGTTGTAGAGCTTTACTGTCCCTTTATCGTCATGGGACCCTTGAGCCAGACCAATTACTACGACTATAGAGTTCTTCCAGCATCTGTAGACGCACAATTTATCTGTTGTGGACCTCTTGCGACAAGTTTGGAAGGGAAGATGGTTCAAACCGAACAGAATCCAGCATTAGATATCAGCAAAAGGCAAGGAATGTTGTGCATCCGCGGCTTCACCATAGGCAAACCAGTCGAAGAGGATCGCTTGAAGAGCGCCATAACTTTAGCTGAGGAGTTTGGAGGCGGAGAAGGCTGGATGCCATTGGTGGGAATCTTTGGCCTATGGGGACAAGACGGATGTCTCTATATCTATAAGTGATCATTATTATCTATCTATTTATTACGTTCAACGGCTCTTTTACTCATACTGCAAGCGGCCTTTGACATTGGACCAAAAATCCTCAATATACTTGTTTTGTTCATCACCAGTGAGATCGCTTGTGCCTCTAACAACAAGGTACGTACGATTGTCCACCTCAATGTCCCATTCGGAAGGGTTGGCGCCTACAACTTTACCGCCGGTCTCGTTTACTATGCACCACCCGGCACATACATCCCACGAGTAACAGCCACCATCCCAGTAGCTATCTAGGTTTCCGAGAGCGATATATGCCATGGTCATAGCAGAGGATCCTAAATTCCTGAATCCATGTACAAATCCAGCATCGCATGATAATAAATTCTGGTAAGTGGCCATCTTAGACTGGAAATTTGGGCCCTCTCTTGCAGAGCCTGGCTGTAAAGCGACTACGGACTTATTCAAGATGAGTGGACCCATCGAATTGATTTTACTGGTGTGATCGAATTGCTCACCATTCAATCTCACACCATTTCCCTTTGATGCTGAGATGAGAAGATTGATATGCGGATTATAAATCACTCCGACAACTGGTTCCTTCTTAATGGTGAGACCCAGAGAGGTACAGCTGAATGGAAAGTCATGAACGAAGTTTGTTGTTCCATCTATAGGATCAACAATGAATGTTGGATCATCAGTGATCACTGTTTTTCCTTTGACATAGCTCTCCTCACCAACAAACTTAAAGCTGGGATACTTTTCTTTTAATGTTTTCCATATCAGGGACTCAACCTGTTTATCAATCGCAGTTACAATGTCCACTGCTCTAGAGCCGGTCTTTAAGTTGTAGTTGTGCTGAGTACCTGACTTCGACTTGATAATAGGGCCCACTTCACCCAACGCTAAGTCGCACAAGAAATTTTCAATAGCTAATAGGTCCAATTCCATTCTCCTACGTGCGCTGGGTCTTATGATTTATGGCTACTAAGCACGACGTTCGCTCAATTAACCAATTTTTTAGTTGCATGAACATACAACCATCTGAAAAACTATACATCAGGTCACAACAGATGACGAGTTTTTTGTTGAAAAGATTTACTATGTATCATTCACACGTAACTATTTATACATGAAGCAGGTGGTTACTTTTATTTGTAGAATCCCTTCTCCTTCAAGTACTTGTTGACAACATCACGGTCTCTGTTGACCCATTGGGCCTTGGAGGTGATTGTGTCTAGCGATTGAGCCAAACTTTGGTCAAATCCCTTAGTAGACTTCCCATCGAAGAACTTTCTGATGTCAGCAATGGCTTCGAAGGAAGTGAACCCTGAAGTGCCGATAACAACAACGGAACCCAACATAGAGAGACCAGGTGGTAATCTTCTAGAAACTTCGTCCCAGTTAATTTGAATCCAAGACCACAAAGCTTCGATACCTTCCTTGTGAGCTCTCATGCCCTGCATTGGAATGTAGATGTCTTGATTCAACACAGTTCCATCAAACAAGTAAGACAAGGTCCTCTTCAAAAGCTTGGTGTCGTTAAACCTACCCAAAGTTCTCAAAGCAGCCAGCTTTTCATCATTAGAGATAGGGTTCTTGTAGATGTTAAAAATCTTCTCATAGTTCTCAAGACCACCAGCTCTGGCTACAGTATTGAAAACTGTTGGTTTGATCAAGGCAGGGATAGCCTTCTTGTCACCAGCAACATACTTCTCGAACATATCCAAGGCAGCTCTCTCAACCTTCTCGTCTCTTGCCGCGGCAGCAGCGCCAAACATCGTGACCTTCAAACGCTGTTCGGCAAAAGAATCGGAAGCACTGAAATCCCAACCCAATGAGTGAGCCCTTGGAGAGACAAGCTCTCTGGTGAACGCATCTAGAGCGTCCTTCACCTCTTGTGGTTCAAAAATCCATGTGGACTTCAACGAAGAGATGCTGTTGATAATCTGCTCCCAAACAACAAAGGACTTTTCGTCATTCCATTGAGAGACCAGCTTCAAGAAATTGGTTGTGGAAGTGTAACCGGAGGCGGATAAAGTTTTCACATCAGCAACCAAACCCGTACGGTCTTCAACAGTAAGCTTGTCAGCTTGACCACCAAGCTTTGCCCACCTTTCATCTGAGTAAGAGGTGATGTAGATACCAGCCTGCGCACCATTAGCTTTGAAAAACGAGGGGTCCTTTAATTCGACGGATTTCGATCTTTCACTCAAAACAAGCGTGTTGTCAACACCATCATTGGTTGCCAAAGCCAAGAAGACGGGATACAGGGTCTCATCCTCCTCTTTCTTCACATCGCCCGTGGAGAGGAAACGGTTTTGGGTAAACGTAATTTTGTTGCCATCTTCTTTGACGGAAATAACTGGGAAACCGACCTTTTTGGTCCAAATGTCCATAACCTTTAAAACGTCCTTGCCGGACGCTTCAGATAGCGACTCCCACAAGTCTTCGGTTTTTGCGTTACCGTACTTGAACTTGCTCAAATATTGAGAGACACCCTTGACAAAGACATCCTCACCTAACCAGATGGAAATCATTCTCAACAAAGATGCACCCTTGGAATAAGAAATGGCGTCAAAAATTTGATTGATTTCATCCGCTCTCTTAACAGGAACCTCGATTGGATGGGAGGATCTCAAAGAGTCCAAGGCCAAGGCATGCTGTAAGGTGTCAGTAACATACTGCTCCCACACCTTCCATTCGGGTTGGAAAGCGTTACAAGAGTACCATGACATCCAAGTAGCAAATCCTTCATTCAACCATAAACCTTCCCACCAGTCCATAGTCACAAGGTTACCAAACCATTGATGAGCCAGTTCGTGCTGAACCACTTCCGCCACTCTCTGAATACGATCTAGAGTCGAGTTCTCCTCATCCAACAACAGGTCGACAACTCTGTAGGTAACTAAACCCCAGTTCTCCATGGCACCGGCAGAAAACTCGTGCACGGCCACGTTGTCCATCTTTGGCAAAGGATACTGAATGCCAAATGACTTTTCGAAAAATGCCAAAGTCTTAGCCGTCAAGTCTGCCGCATACTGGCCTAGCTTTTCGTTACCGGGGGTAGCGTACACCCTAACTGGGATACGGAAGTCCTTGTTTTCGACATACTTCAGCTCTGCAACAATGAAGGCAACCAGATAAGTGGACATCTTAGGAGTTGTGTTAAATTTGGTCAGTTTCTTGTTACTTTCGAGGCTTTCCTCGGACTTAACATCCATGTTGGACAAATGTGTCAAAGACTTGTCAGACACCAAGCTTATGTCGAAAGTTGCCTTCAAATTTGGTTCATCAAAACAAGGGAAAGCTCTTCTGGCATCAGTGGGCTCCATCTGAGTGGTAGCCATGTACTTGGTCTTGCCGGTTTCCTTATCTTCATACTTTGCTCTGTAGAAACCAGCCATGTTTTCGTTCAAGACACCGACAAAATCAATCTCCAAAGTCACCTTTTTCTCACTGGCAAGAACCTCATCATCAAACGTAAACTTACTCACTTGGTTTTCCTTGTCATAGGAAACCTCTTTTGCCTCATGGGAGCCAATTTTTGCTGACTGAATTTCAATGTCGATGGTATTCAACTGCACATTGTTCACCTTAGGATCGTTGACCTGCAAGTCGATCTTCACAGTACCGGTGTACTTGAAAGTCTCGAAATCGGGCTCCACCTTCAAGTCATAATGCAAAGGTACAACATTTGTGGGGAGAACTTCTCTCTTGGTATTAGCAGCAGCACTAGACATGATGGGCAGTATAAAGTTAGTAAACTAGCTGCTTACAAGGCTCAATTGAGAGAATAGGGAAGGGTTCTTCTTGTTCCTGTTTTGCCACTTGTCTACCTTTCCTTTAAGGCTCAACCTTAGTACAGTGCGGGTAAGAACATCTACCAAACTCACAGTGTTAAAGGCAGTGAAACTGACGTTTCCGCCCACCAAAATAGCCCGCTGGACAATCGAATTAACGGGGATAGTGTTCTCCAGCGCATTGGCTTTCTCCTGGTTGTCTCACGGTCAATTTTGGGAAAGTTTTCACCAAAACCCCCGTTTGTGGTATTCTGGAAGAAACTAGGCCGAGTTTCTCTCTTACCCATCTCAAATATGATTCAGTGGTACATACGTTTGTGTTTCTCCCATTTTCTGGCACTTGTGGCACGACTCTTTGAAGAACGATCTCGAGGATGATCTTGTGTATGATACGACACCCTGATATTGGCCGTAAACAACGGCTGGCATAGAGCGCGATAGCGTTAGTCGCGGACTCAGTCTGCTAAGAGTCTTTGTGAATATTGACATTGTCCTTGGGGATTAGAGCTCTATATGGGTGATTTTGTTGCTCGTGTTTTTGGTTTGAGATGTATATACCAGTACTCATGAGGCAAGGTCAAGAGATATGCATACCGAGGCGCTCGCTGAAAAGTACAAAAGAATGATGAATTTGCATGGCAAAAGCTCGCTTTATGGGCTCAATTGGGTCCCCAGGTCCAAGAGGGTCAAGAGGATCTACGATGGAGGACTTTAAACACAGCCAATAGCGTGGCAGGTGCCTGCTTTATCGAGGAAATGGTTCTTTTCTTTACCAGGTGAAAAAATTAATGAATAAACTAATGAAAAACGAAAAAATATGCAACAGTATAGGAAAAATGCGGGTATATAAACAGCTCATCTCATTCTAGATCAAGCTGTATCCACTAGAGATTCCGTAATTAGGATCGAAATGACAGTAACCGTCCCTCGACTACTCTGCTTGCATGGTTTCCTTCAGAACGCCAAGGTCTTTTCTGAGAAGTCCTCTGGTATCAGGAAACTGCTAAAGAAAGCGAATGTTCAGCTGGACTATATAGATGGTCCTGTGGTTTTGGACCGTAAGGACCTGCCCTTCGAAATGGACGACGAGAAGTGGCAGGCTTGTCTCGATACTGAGGTCAACAAGGCCTGGTTCTACCACAGTGACATCTCTTCGGAGTTGAACCTCGACGACACTATCAAGTACGTGGCCAACCATATCCGCGAAAACGGGCCCTACGACGGTATAGTTGGTTTCTCTCAAGGTGCTGCAGTAGCAGCCATCATCACCAACAAGATTACTGAGCTTGTACCCAGCCATCCGGAGTTCAAGGTCAGTCTGTTGATCTCGAGTTACTCTTTCACTGAGCCAGATCCAGCCCACGAAGGTCAACTGAGAATCACCGAAAAGTTCCAGGACGCCTTTACACCAAAGAAGGACAGTAAGACCAAGATGCTGTTCATCTACGGGGCAGCCGACCAGGCTGTGCCAGCCACAAGAGCCCAGTACCTTGCCAACATCTACAAGCAGGCCCTGCAGGACTCTGAGCAGGTTAAGGAATTCGAGCATCCAGGTGGCCACATGGTTCCTAACAAGAAGGACATTATCAGACCAGTGGTAGACCAGATCACCGAGGCACTAGCTGTATAAATTTTATAGATATTTTAACATAGCGCCGTAACTATGCGGGTGCGATTTTGCCATGTTCGAAAAGCCAAAAGAGCTTTAACGGTCAGAGTAGTTAAACAGGTCATTAAAGGCGACTTTTGAAGTTGACAAATGGCTGATCCGGTGTACGAACCACTAAGAGGTGAAGTGGCTGACGAAAGTGGCTCGCAATTGCGGTTGAAGCGGACCGGGAAGGGCCATGGGGTGCTACGTGTGCTACGCAAATATGCGCAGTTTGTGGGGCCGGGGCTGATGGTTTCGGTGTCGTATATGGACCCTGGTAACTATAGCACAGCAGTAGCGGCAGGATCTGCGCATCGGTACAAGCTTTTGTTTTCTGTGCTGGTTTCGAATTTCTTGGCAGCCTTTTGGCAGTGTTTATGTGCCAGGCTTGGGGCTGTTACAGGTTTGGATTTGGCTCAAAACTGCCGCAAGCACCTCCCACATGGACTGAATGTCGCCTTGTATATCTTTTCTGAAGTTGCCATCATAGCGACCGACCTGGCCGAGGTTATTGGGACTGCGATCTCGCTGAACATCCTGTTCGGGATCCCGTTGGCCCTTGGAGTTGTACTAACGGTGGTCGATGTTTTGATTGTATTGATGGCCTACAAGTCGAACGGCTCTTTGAAACTCATCAGGTATTTTGAGATGTTCGTGTCTGTGCTGGTTGTGGCTACTGTTGCTTGCTTCACCATCGAGTTATTTTACGCAGACTTGGGCAGTGCTAAAGAGCTGTTCAGTGGTTTCCTTCCGAGTCGAGCTGCTATTGAAGGTGATGGGCTTTATTTGAGTCTTGCCATTCTCGGTGCTACTGTGATGCCCCACTCGCTGTTTCTGGGCTCCGGGGTCGTGCAACCACGTCTCAGAGACTACGACATCAACAATGGTCACTATATGCCCAGTGAAAGCGACATTGATAACAATCACGATAACTACAAACCCTCTCTGGCCGCCATTGAGGAAACTCTGCACTACACAACTGCGGAATTACTGGTCTCGTTGTTTACTGTTGCACTGTTTGTCAACTGTGCCATCCTAATAGTCTCGGGAGCCACGCTTTACGGAAACACAGATGCCAACGGCACTGGGGAGGCCGATCTATTCTCCATCTACAATCTACTGTGCCAATCACTCTCAAAGAGCGCCGGTACGATATTCGTGCTAGCGCTGCTATTTTCGGGCCAGAGCGCTGGAATAGTGTGCACACTGAGCGGGCAAATGGTCAGTGAAGGTTTTTTGAACTGGACCGTTTCTCCCAGCATTAGACGTAGTGCGACAAGAGCGGTAGCCATAACGCCCTGTTTGATTCTTGTCCTCGTCGCCGGAAGAAGCGGCCTCAGTGGCGCCCTAAACGCTTCTCAAGTGGTCCTTTCGCTCCTCCTGCCGTTCGTGTCTGCACCCCTCATCTACTTCACGAGCAACAGTGCTGTGATGAGTGTCATAGTCGACCCGCACCACGACAATTACGCATTACAAGATCTTGCCGACACAGGAAGCGCAGAGCAGCTTCCGCAAGACGAACAGCCAGTAGTGAAAGACATGAGCAACAGCATTATCGTACGTGTTGCTGCTGTACTCACATGGCTGCTGATCTCAGCTCTAAACTTTTACATGCTCATCAGCTTTTCCCAGGGCAAAGATGTGCACCTTTAAGCGGCGCGCCCTCAAAAGATCGACATTGCCAAGCACTAAAACAGACGAGAATGGCACCCATTACAAACACAATCGTGTTCACTTCGCAAAAAGACTCCGTTACCGACAGCCGGGATGCTCTGGAACACTGGCTGTCTGCCAATGTGCTTAACAAGACTACTGTCACTGCAAAAAACCCCGTCCAGCTGATTTTCCAGAGAAGTTCGCAGAGAGCGCTCGTTGTTTGCCCCACACAGAAAATTGCCCAACTGGTATACCAGGCACTCCTCGAGGTCCCGCTGGGCAAATCCCTGACCTACGACTACGCAGAAGCAGACTTCGACGACTCAAAAGACCGGCTACAAGTCCCAAAGGCAGAGCGCGTGTTCCTGACCTCACCCCCAACCTCCCCGCCCCCAGGATTCGACTACGCACGCTGCGAGCAGCCTCCTCCAACGAACCCGCATACTCAGCTCCTACAGAACGACAGCCGGGAGTTTTTGACTTTGCTTGATTCCAAGATCGCCAGTATAGCGCTCCACAGGTGTCCGGACGCGCTCGGAAGGGCCTCTAAAGAAACCCCAGCCCGCACAGCATGTCCCCCAAGACCTGACGACCCGGAGTAGAACAACAAGGCCTGTTGAAGGTCCTTTTAGAGCTCTTCAGCTGCTCGTCGTGCGTCACGAACCAATGAGCGTTTGTTCAAAGTTGCCTCGCGCCATGGCACTTTCCGATCAAGCAGTGCCAAAAAGTTGCAGGCCTTAACGGATGAACGATTAAGCTGGGATTACTGGGATTTAAGATTCGATATTGCTGAATAGGTTGTCCGAGGATCAATCACATCGATTACAAGACCCCCACTAATATGTTATCCAGAGTTTTGTTCAAAAGTGCAAGCCGTTCTGTGGTTTCCAGAAGCGTTTTGGCATCATCTATTGCCCGTCCTATCGCCCAGCCATTGAGACTCACCTCGTTCGGTCAGATTAGAAAGTACTCCTCGGAGCACGAGGAAGAAACTTTTGAAGAGTTCACCGCCAGATTTGAGAAGGAATTCGAGGAAGCGTACGATCTTTTCGAGGTGCAGAGAGTGTTGAACAACTGTTTCTCGTACGACCTGGTGCCCGCTCCCGTGGTCATCGAAAAGGCCTTGAGAGCCGCCAGAAGAGTCAACGACTTGCCCACTGCCATCAGGGTTTTCGAAGCTTTGAAGTACAAGGTCGAAAACGACGGCCAATACAACGCCTACTTGGACGAGTTGGCTGATGTTAGAAAGGAGCTGGGTATCCCCTTGAAAGAGGAACTTTTCGACGCCTCCGCCGAAGCTTCCCATTGAACTGTCATGTACCGTCATATACTATTTAAAGAAGAGAACGTATTTACTATTATTCATCGTCATCGTCGCTGTCCACAACCCTGGGGCCTTTTCGCTGAGCCGCTTCCTCCTCGTACTCTTCTTCGTCGCTATCTATCACCCCGGGCTTCTCAGCGTCCGAATCGCTCTCGTAGTCGCTCTCGCTGTCATCGTCCCCGTTATCGCTGTCGCTTCCACGTCCGGCGTTCACCTCTTCTACCGCGTCAAACCAGTCGCTATACACATCCACCGGCTGCGACAGCCCGTTTATTCTCGTCTGGAAGCTTTGGCCACAGATCTTGCACTGTAAGGATCCGATACTGTTCTTCTTATCCAGCGTACATGTCACGGACTGGTCGTGGTTACAAAACAGACAGTTGAACTTCGTATCCAGCTTTAAAACTGCTCTTTTCACGGGAGTTCTTGTAGACTTCTTTCTCTTACCCATACCGACTCACTGCACTCTTCAAGCACTACCAGAAGTTTTCAATTGGTGTCTTCTAGGTGAAGTTATAGCACCTCTCGAAGCTTATTGATGCTGGTCTTTACCCGTCTTTTGTAACGGGCTAACAAATTTTTCAGTAGTTAAAGATACTGAAAAATTTTGGAAAACTCATCTCATCTCATCGCTTCCATCGCCTGTCAAGATCGTTGAAAAGAGCATATATCAATGGCTAAGAAGTCTCGTTCCGGTTCTCAGAAGTCTACCCCCGTGGCCACTCCATCTGGCACTCCAAGGGGAACCCCAACCAAGAAGAATAAGACGAAATCAAAGGCTAAAGCTGCGCCCAAGAAACAGGTTCCTTCGCTGACGGCTGTCCCAAGGGAGAGAATTGCACGTTCTATCGAACAATTGCGTAAGTTTGAAGAGGGAAAAGAAAAAACGGAGTCTCAGAATTTGCTGGAGGACGACGAAGAGCTTAATGAGCTTGTGCAGTTGATTGTTGTGAACAATGCTTCTTTTACCGGTTCAAACAAGGCTTTCAAGGTGAAACTAGCTACCGTCAAGCACTCGCTGTACAGTGCGTGGAACGCGGCAAGCGAAACGTCTATCAAGGACTTCAAGGTCCTGTTAATAGTCAAGGACGCGGATATCAACAAAATCTCGGCTGACGATCTGATCAGAGAGGGTGAAGAGAGACAGGTTCCTGTGGAGATTATCAGCGGTAGACATCTTAAGACCAACTACAAGGAGTACGAGAGAAGAAGGGCGTTTTTGTCCGAGTTTTCATTGATCCTAGCCGACGACAACATCATCACCACTTTGCCCAAGTTGCTGGGTGGGAAAGCGTACAGTAAACTCGACACAACACCTATCGGCGTAAGAACTTACGCTAACAAGCAGTTTTCGAAGAAGACGCTCGTCAACAGTTTCAACAAGGTCTACACAAGCAAGATTCCAGTGAAGCTCCCAAGAGGCACTACTGCCAATGTCCACCTGGGAAAGCTCAAGTGGTTTAGCAACCAGCAGTTTGCAGACAACATCGAACTGGTACTAAAAGAGTTCATCGACAACTACAGCGTCAGATCCATCTTCATAAAGTGCAACAATTCACCAGCACTACCGTTGTACTACAACCAGGACGTACTCGATGAAATTTCAAGCAAGAAGGACCAGAACAAGGATTCATCCTCCGGCGGTCATCTCATCGATATCGACGGTGTTGAGATCCAACTGTCGACATTTGACCAGGCTTTGATGGAGATTGCTAATCCAGACGAAGTCAAGAACATATTTGCCAAAAAGATCAACGCTGCAAAGAGACAAAGAGAAGAGGAACCCGAGTCTGAAAGTGCAGCTGACACGGAAATTGTCAAGAAGGCTAAGAACTGATTCCATAAAACCTTTGTACACTATTTAGCATTGAAATACTCAAGCATATTATACGCCTGTCATTGCACTGCAATCAAGATGTGCTTAAGGCTTTTTGGCTCCTCTTATTTGTCTCGGTGAGCATGCTAGTTGGGCTGATCATGGTTTCGCCTTAGCTGAAATTTCAGTCATCTTGAATCAGCCGCATGTAAGTGACTCATCAGGGATAACAACCATTACAGTGACCATAGGCCATCGGATCAAGTGCTTGCCAGGATGCTGATGAACTTGGACGATATTTTGAACTCTTTCACGAAAAGGGTGGACGATTTGGCGAGATATTGGGATGCTTTTAGTTCGTCCCCGGACTTCATGAGAACAGATGAGGAAGAGATAACAACTCTAAAGAAAAAGTTAGATTCCGTCCAGGAACAGAATGCTGCTATTATGATCGACCTGGAACATATCAAGAAAATCCTTGCTTTGGATGAGTTCGCACCCAACAACCTGTTCACACTTCTAAACACGGGTGCTGATCAGTTGCAGGTCCCTTCAACTCCGTTCATTGAACACTATAGGCCTCCAAATACTCCGCAGAGTGAGGGTTCGCAGAGCTATCAACACCAGAGCATATCGAAGAGGCTATCTCATCAGTTTGCCCACCATCTATCCTCAGCCCCTCCTCTTCGGCAGCCCTCGCATACTATGAGTGAACTTCCATTTGGCTCAGCATTGGAGAACCCGCCTTTGAGAAAGCAGGGTACGGAGCCTTCTTTCATCATGCCGGTTCATTTAGAGGCTAAGGACTCTGCTGAGCCTCTGAGCGGTGATGAGGCAATGGTCGGTGGTTATAGCTTAGAAGGCAACGAGAAGGAGATTAGTCCAAGAGATACCAGTGGTCATCATTTTATGGTGGAAAGCGGTTCCAGTAGCATGCTCAATAGGGATCCAGTACGGGATTTACCGGTGATTGACTCGAAGGAAATTGAAAATTACGATCTACAGATAATCGACAACCCAAGAAGCGTGGCAGAGGTTTACCACGAATACGAGACCAGTCTGAAATCTCAAATAGAAGAGTTTGAAAGGCTTTTTGGTAAGGGCCAGCTGAGCAAGTTGCCCAAAATTCGAACGTATCAACGCAGAAGAGCTCTGGTCACAGAAATTGACAAGTATGCCACAACCTACAACAAAAGTACTCACGACGCTATCGAGTTTTTCGAGAGAGTAAGAAAAGCAAGGAAACGAACGGTACCCGGGCTTTACAATAACCTTGGGAAGATTTTGAAAGAGCTAGGCGAGTCTCATATGGAGGATCTATAAGGTAGGGTGGAGGGATTAAGTAATCAGATGTTTATATATTACAAAAATGAATGCCTACGATTCTGAAGGGCAAATGCGGATAAGTAATCGACTACGCTCTGGATGCTTCTGCATTACGACTCTTGGCGGCATGTATAATTTCGAGCCAGTCGCAGTGGAACACGGCAAAACCTTGGCAGATACTCATCGTAACCAAGGCGCACGTAATACCAACCCATAGGCCACCGACGTTCATCTTGAAATAGAAAGCCAATAAATAAGCCATCGGAATGCCGATGCAGTAAAAGGCAATCATATTGATATATCCACCGATCTTTTGTCTCCCTTGACCACGTAGACATCCTGCTGTAGATGCATTAAAGGCATCAAACAGTTGCATGAACGCTAGGATTGGTAAAGTTGAGATGACTAAATCTACCACGTCGGATTCATTGGAGAATAATTTCGCAATCTTTGTTTTAAAGACAAAAATTAGGAGCATGTTGAAAGAGGAGCACGCAAACGATAGAAGCAACGACACCTTGCATGTAATGATACAGCTTTCATGTAGCGATGCTCCGATAAAGTTAGCGACACGTGTACTCGTAGAGACAGAGATGGAAAATGGGATCTGATATGCTAGCGATGCTACCGTCGAGACGATGGATTGAGCGCCCAGAGGAGCAGATCCTAGGTGGGATGCAAACACTGTCAGAATCTCAAATCCCAAAAACTCTGTTTCCACCATGAGAATGCCCGGTAATGCCAGACTAACCATTTTCTTCCAGTTCTTGAAAACCTTATTTGGCTTAATGAAACCGTTCCAGCATTTCATGGGGTTGATTTCTTGCTTAGTGAAAACTGTGTAAAGTATTAGACCAATTGCCATTAGCCAGTAGTTTATGGTAACGGAAAGGGGAGCACCTAAGTAACCGATACCTAATCTCTTGTCCCACACCAACACATAGTTCATCAAAGCGTTTAATGGTGCGCAAAAGAACAAAACAATGGTGGACGCATGGAAAATTCCCTGACATTGCAAGAACCTCTTACCACACTCAAATAAAATGAATCCAGGCACCCCAAAAGCGGCCACCCGCAGGTAACTGGCGGCCAGCTCGCACAAATGGCGTTCGGGTATCATCCAGCTCAATAGAGTCTCGGACCAGAAAAACCAAATGTACATGATGGGCAGAAAGGCTAAGATTGTGAGCACTGCACAACGCTGGATGAAAACACCAACTAAGTGGTAGTTATTTGCACCATAAGCCTGAGAGCATAGGGTATCTAAACAGGTACAAAGACCCTGAATTGCTGCCATACCAGTAATATTGGCAGTCATAGATCCTAAAGTCACACCACCCAGCTCTGCAGTCCCCAGATGCGAAACCGAAAAGATCGAAGCCAGAGACAACGAGTTCTGGAGCACAAAGGTGATCACAAGTGGTAAGGCGTTCACACCCAAAACCTGAGTTTCTCTTCTATAACTGGTCGTGATGACTTTACCGTTTTCAATCGCCTGTTCCCACGTCCCCTCAACCTCTGAGGGACTAGCCACGGCCCCATAAGTGGAATCACCACTTCTCGAGTTCTGGTTGTCTATAATCTTGTTGTCTATGAGTAAATCCCTCTCCTCATCTATTAGCTTCTTCCTAACCTCGGACTGGTCTTGCTGCGCTTCTCTTTGCAGGGTTCTGGCATTATTTGCGTCCAATAACGACTGGTACTGGTAGCCTGATGGAACCGGCTCTAATTCAGCTTCTTCCTCCTCTTCGTCCTCATCTCTGAACACTTCATTCTCATTGGATGGAATATAGTCAGCCGGAGTGTATAGTCCCGCTTTTCCCACACTAGTTGAATACACAATAGACGACCTCCTGTCACCCATAGCTGAGTGTGTGAATTGTTTCTTCATTACCGTTCAACTAACGACTATCAGGGAACTATTGAGAGAGCTGTAAGGGCTTATGATGAGCCTTTCTTATAGTACTAACTGTTAGTGAAGGTTGCAAAATTTGCTTGTCCGAAGAGGCTTGAAGAAATCTCGGACAGAGATTTAAAGCTTTAAGATGAACTCGATGAGCTGTAAACAAACAAGCCATTGAGGGCCATTGAAGTGGATATGAACGGTTCAGAGGCACCCAAGAAGCAGCCAGTGCTTCGTCAAGCTACACTGTCATCTTTTTTTGGAAAAGCTACGAGACCAGCAGCAGTACGGCCAGCCGCGCAAGCTGCGCAACCTGGTATAGCACCTGTCGTGGTTGATCTGGAGGCTAAAAGCAGCTTATCGAAGAAATCGAGTTTATTTTGTTCACAGGGTTCGTTTGATGATTGCGATCCGGATGAGGAGTTCAAGCGGTTGGTGAGCTGTCCCAAGCTCAACACGATCAAAAAAGCTTCCGTAACCAGGGTTCCATCTCTGCTAAGATCTAGCAGTTCTGTAGACTACCTGTACGAAAATCCGAACACTAGTTCGACGCAGCAGTTTTCATTTAATGAAAGTAAGGAGGTCACTAGGGAAAGGCCCGCCAAGAGAGGGCTGTCGCCACAGCCTTTCCGAAGTCTGAAATTGAACGGGTCCAAAAGGATCAAGCCACTTTCACGTAAATCTTCGAATTTGGCCAAGGAACAGGAGCCCATACGGCTGACCAAAGAGCAGGAAGCAGTTCTGGAGATGGTACTGCGCAAGAGGTTGAACGTATTCTACACCGGTAGCGCAGGTACCGGTAAATCTGTTATTCTAAGGACGTTGATTGCCAAGCTGAGTGGTCTTTATGGTAAAGAATCGATCGCGGTGACGGCATCTACAGGTCTGGCGGCTGCTACGATAGCGGGAATCACCTTGCATAAATGGTCGGGGGTCGGTGTCGGGACTGGGACTGCCGAACAACTGGTCAAGAAGGTCGAGAAGCAGCGTAACCTGCTCATGGTTTGGAGGAACACTAAAGTTTTGATAATCGATGAAATTTCCATGATCGACGGACACTTCTTAGACAAGCTGGAGTACATGGCTAGGCGACTTCGCAAAAGCGACAAGCCTTTTGGTGGCATACAACTGGTGCTAACCGGTGACTTCTTCCAACTACCGCCGGTCCAGAAAAGAGACGCTCCCAAGAATGAATGTGCGATTTTCTCCTTCGAGAGTGCAATGTGGAAAACCTGTATTCACCGTACTGTCCTGCTCACCAAAGTATTTAGACAACAGGACAACGAGTTGGTAGACATGCTAAACGCCATTAGATTTGGCGAAATAACACCGCACCTGACTCAGATTATCCGACAGCTTGGCAGAGCGGTAACTTACCCCGATGGAATATCCCCGACCGAGCTGTATGCTACGAGAAGAGAGGTCGAAAACTCGAATGCGCGTCAATTGAGCTCTTTGCCTGGCGAAGCCTACGAGTTCCGTAGCATAGACGCCGCTCCGAAGGAGTATATGGCATTACTGGACTCATCGGTGATGGTCGAAAAGCTGGTGACACTAAAGGTGGACGCCCAGGTGATGATGCTGAAGAACAAGCCAGAATCGGAGCTTTTCAACGGGTCCTTGGGCAAAGTGCTCTTTTTCATCACAGAACGACTGGAAAGGGTCATGAAAGAGTACTACAGCCTGATCGAGGACGACGTAATCCTCGACATGCGACTCGTCAGCAGAGCAATCGGAAAGCCGCTCATACTGGAATCCCAAGATTTTCTACAGGACCTTCACGCCAGACCACTGGCAAGACACGAAGTGTTACTGACTATGATAAACCACGCCAGAAAGGCCTCCCAGAAGGAACCAGTCTACCCCTACGTTAGATGGAGTCTCGATAATAACAACAGGTTCCATCACGAACTCATGCTGCCGGAGAGATTCCCAGTAGACTTACCGGGTGCCAAGGCTGGGCTGGAACGCAATCAGCTCCCATTGATGTTGTGCTGGGCGCTCTCAATTCACAAGGCCCAAGGTCAGACAATCCAGAGGCTGAAAGTCGATCTGAGGAACATTTTTGAGGCTGGCCAGGTCTACGTCGCTCTCTCGAGAGCTGTTTCAAAGGACAACCTGCAAGTGCTCAATTTCAACCCGAAAAGAATTCGTGCAAATGAAAAGGTGAAGGAATTCTACAAAGCACTTGAGGTGATCTCCTAAGCCTCTGAGGTACTATCGAATGGGTCTAGAAGTCGTCTTCGACACTGCTTGAAACCTGGTCAAGCTTTGAAAAATCTCGACGTACTCCGTGACGCAGCTCTTTGTTCAACTAAAAATAGCTGGAGGTTTCAGATCGAAATGGTTTAAGCAGAATTTGAAGGCTGATTATCGCCAAATTGATCGGCACCATTGTTGATCTGATAGCTGAGTGGCTTTATATATTTCAGGTGGACTGGACGTTTGAGCTTTTCTGCCCTGTGGGAACTCATAAAGGTGAAATTAGAGAAATATAGGTGACCGATTATGTGCGACAAAATTGAAAGGCACACTTTCAAAGTGTTCAATCAAGACTTCACGGTCGATAAGAGATTTCAGTTGATTAAAGAAATTGGGCACGGTGCTTACGGAGTGGTTTGTTCGGCCAGGTTTACTGAAGCAGCAGAGGACACCACTGTAGCGATCAAAAAAGTGACGAATGTCTTTTCGAAGACTCTGCTTTGTAAGAGATCCCTGCGTGAGCTGAAGCTGTTGAGACATTTCAGAGGCCACAAGAACATTACGTGCCTTTACGATATGGACATCGTGTTTTATCCCGACGGGACTTTTGCCGGACTGTATTTATACGAAGAACTGATGGAGTGTGATATGCACCAGATCATAAAATCTGAACAGCCCTTGACGGATTCACATTACCAGAGTTTTATCTACCAGATATTGTGTGGTTTGAAGTACATTCACTCGGCAGACGTTCTGCACCGTGATCTAAAACCGGGAAACTTGCTTGTAAATGCGGACTGCCAGCTTAAGATCTGTGACTTTGGTTTGGCCAGAGGATACTCCGAGAACCCTGTGGAAAACAATCAGTTTCTGACTGAGTATGTGGCGACCAGGTGGTATCGTGCCCCGGAAATAATGTTGAGCTATCAAGGTTACACGAAGGCGATCGATGTGTGGTCCACAGGCTGTATTCTAGCCGAGTTCTTGGGAGGGAAACCGATCTTCAAGGGGAAGGATTATGTCAACCAGTTGAATAGAATCTTGCAGGTTCTGGGTACGCCTCCCGACGAAACCCTTAAAAGAATAGGATCCAAGAATGTTCAGGATTATATTCATCAACTCGGCTACATAGAAAAGGTCCCATTTTCTACTATCTTCCCGGATGCTAATCCTCAGGCCCTTGACCTCCTGGAACGAATGCTAGCATTTGATCCTACCCAAAGGATTACGGTGGACGAAGCTATCGAGCATCCATATCTGTCTATATGGCACGATCCTGCTGATGAGCCTGTCTGCAGCGAAAAGTTCGAGTTCAGCTTCGAGAGCGTGAATGAAATGGAAGAACTCAAGCAGATGGTGATACTGGAGGTTCAAGACTTTAGAAACTATGTGAGGCAGCCACTCTTGGAAGAGCAGGAGAGACAACAGCAGGAAATACTCGAGCAGTCACCTCAGGACCAACATTTCATACAGCAACAACCAGGTTCGCCAGATCATGATACGATGAAAGAAAGTGACCTTGCCGGTCAAATGATGTCAATGCAATCAAATGCAGGATACTCACAACTGCAAGACTCATTTGTTGGTATCGACTCACGCGACCTACCTCGTCATGAGTCTGACTTTCCACCGAGACCACAGGAGAACTTGTTGGCCTCTCCAATTGCATTGAAATCAAACTCGGACGCTACTCTCCCATCCGCTTCTCAGAACGGCTATGCTGATTTCTTAGATTTGGAGAAAGAACTAGAGTTTGGACTTGACAGAAAATTTGCTTAGTTGGGAATCTAATCAGATTGCAAAACTAGACATATCCTTTTTTCTTTGAGTTGAGCCATAGAGGGCATTATGATAACAACAAAGTGATCAACAACTCTGCATGATAATATATATAATGAACCACCCGAGACTTAGGAAGTATTCTTGTATGTTTGGTAAATGCTTGACCTGAATGATGAATTTCAGCCGATGGAAACATTTGAGGAGACATAAGACCTAGTTACAAACCTAATGTGTCGACATTTGGATATGTTCTCGCCTGAGAAAGACTACTCGGGAGCGTGGTCAGTTTCCCAAGGAAGTCCGAGCAAAGATTCTCGATTGTGGCCAGTAAGCTCATGAGAGGTGTCATTATTGGGTTGTAAAAAAAAGGACACCTTATCGAGTCATCCAGACGTTATTTATTTATCTAGAATGTAAAGAAAACTCCCACTGCAAGAGTGCATATTAGTTTTTGACTGTTGCTAGTTGTGAACCATAAAATGACTTTATCCACTGGTCAAATCGTTGTCGTTGTAAATAAGGTACTCTAGTCTAATTTGAATGAAGCTAGGTGCTTCCTTTAAGGCTTGAACGGGAATGTTGTGACCAGGGATGGTGCCTGTAAATTTATCTAGAGCTGTAACTTTGAAATTTTTCCAATAGCTTCAGTAACTTACAAAACATTAAATGTAGAACTGTATCGCGAAAGACCTTGCGGGAGTCCTCAGCGTAGTTGTAGATCTGATCTTTACATTAAGTTTACCCAAACTAATGTTACTTGAGGCTTTTCGTAAAAGAGCGAGGGATCATATATAGTCTGGTACCTATTTTCCTACGCAGAATGCTACACTCTGCCAATCGTTACTATTGAGGATAGGCATTGTATTTAAGAACATTCAAAGACATCATTAACAGTTAGCTGCGTAGGGCATCCAGACACACATGTGGCTTCTGTCTTTATCTCTTCACGAGGTGATTGGGAACACTTAAACCTCATTGATTGGCCCTCCACAAAGTTCCCGGTCTTGTCAGCTCACAATAAAAACCAGTTCATCAGCGACTAAGATAACCTTCTAGACATTTTATCTATCTCTTGTTTTTGTTTGCTTGTAAGATCTCTCGTCTAGTAATAAGTTTAAGGTTGGCTCAACATCCCTTATCGAAGAAAGTTTCAAAAAGAAGCACAAACTAGAGGACAATTTCAGTGACAATGGATTCAGGTCATGAGGAGGAGATAATTCAAGAACCTGAGAGGATCCCGGATGAGCATTTCAAAAGTTCTAAAAGGAACAAGCTTGATAGATGGTTGAGACCTGGATTTGTGCTGTTATTACTGGTATGGGGGTCTGTTCTTCTTTTGAGAAGCATTGAAAGCTTCAGGGGCCATAGGAATGATGATGATACAGGTTATAGGTTACCACACTCCGCATTTACAAACGATGGCTCTCTTAGGGTAAACTTGACAACTGTTAGAAACAGTACATTCTTGCCAGTCGTCAAATCTTTGCAGTGGATTAGCACACCTGAGTCACAGATTGATGACAACGGTCTATTTGTTACTGTATCTGATGATGCTTACGTGGTGAGATCTGTATTCGACAAGGACTTCTCACAAGTGCTATTCAAAGGTACGTCGTTCGCCTACGAGGGGGCAAACTATACTGTGGAGTCCTTGGTGGCATCGCCAGATTTGAGTAAGCTCCTTATCCGAACTGAGACGGTTTCGAATTGGAGGCATTCATCGTTCGGGTCCTACTATGTCTACAATAACGGCACCTCCCAGCTTGACAAAATAGGCGATACGATATCTTTGGCTGAATGGTCGCCCGATTCAATAAATGTCGCCTACGTTCAGGACAACGACATATATGTCTACTCAAGCGAAAAGCGCAGAACGATTAGCAGGATCACAGATGATGGCAGTTCCCAAGTTTTCAACGGCAGGCCAGATTGGGTGTACGAGGAGGAGGTGCTAGAGGACGATCGTGCATTATGGTGGTCGCCCAACGGAGAGTTTCTGGCATATTTCAAGATCGATGAAAGCAAAGTTGGCGAGTTCGTTATTCCTTACTATGTGCAACCAGATTACGATGTATATTCGGAACTACGCAGCATCAAGTACCCAAAGAGCGGAACTCCAAATCCAGTAGTTGAACTTTGGATTTATGATGTGAAGGATAGCTATGCGTACCCGGTGGACGTTGGTAACTCTCGGCAGGATCCCAACGACTCCACACTAGTTACGGAGGTGACATGGGTGGGTGACAAAAAGGCGATAGCCAAGACAAGCGACCGCTCTTCTGACCTTTTGACAGTTTATCTGATAGACACTGTTGCAAGAGAATCCGAGGTGGTCAGAGAGGATCCCTCCGACGGCGGATGGTGGGAAATTACACATAACACACTATACATCCCAAAAAACGAGTCGTATGGTAGGGATGACGATGGATACTTGGATATCATACCGATTGAGGGTTACAATCATTTGGTTTACTACTCTCCGGCAAACAGCTCAAAGCCCAAGATTTTGACTCGCGGCGAGTGGGAAGTAACGAGTGGCCCGGCTGCTTTCGACTACGAGACCAACATCGTTTACTTCATCTCTACCAAAAAATCGTCTACCGAGAGGCATCTCTACAGCGTTCAATTAGACAACCCTCATAACCTTACTGAGATAACTGACATTTCAGAAAATGCAGTCTACGATGCCACTTTCTCCGCTGGCAGTAGATTTGCGTTACTTTCATATAGAGGACCAAATGTTCCCTACCAAAAGATTGTCGATTTGAAGGCAGAGCACAGGGACAAGGAAAGGTCCGGAAACGTTGTCGGAAAAACGCTGTATTTCTTAGAGGAGAACCAGCATTTAAAAGAAGTAATCAAAGAGTATGACACTCTTTCTAGGGATTTCCAACAATTAAGCTTAGGTACCGACGAGAATGGCGAAGAGGTTGTTGCGAACTCATATGAAATTCTGCCTCCTGATTTCGACGAAACCAAGAAAGACTACTACCCAGTGTTCTTCTACGCATATGGAGGCCCTAATTCTCAGCAAGTTCTACAGGCTTTCTCCGTGGGTTTCAACGAAGTGATAGCATCTCAACTCGATGCGATTGTAGTGGTGGTAGATGGGCGTGGCACTGGTTTCAAGGGCAAGAAGTTCAGATCTCTGGTGCGCGACAGATTGGGAGATTACGAAGCACAGGACCAAATATCGGCTGCTAAATTGTACGGAAGCAAGCCGTACGTCGACGCCAGTAAAATCTCCCTTTTTGGCTGGTCCTACGGTGGCTACCTGACACTAAAAACACTGGAGAAGGACGCCGGCGAACACTTCAAGTACGGACTCTCGGTCGCCCCAGTGACTGACTGGAGCCTATACGATTCTGTGTACACGGAGCGCTACATGCACACTCCACAGGCCAATTCCGAAGGGTATCAGGCGGCCAGAGTCCACAATGTCACTTCCATTGGCAAAGCCGATCGCTTCCTTCTCATGCACGGAACCGGTGACGATAACGTGCACTTCCAGAACTCTCTCAGGTTTCTGGATCTCTTGGATCTAAACGGTGTCGAAAACTACGACGTTCACGTTTTCCCGGACTCAGATCATAGCATCAGGTACCACAATGCTAATTTGATCGTCTACGACAAGCTACTTTCCTGGACAAAACTCGCCTACACAGGGCACTTTCTTTATTGAGTACAATTGATGGCCCTGATTGCGAATTAGACTGCCAATTGGGACGTAAGACCACCATCGACCTAGTACCTATATAGTCAGTCTTACTATGTCAAGCTCATCATATTCTTAGTACTATGCGAAATTCGGGTAACGCGGCTAGTCTATCTTGGGTGGCAAAAGAGTAAGCCAAAGGGATTAATACCTATAAGCATAATCTGCACCATCGATTCCTATAGCTGATCAATCAGCCTTTCAAGACCCAATCATGGTGGAAGATAGTGATAGAAGGAAAGAAGAGGTCTCCGAAAGCCGGGCGCCAATTGAAAAGGAACAAAAGCCTCACAAGGGCAACAAAAATGAAGAGGAAGAACAGTTATCTGAGGAGGACCAAAAGCTTAAGTCTGACCTAGATTTATTGGTGGAAAGACTGTCAGAGGATGACCAAAGTCTATATGAACCATCCTTGAACCAGATGAAGGATTCCATCAGAAGTTCGACAAGCTCAATGACCGCTGTGCCCAAACCACTCAAGTTTTTACGTCCATCATACCCGGGATTGTGCAGTCTTTATGACAAATGGACCAATAGTGAGCTGAAGGCCTCTCTTGCCGAAGTTCTGTCGGTTTTGGCTATGACTTACTCCGACAATGACAAGCACGATTCTTTGAGATACGCGTTACTATCTGGCGCCAAAAACATCGAAAGCTGGGGCCATGAGTACATTCGTCATTTGGCTTTAGAAATCGGCGAGGTTTACAATGAACAGATGGAGAAAGAAGGGTCTGGGAGTGGCACACCGGAAGGAGCTGAAAGTGAGGGCGCTAAATGGAGCTCATTTGAGTTTTCCAAGGAGGAAATTCTACAATTGTCCTTGGAAATTGTACCTTACTTTTTGAAGCACAACGGTGAGACGGATGCTGTTGACCTACTTCTGGAAATCGAATCCATTAGCAAGCTACCGCAGTTCATTGACGAGAATACTTACGATAGAGTTTGCCAATATATGGTGGCATGCGTGCCTCTACTGCCACCCCCAGAAGACGTTACCTTTTTGAAAACAGCATATTCAATCTACCTATCGAAGAATAAGTTAACGGAAGCATTGTGTTTGGCCATCAGATTGGGAGATGAGTCTCTAGTCAGAGCTGTATTCGACGCAACAACAGATTTGGTTGTTCAAAAACAACTTGCATACATTCTATCTTATCAGAAATCTTCTTTCGAATACGAAGTTGTTCAGGACATCATTGGCAATACGAAATTGTCAGATCACTTCCTTTATCTGGCTAAGGAGCTGAACCTTACAGTTCCAAAGGTTCCAGAGGATATCTACAAAAGTCATCTAGATGGATCCAAGTCCGTCTTTTCTGGTGCTGGACTAGATTCTGCACAGCAGAATCTCGCAGCGGCTTTTGTCAACGGTTATTTGAATCTAGGGTACTGCAACGATAAAATGCTTGTCGATAATGATAACTGGATTTACAAAACTAAAGGCAGTGGTATGACTTCTGCTGTGGCAAGTATCGGTTCGATTTTCCAATGGAACTTAGAAGGTTTACAGCAGTTGGACAAATACCTCTATGTTGAAGAACCGGAGGTTAAGGCAGGTGCTTTACTTGGTATTGGTATATCGGCTTGTGGTGTTCATGACGGCGATGTTGAGCCGGCTTTGCTACTTTTGCAAGATTACGTGACAAACACTAACACGAGTATCAGTTCTGCAGCCATTCTAGGTCTCGGTATAGCCTTCGCAGGTAGCAGGAATGAGGAAGTGCTAGGTCTTCTATTACCACTCGCGGCCGATACTTCCCTACCAATTGAGACGTCAGCCATCGCCTCTCTAACGCTAGCCCACACCTTCGTTGGGACTTGTAATGGAGACATAACGGCATGTATCATGGACAATTTCTTGGAGCGCTCGGGGAGCGACTTGAAAACGGAATGGGTAAGATTCCTGACTTTAGCATTGGGTATTCTTTATATGGGTCAAGGTGAACAAGTTGACGATGTCTTGGAAACTATTAGTGCCATTGAGCACCCCATGACATCTGGGATTGAGGTTCTTGTAAGTGCCTGTGCGTATGCCGGTACCGGCGACGTTCTGTTAATTCAAGACTTACTTCATCGTTTGACTCCAAAAGCTGTGAAGAAGGAAGGCGCGGATGAGGCGGAGGAAGAAGAAGAAGGAGCACAGGCCAATGCTATCAGTGATTTCCTCAATGAAGCTGCTTCTAATGAGGATAACGAAATCTCAACTGATGACACTGTGAAACCTGAAGCTGAAGAAGAAGACACCACAGGTGAGCCAAGGAAGACAGAAAAGAATACTGAAGATGGCGGTGAAGATGAACCTGTTAAGGATGAGTCTGAAGAGACTAATTCGGTTGTGGTAGACGAGTTGTCCTACGCTGTTCTAGGTATTGCCATGATCGCGCTAGGCGAGGATATCGGTAGGGAGATGTCTCTTCGTCATTTTGGCCATTTGATGCATTATGGTAATGAGCACATTCGTAGCATGGTTCCATTGGCAATGGGTCTTGTCTCCGTTGCGAATCCACAAATGAAGGTTTTCGATTCTCTGTCGCGTTACTCTCACGACGCCGATCTTAATGTTTCAATGAATTCCATATTCGCCATGGGTCTTTGCGGCGCTGGTACGAACAATGCCAGGCTCGCTCAGCTGCTAAGACAACTCGCTAGTTACTACTCGCGCGAGCAAGATGCACTCTTCATCACAAGAATGGCACAAGGCTTGGTGCACATGGGTAAAGGTACCATGACTCTGGACATTTTCAACGATGCAAGCGTCTTGAATAAGGTGACTCTAGCGTCCTTATTGACGGTGTTAGTCGGACTGGTATCTCCTAGCTTTATGCTGAAAAATCATCAACTATTTTACATGCTCAACAGCGCTGTAAGGCCCAAGTTCATTCTAACGCTCGACGAGGAGGGAGAGCCAATAAAGGTCAATGTTCGTGTTGGTCAAGCGGTAGACACCGTTGGCCAAGCTGGTAAACCAAAGAGGATTACCGGCTGGATTACCCAGTCTACACCAGTTCTCTTGAATCATGGAGAAAGGGCAGAGCTGGAGACCGACGAATACATCAGCTACACCAGTCATATTGAGGGAGTCGTGATTTTGAAGAAGAACCCCGACTTTGAGAAAGAAGAGTAATCAACGTATATAACCTATAATCAACTTCGAAAGTAAATGGCGATCCTTCCTTTATATCTTTTAAAAGGATGTTTTGTGTATGTACGTCTTTGAATCGTAATTGTCGTAGTTCATTGAAACTCGGCAGCCTTGGCAGCCATTAGAAGACCAACAATCAGACCTAATAAACCCAGGATGGACCCGAAAATCTCAATAACAAGGATCTTGACGAAAAGGGACGAGTCTGCAGCATCGGAAACGGCTGCCGTTGCACCTGTTACACCAACTGCGACACCGCAGATCAAGTTTGACACACCAACAGTGATACCAGCCCAAAACAAAGAGTATCCAGTGTACAGGTTCGATTTCGATAGTAAGGTCTCGGAAGATGCTACGGTTAGCTTGGAGGAAAACACAATTGCAATGATCAAACCGTAAATTGCCACAACTTCACAGAAAATAATGGAGATCAAGTTCTTGGTTGTGATTCTGGGTGCACGAACACCAGCACCAATAATCGAAGACCCGGTGATAAAGATACCCCATGCAGCACCAACAACACTCAACCCAATGCAAAAAGCGATACCCAGGTTAGCCCACATGTAGGGAGAGGATTTTACCAGGAACTTACCAATATTGATGTCAGTACCGTGACCCGTGAACACCTTGTACAGAATGTACACGGCCACTATGGAGCCTATTAGGTAGTTTAAACATCTGGTGAACGAAAATTTACCTAGCAAAGGCTCCTCTCGCGATTCCTTTACAATTGCCATATCTATCGAGTATGCTGTAGTTGATAATTCAGGTCCTTTCGACTTATTGGAAAAGCCTGTCTAATATTCGACCCTTGATGGCCGTATTACTTTGATAGTTGGCTGCAAGGCGACTGGCTTCTTGATAATTTGAAGTCCAAATCCCGGGTAACCATGGAAGGATTAGCTAGCCTGGCCCAGTAAAGGCCTTCAGAGAGTCCAATCGACTCAATGTTTGGGTATATTGAGCACTGTTAAGTGTATCTAAGTATCCGGTTCTCTTGAATCTTTTTGGGTAGTTTTGTATCCAAAATTACGGTATAAGTCTATGTAAAAAAGCGCCTTGCCAACGGGTTCAGAGTTGCTCGACCACAGCTCCATCGTATGCAGGCTCTAGTAGCTTCCAAGAGCATTTGACGTTCTTCTTTGCAAACCTGTTGATAATCTCTTGGGCGATGTCTTCGAAGTTCTCTGTAGCGACAGCCAAAATGGTAGGGCCCGCGCCCGACAAACAGATACCTAGCAGACCAGGGTATGTCGAGGGGGTCACACTCAACAGGATCTCGGTCAATCCGGGGATCAACGTCTTTCTGTAGGGCTGGTGCACACGGTCTTGCATGGCGGGGTATATTAAATCTGGGTTTGGTGGGTCCATCGTCAACGCGGTTGTCAAGACAGCCAATCTTTGCAGATTGAACACGACGTCTGGAGTGGTGTACGCCTTTGGTAGCACGCCTCTGGAGTCCGCGGTGGACAGCTCAAACTCGGGAATGATAGCAATGCACTTAATCTTGGGATTCCACTGGTACTTGACGTGTCTGCCGATGTCCGTTGGTGGGAGTGGTGGAACCAAACCGGTGTCTTCGCCGCCGCTTGGTTCGGGCAGCACCTCGCTCAGAGGAATCTCACGTCTTTCGACTTCCTGTGGGGTCAAATCTCTCAAGAACGAGCCGCAGAACCCACCCATCATAGCTGCAGTGATGTTATCTGGATGGCGCTCGATCATTAAACAGTAGTCCAACATTCTCTGCTTCGAGTAGCCGAGTTGGCCAACCTCGCATCCCAACATCACACCCGCAACAACGGCTGCACCGGAAGACCCTAGACCACGGCCCAGAGGGATAGGATTGTGCACATGCACTTTCGTGCCGCTGGGAAAGCTCCTTATGTTGTTGCAACGCAGCACATAGAGCGCAGTTCTGGTGATAAGGTTGGCGTCCGACCTCAATGGCACCGTATCGAAACCTTCACTTTCCACACTATAGGTCAACTTACAGTTGTTAGGGTCCTCATTTGTCTCCTGCGCCTGCTTAGGGTCAATCGAGACCTCCAGCTCCAGAAATAACGACAATCCGATCCCAAGCACATCGTACCCAGGCCCTATGTTGGCCGACGAAGCAGGAACTGTTATCTTAAAACTTCTCATTTTTTGCTCAAAAAAGTACCCAAAAAAGCCAAGTAATCACTAAAAAATATCCTGCAAACAGCTAGCGACCTCAATTGAACTTATAAACTTCCCAGTCCACCTCTTCGAACAACCAATCTCTCACTACTAGCGATGACTCTTAATAGGATTTTTCATTATTTT
This sequence comes from Torulaspora pretoriensis, assembly GCA_012851205.1. Taxonomy (NCBI): domain Eukaryota; kingdom Fungi; phylum Ascomycota; class Saccharomycetes; order Saccharomycetales; family Saccharomycetaceae; genus Torulaspora; species Torulaspora pretoriensis. The sequence goes on from JABBEO010000005.1 coordinate 634,242, forward strand.
TCAGCCGTCTCGAGAGATAAAAATTCCTCTTTTGGACACTTTCCTAAAGAGGAAGTAGGCCTACGTAAAGGGTAATCCAGGTTTAAGAGTGAAAAATGGCAGAATATCATCAACTATGAACGCATCTTGAGTGCTTGGAAGAGGTTTCTGGAGCTGTCGGGACACTTTGTGCTGTGTGTGAACGCTTCTGGTAAGATCTACGCGAAGTTTTGAGCGAAAACCCGAAATTCTGAAGTTTCTTGGATGTTGCGAGCTGCTGGTAGAAGAGCCTACTCACAATTGGCTAGAGATACTTTCCGGGTGTCGGAACTGGCCAATGGTCTGAAGGTGGCCACATCGGGGGCACCCGGTCATTTCAGTGCCCTTGGGATGTATGTTGGGGCCGGGTCTCGTTACGAGTCCAGGAACTTGAAAGGCTGTACCCATATACTAGACCGTTTGGCATTCAAATCGACTCGGAATATTGATGGGAGGACGTTTGCAGAGACTTTGGAGTTACTTGGTGGAAACTACCAGTGTACTTCTTCGAGGGAAACTATGATGTACCAAGCTTCGGTGTTCAACCAGGATGTGGAAAAGATGCTGAACTTGATGTGTGAGACTATCAGATATCCTAACATAACGGAGGAGGAGCTGGCCGAACAGAAAATGACTGCGCAATATGAAATCGACGAGGTGTGGATGAAGCCAGATTTGGCCCTGCCCGAGCTACTACACACAACGGCCTACTCCGGAGAGACGCTGGGATCTCCGTTGCTGTGTCCTCGTGAACTAGTCCCATCCATCTCGAGATACTACTTGATGGACTACAGGAACAAGTTCTACACCCCAAGGAACGTTGTAGCGGGTTTTGTAGGTGTTCCTCACGAGCAAGCCGTGGAGTACGCCGAGAAATACTTTGGAGATTGGGAGTCCAGTCACCCACCTATAGCCCGGAGCCCTTCAGTTTACACAGGAGGCGAAACCTGCATACCACCGGCTCCCGTGTTTGGAAACCTTCCGGAACTGGCTCATGTCCAGATTGGGTTCGAAGGACTTCCCATTGATCATCCCGACATATACGCATTGGCCACCTTGCAGACTTTGCTTGGAGGTGGTGGTTCGTTTAGTGCCGGTGGACCAGGTAAGGGCATGTACTCGAGACTCTACACCCATGTTTTGAACCAGTTCTATTTCATTGAAAACTGTGTGGCATTTAACCATTCTTACTCGGATTCTGGCATATTTGGTATATCCGTGTCTTGTATTCCTCAGGCAGCATCAGAGGCGGTCAGGATCGTCGCCCAGCAGTTTGCAAACACATTTGCCAGCTCTAAGTTCAAGCTTACTGACGAAGAAGTTAATCGCGCTAAGAACCAGTTAAAATCATCTCTTTTGATGAACTTAGAGTCGAAGCTTGTCGAACTGGAAGACATGGGGAGACAGGTACAATTGCATGGTCGTAAAGTTTCTGTAAGGGAGATGATCTCAAGCATCGAGAAGTTGACTCCAAAGGATATCTCTAGAGTCGCAGAGACAGTGTTCACAGGAAAAGTTAAAAACAATTCTGCCTCTACAGGCAGGCCAACGATCGTTATGCAGGGTCATAGAGAGGAATTTGGGGATGTGGATGCACCTCTTGGAGAATTAGGTTTGGGAGGCTTGACCTCATCAGGCAAGGGCCATTCCACTCAACCAAAAAGCTCAAGATGGTTCTAATCTCTCATAATACAAACTGTCTTTTATTCAACTATACGTTACAAGAAACGCCGTGCACTTGGCATACGTATCCAGAGTCGCGTCAACGAAACATCCCTGTAGATAGCAATTAGAAAGTCATATAACATTTTATGCACGTAAGATTGGGTTAAAATACCTCTGGCATTGCCGAGGGCTGCGCGCCAGAAGACTTTGATTCGAATCTTTGCTTCCAATATAAACACTCCTTTTCTAATTGTTCCATTTTTTCTTGCATATTCGTATTATCTCGAACTGTCTTTCTGAGTGACATCTCTTGCTGTGAGATGTGCCTTTCCATTGCGTTAATCTGCTCATTGTAGTGAATAACTTCTTCGTCGAACTTCCTTTTGTCTTCATTGGCAACTTCAATTTCCCGGGCTTGACTTGCGTTCTTTTGCCTTAGTTCCTCGATGACTCGATCTACATTTTTCAGCTTTTTCATTTCTTCGTATTTGAGCTCAGACTCTTTTGAAACCATCGCTTCAAGTTCATGTATTCTGCTGAGCCAAGCATCTTTCTCAGACGAGTCGGAAAGTTGAGCCTTGAGAGATTCAACTGTGCTTGAGAGTTTAGAGTTTGAATCGCTCAATGACTGATTCTCCTCATAAAGACCAATACTCTTCTGTCTTTCTTCCTTCAAGTATTTTTTCAACTTGTCCACGTCACTATGAAGCTGTTTTACCAGGCTTTCGTTTCTTAAGCTCTGACCTCTTTGGAGCTCTATAGTCTCCTGCAGACATTTGACGTTATTTGAGATGTCATACTTCTCATCCAAAGATCGCTCTAAGTCTTTGACCGATGTTTGATATTCACTTCTGATACGTTCAAGTTCCTGTTCAAGAGCACTCTTTTCTCCGGAAAGTGATTCTAGCGCAATACGCATCGATTTGATCTCCGCATTGGCAGATTTGAGTTGTTTCGCTAGGTCCTTTTCCGCAGCATCTGCAATATCTCTCTCACTCCCCAAAGTAGTCACAAGCTTTTCATAGTGGCCGACCTGGTTCAACAAATCATTGATTTTTGCATTGGAGTCATTGGAGGAAGTTTGAAAGTCATACTTCAAAGTCGACAACTCTTTTTTGAGCTCAGATTCCCTCTTCATATAAGCGCCTACCTGTGCTTTCAAATCATCAATCTCCTCTGTATATTGAGTGTTGTCTTCCTCACGGGATAACCTTTCCTTTAAATGACATAAATCCTCGTTTAGCATCTTGTTTATTTCTTGAACCTTCTTTAGCTCTAGGATAGTTTCTTGGAGTTGCATATCGAGATCGTTTCTTTCAGTGTCACCTTGCCAGATTTGTTTGTCTTTCTGTTTCACTTGTAGTTTCAGTTTGTCGATCACTTCAGCCATACTTTGTACATCGTTTTCTGCTTCCTTCAGATTGTGCATATACTCTCTACAACGGGCTTCATTGACATGAAGATCATTCAAGCAGCCCTCATACTGCTGTTTTTGCTGTTTGACATTTGCAACTAGAAGCTCATTTTGACGTTCAGTAGACTCCAAGTCCTTCTGTAACCTCTCAATCTGCTCACTCAACAGAATTTCCTTGGTGGCAGACTGTTTTAATTCGTGATCCAGAGAGACCATTTTCTTTTGAGCGTCAGCGAGTATCTCTTGTAGCTTATAGTTCTCCAACTTATGGAATCTGACCTCGTCCGCATACTTGGAGACACTCTCACGATGGGTAAAAATATCGCCTGTAGTGTTGGTCCTATCTTTCAATGGCAAAGAACGTAGTTTTGTCTCCAATGACTTTGCACGCTCTTCGCTCGCTTCATACTTCAATCTGTAAATGTCATGAGAAGAATCTGACCTCTGTATTTGACTGAATTTATTATGCAGAGCAGCTGCAACATTCTCGGCGTCACAACGAGATTTTGTCTCCAACTCCAACTGGCGCTTTAGATGATCAATCTCTAGGACAAGCTTTTCAGTGTTAACTTCAGTGGGCTTTAACTTAGAGAACTCGCTGTCAAGATTTACTGGTAGATTAGCTTCCTGAATTATCTTCTTCAATTTCTTGACTTGGCTGTGCGCGATTTGTGAGTCAAAGAAAGAAGATGCCAGTCTTGTCTCTGTAAATCTCAATCTGGAACTGAGGTCTTTCTTGGCCTCAATCTCCTCATCTAGTCTTCTCTTCAGTTCTTCGAACTTGATTTTCAGCTCTTCATCGTAGCGTTTATCTTCTCCTGCTGCATCAGGCAGTGCCAGTGATCCCCGGCCCCTTCTTGAAACTATGTTGTCACCAACATGTGTCGAGACTTTCTGGTTGAGATAACGGTTTAATGAAATTTCCTCGGATAGACGACGTTCCAATTCTTTAATGACCATGTTTTCTTCGGAATGTTTAATCTCTTGTGCTTCGAGTGTCTCTTGTTGCTTACGTAGGCCATTGTGGGCCCTTTCCATTTCTTGCATTTTGATCTTCAAATCTGAGGCAAACGCTCTTGCTTCCTTCAATTCACCTAGTACCTTCGCATGTTCTGCCACGGCACTATCCCTTTGCTCAGAGATTGACATGAGTTCGCTCTGATGGGAGCCAATTTTTTCTTTGACTCTATCCAAATCCCGCTCACATGCCTTCAACTCGCGACTAATCGTCTGCTTTTCCTTTTCTGATACGCCCACTTGGTGGCGCAGATCATTGTTTTCAGTTATGAGACTTTGAAGACGACCCATCGCTGCATTACAATTCTTCTCTAGCGTCACTAACTTGAGGTCCAGATCCTGCTCAGAAGTTAGAAGCTTGTTTTTCAGGCTTTGAATGTCATTTTCTTTGGACTTCTCAGCTTTTCTCAGCTTCTGTACCTCACTCAAGATCTCTTCCTTCACTTTGGTCAAATCATCGATTCTTTTGTCCTTTAGAACTATTTTTTCCTCTAACTCTTTAACTTTAGCTAGTAAGTCCGACTTCTCCTTTTGTAAAGACTTAAGTTTTGTTTCTTCATCTGTTGACAGCTGTCTGATTTGCGTTACCTCCGAAAGTGCTTTTTTATGTTGTTTTTGAGCTTCGACTTTTTCTTTCTCGATCTGGTCCTTCAAGCTGGTGGCTTCCTCTAGTTGTTTCTCTAGCTTCAAATGATTACTCTTTACTTCTTCCAAGTTTCTGATTTGCTCATCAAGTTTTTTGGTTTCTGTCGCCAGTAGGGCGCGAAGCTCTGCAGCATCATTGGCGGCTAGAGATTTCTCACTTATCAACTGATCTCGCTCATTCCCAACCGCCTGTAACTTTGACTCGAGTTCTTTCAGTTGTTCTGCAAATTTCTTGGTCTTCGTGATATCTTGCGAGGATGAGAGTAGAGGCTTGATTTTGAGAAATAGATTGTACCATGGATCATCCATTAGTCTGTTGTAGATTCTGAATGTGTGACCCAAAGCCCTTGCAGCCCTCAATTTACTTAATTGCCTGCTGGTGTCATTTCTTGTCTGCTTACCGCGAGCACAGGCATTTAGTTTTTGCACAATTGCCTCTAGGATCTTTTCTTTCTTACCCTCAAGCTCAGCTAACACTCCTGCCTTAAGAAATAACTTGGTGCTACCAACCTTATAGAGACTAGGATCCAAACGAAGGGATGAAAGCAAAAACTCTGTGTTTTTCTTCGAGTTGCTGGAAATACCAAGGCCGTCAGATAAAAGCTTATATCTGTTGAAAAACTCTTTGAAGAAAATCCGGTTAGGATAACCTTCACGCGCAATTCTGATCCCTTCCAAGACACCGTTACAACGCAATTGATCTAGAATCAACCGTCTATCAAAAGTTTTAGACTTCTTTTCGTTATTCGGCACTATGCAGCGAGCAAAATGGGGTTGGGTGGAGGAGAGCTGATGCAATAAAGAACCCAGTTGTTCCCTGTGGCGGGTGGAAGCAGTTCTGAAAGATCCACCTCTTTTTTGATGAGAGTCATCGAAAAAACTTTTTACAAGCAAGTTTCCCGACGATTTCAGAACACTGAGAAGATTATCACTGAGCACATCCTTATTTTTTGACAACCAACCATCGATATTGTATTCGACGTCGCCTGCGTAGTGTGTAAGTATGAAACAGAAAGGCTTCTTTGATCTCTTAAACTTGGACGATTTTTGATCCCACGAGGAAATTAGCTTAGAGTTGAAGGACTCGTCTGTGGATTTAGGTAGAATTGACTCTTCATCAAGTAATGACAAAATCCCAGTGGAGGGCCCTCTTTGTTCGATCAAGTCGATAGTAGATTGCAAGTCTTTTCCGTAGTCGATGTAATCCCATTGTATGTTCTCTTTCAGGTACTCGTTTTGCTCAAGAACAAACATGTAATGGTTGAAGAATTGTTGTAATTTCTCATTTGTATAGTTGATGCAAAGCTGCTCAAACGAATTGTTCTTGAAAATCTCGAATCCTGCAATGTCTAAAAGCCCAATGAAATTTGCAGTCATGGAGCCATGGTCAAGACTCTGATTAATCCGTGCGACTATGTGGGCAAATAACTTTTCATACAGAGTTCTTGAGAGAGAATTTAGGATGGACCGTGCCTGCACCGCGTTCTTAGCCTGAGAGACCCACTCCTTGCCAGCCTTCGATTTAGGTTTTAGCACAGCCGTTTTCAAGTCATCCTCCGTGACTGCGAGCAACTTGCATAGTTTTGAGATGTCATTTTTAATCGATGCCTGATCTGCTCTTTCGGAGACGAACTCAATGTTACCAATATGCAATATGATGGCTATGACTTTAAAGATATCAAAAATCTCGTCTTGGCTGAAGCCGACAATCTTAAAAGCATTTAGCAGCTCCTGAAAATCCAGCGAGTCATCGACGCCCGGAATCGATGCATTGGAGTTGTTTAGGTAGTTGTAATTGGATATGGACCTCGAATCCAGTTCCAGTTTTCTTAACTCCTGAGACGTGAGTCCTGAAAGCAGCTGATAGAAGATGTGATAGTTTCTCTCAAGCGAAGTTTGATGTATGACCCTCGACTTTTCCAGCAGGTACCATTCTATGTGGGCGCCGTTGATCTTTCCCCTCTCGTCGAACTCTATCTTGATGAACTTACCGAACCGCGAGGAATTGTTATTCCGAACAGTCTGTGAGTTTCCGAACGATTCCAATATAGGGTTGCTCTGCAGAATCTTGAGCTCGAAGCTCTCTGTGCCAGAAGACACCAATTTGTCCTCCGATGTGATCGATGCCAGATACTGTAAAATCCGCTTTGTGTTCTGAGTTTTGCCTGCCCCCGATTCCCCAGTAACCAGGATAGACTGGTCCTGTTTGTCCGACAGCAGCCTCTGGTATGCTTCCTCCGCTATAGCGAATATATGGGGCTTGTTGTCCTCCTTGGGCGACCCGTGGTACAGGTTGATGTACTCCTGCGTGTACAGCCTGACGTTGCAATACGGATTGATAGCCACAAGAAAAAGCCCCGAATACGTGTATATGAGGTCTTCCCGGTACCTGTTCTCCAGGTTGTAGAGCACACTCGGCTCATTTAGGTGCGTTAGTTCAGACATATCATCCACTTTATCAAAACTATCAGGGTTCACAGGAGAGACCTCCATTATGTCGTACTCATGAGTCTCGTTGCTCTCCAACAGCCTAACCACCCCAACCTGTTTATCTCGATTACTCCTATCCTTTACGATCTTGGTTTTCAACAAAGTTCCTCGCACAAAAACCTCAACAGCATCAGGAACCCACACGGGAGTACCCTGGTCCTGATTAGACATTGAACCCTATCCACAGCTACTGAATGCCGATCTCAATAGTTTGGGACTTGCTAACCGCCGCCACAGATGTCTTTATTCTGTTTGTTTACTGCTTTCCTTTGGTTTGTTTACATTTGAACTTCCTGTTACCCGCCTTTGGACCTGTTCGAGCCCAGGCCTGGCAACGTAAACCTCACCTAAACTAAGCGCTCCATTTCACTGGGAGTGTGTCTCATTGATCATTCTCGATACGGGACATCAAAAGCTGGACCTCAGAGCAACATGACCGGGATCTCGTCGTTCGTCACTCCCTATTCATGCTTATTCTAAAACAGCAACCCATCCAATTGAGGAAACTACAACCGAAAGCCCTTACGACCCCATCCAAGCTACACTCCCAAGTCTTACCCAGGTCCCACAGAGGAAAAACAGTCAAATCAAGTAAATCAGGACCCGTGTTTCACTTTTGCGGAAGAGCTAGGCGGTCGAACGTTATGATGAAAGCAGCGAATAGGCACATATATGCACGTATCTGGCTTAGAGTGACACATAATCGGCGGGTCTAAAGGAGAGTAAATCAGGAAATATGATCATCCCTGCAATCCCTGTGGAAGACAAAAATAGATTTTCCCTGCCTTACCTGACACATCTGCAATAAGCTACAGTCTAATTATGATTAATTGCGTGCAAAGTGGCGAGATCTCTGAACTGGACTTTCGGTATACGAGGAATAACACCGAAGCATTGGGACGCACAGAAAGATGTCCGCCCCTCCACTTGCCTGTCACTTCCTTCCTTTCCCCGCATCGGCAACATGCCTCATGCACGAATGTTGCAGTTGGGATCGGGAACGAGATTGAGGATCTACAACAATAGTGCTAAACGAGGGACGTCTAGGGCTTGTCTAGCGCACGTGCCGTGCCCCGCTTGCCTTGAGCGCCGTCTCTCGGAATTAGCTTTTATAAGCCGTCGGGTTCTTGCCTTCCGTACGGGAAACGGTAAATACAGGCGCAGGTGCGGCTCCGGAACAGCCGGCCCCAACAAAGTCCGCGCGGCAGTTAATCCGACATTTTACGGGCGCGAAGCCAAGAAAGAAATTTTTTCTTTCATTGCTGTTTGGTCGTTAGCATACCGGATTTTTATGATGATTCGGGCGCAGATGTGCCAAAAAGAGAAAGTGGGGCGCATATCGTCACCTAAAGCGTCAAAGCTTGCTCAAACAGCTTCTGTTTTGCATTTCCAGAACGCTATTTTTTTACTTCTTCGCGAAGGCCCAGGGTTTGGGGGCTGACGTCCTTGGGTAAATTCGGAGGAATGCGAGCCCCTCCATCTCCCATCGGGTCTAGGAGTTTCTGTTTGAGAGGAACGATTTTTATAAAGCTAGGAAGCTTGCTGAAGAGCACAGTGGAGACTGACAATTGGTTTTTTTCTCAGACACTCGTATTTTTTAGCAGGTTAGTACTCGAAGGATGTCAAGAATTTCGTTTGATCCCAGCATGAGGCCTGGGTCGCCAAGGTGTCTTGACCGATCGACAGCGAGAATATGCGTGATGGGCGGAGTGGGAGTCGGCAAGACTTCGCTAATCATTAGGTGGCTAAGAGGTTCTTTCGAGGTTATTGAAAGGGGCACGTACAGCGAGGACCTGTATCATCGGACTTTGCTTTTACGTGAGTACAGCAAGAAATACGGGCTGCAGGACGAGATGTTGGATGACGGGGACGACTGTTTGAGGAAATACGCAGCCCTGGACGTGCAGATTTTAGACTGCGATTTCGTGGACATGACTTACGACAATAGAGAGCTTTTGACGGCTCAAATAAGGCAGAGTGATGCGTTTGTGCTATGCTTCGAGCCCTCAAACCGCGAGTCTTTCGAAAGTCTGAGCGGGCTGTTTGCTAGGATAGAAGAAAACACAGAAACCCCTCTGATCCAGATCTGCTCCACGAAAAGCGATCTGTACCTTGACACCGAGATAAAGATAGAAGAAGTGGCCGAGCGCATGGAAGCGGTCGGCTACTCGCTGGAGGAGAACTACATGGAGGTCAGCGCCAAGACTGGCGCTAATGTGGACGATCTGTTCTGCACAATGCTAAGAAAAATCTCACAACACAAGAAACAGGCGAGATTAAAATACAAGCAAGAGAAGCAAGAGAAGCAAGAGAAGCAAGAGCAGATCAAGGAAGTCCAGGAAGTCCCGGAGTACGGCGAGGTGCTGGACACTCCGCCATCAGTAGCAAACTCTAGCCTTTCTGTCCCTTCCTTAACGAAGAGCGCTAAGGCGTCTCCGCCGCTCAGAGCCGTGGCGTCAACTATTGTTTCGGAGGAGAAAAGCAAGACCAAGAACGCCTGTTGTGTAATTTGTTGATAAAATGATAGAGTATAGAGAGTAACGAGATGCGATTACGTTAAATCACGTGCGGTTATGGGCATAAGAGGCGCCATGTACATACCTGTAAAATGAACCCCATGGCTGTCTCAGCCCTCTGTAAACTTTACCAGTGAGAGAGTCGACCTAATATGTCAGCATTTACTTCAAGAGCGAAGAAACGTCCATTATCGGAGCACTCTAGCATTATAGCCGCCGCGCGCATTTCAGTTCTTGTGCGTAATCTAACAATTGTAAGTCCTCTATTTCAGAAAAGTTAGTCACTACTTACCAGGCAGAAGTATTTGCCTTTATTCTAGTGAACAAGAATCCGGACAGAGCCTCCCACGCGTCTAGCAAGATGGTTCGAAGAGCAAGCCGAATACGAGATCCAGCTGGAGCACTTTGAGGGGACGGACAATGACATCGCAGACACTCTGTCCAGAAACGTATACAACGGAAAATTTGCGTTGACACGAGATCTAACATCCGCAACCTGGATCGTGAGTCTGACTGACGACTGTAAACTGACCGCTTTACCCCAGAATGGTAACAAAACCGAGCTCCAGTTACTCCAAGGGAGACCCGAAAGGCATTGGCCCACTTCTAAACGACCCAGACGCGATCCGGGGTACTGACTACAGGGCTGCTCAAGAATGTCACCTGTCGTACACAGGGTGAATCTCACTGCGATGCTGTGAGGACCTGTTTGCCGTACGATCACCTGACTTGTAAGCCTGGAATCACCATTCTTTAACGCAGTTGTCTCAACCATCGAATTATTAGTCCGCGCAATTCCTACAAAAAGTTCCGCGTGCCTATACTGGGGTGAGACCCCACAGAGGTACCCGCATTGGTACGGGGTTATTCTCACCACTTGGCATAGCTTCTTGTTTGCTGTACAGACCTGCTGCTACTAGAAGCTGCAATTGAGTTCGCCTGGGTGGTCAAAGACTAATCTTCTCCCGCGTGCAGTCTATCAATTCAACTTGATTGTCCCACCATTCACGTGCACCTCCTCTTAAGTGTAAGACGACAGTGACATGGCTAGATCATTTTCTTACTGGACACGATTAACAACCGTACAAGCGCCAGGTTCTGGTAAGCTGATGACTGTGGAAAGTAGTCCTCGGTAATTGGTCAACCCCCTCGTTATGTTCATCACCATTATTTGTTGAGATGTTACTAGCGTGGCCCAAAGTTAATATGGTACGACGTGAAAAATTATCAATCTTGCTTACATGATATCACAGCTCTGCTGCTTAACTATCATTCTGTTTACTTTGTTATGATGTCTCAATAACCCCATGTAACCAGACCAGCAGACCAAAGATCATAACCATTCGTTGTAACTAGCAACCCTTACTGAGGATCCTATTTTGTGGGACTGTTTCAACACCCATACCCTTTTGTGCTCTACTATAAACATCTTTACACCCGAACTTTTCTGCGCGCGTCGAAATAAACAATCGACTTTTCGCAGCCCCGGAAGTCAGAGGGACCAAAGAAAGATAGTGATGGGCCGCATTACATAAAAGAGATTGATATTTGGAAAATTCACAACTCTACCACCTTGATTACTGAACCCATAATAGAACTTCATACAGGCACAATATGGTATGTTAGACTACATGATTGAGAGAGAGATATATGAAAAATCACGATAAAATGACCAGCATGATCCACACAGACACCTACGATTCGGAAACGATGTTTTAATGAGGAAGTAATGATCGGCATCGCAGAGGATAGGAATGAAAGATGAGAACCTGAGTAGAGGGAAACTGTTTGTTCCTGTTTGAGGAAGCGTGCCCTTGTGATATGTGGGATGGGTACGAATTTGATGGTGGTTTTGACATATTCTAATGCTATCCAGGAGGATGAAGTACTAACGTTTCGATCTTTTCTTTCCTATAGGTTTTAGTTCAAGATTTGTTGCACCCAACTGCTGCTTCTGAAGCCAGAAAACACAAGTTGAAGACTTTGGTCCAATCCCCAAGATCTTACTTCTTGGATGTCAAATGCCCAGGTTGTTTGAACATCACCACTGTGTTCTCTCACGCTCAAACCGCTGTGACTTGTGAGTCCTGTTCTACCGTTTTGTGTACTCCAACCGGTGGTAAGGCCAAGTTGTCTGAAGGTACTTCTTTCAGAAGAAAGTAAACAAAATTGTATATGTTTTAGTAATCTTTAAACAATCGTCATCATCTGAACTCATCTATCATTCCAGCAAGCCAGCGCTAGTGGTCAGCTTGTGTTACTATATACAGGAGTGTTATAAATATGCTAGTAAGACGCAATTTCGATCAAGCTGCCGTCGGGATCGCGGCAGTATACAGAACGCATCTTTTCCATAGCTCCGTCAACGACCAAAAAGCACAGGTCGGAGGTCCCATCCACTGCTTTCTTCGCTGTGAACCATTCCTCTTGTGTGGCGTTTACTGGTCTTATATTGATTTTCTGCTTTCCAAACAGTGAAATGTTCTTTTCGATACCACACTCCGCAGTTATTATCTGATGCTTCATTCCGGGTACTGTAGAGTACCATTGTAAAGATACTGCAACATTCCTGACGTTCAAGACAATATGGTCAATTGCTTCAACCGATATGCTGGACATCGATGCTTCTGTTGTAACCAGTTCGACACTTGCCATTGTGCAGGAATTCGATGACCGCTAACTAACTGGGTCCTATACTGCGGCTGTAAGGGTGAAAAAAAGAGTCGGGTGTTGCATCTTCAAGACAGCGATGTCAATCGACCTTTAGATCAAGTCTTTTAGACATTGACGTTAGGTTTTCTCTTGTTGTAGAGCTTTTCCTTCCTTTTTGAATCTCTCGCGTAATCGTAGCCATATACCTCAGCTAAGCTCTCAACTTCTTCGACATAACTCTCGTCATGGCCCTCAATCTCATTGTACATCTCAGTAATCTCTCTGTCTTGCTTTTTCAAAGCCATCCTTTCCTTTTTGATTCTTTCCTTTTCCAACTTCTCAAACTTGTCCACCTTCAAATTTGCAGCACCCTTGATCTTCGTCTTAGCTTGTAGGCCCCATAAGTCTCCCTTAGTGGCTTTCCGGGCGTCGTGATAAATCTCTTTGGAGAAGGACTTCGGTACTACCCATTTTTCCACCTGCCCCGATGAGCCGCACAGATCCATCGTTACGTGGCCTTTTCTCTTTATCGGCTGGTTAATGATCCTGGGCCAAGTATCTTGAGTCCCGTTGCCCAGAGAACCAATATCGTAGTTTCGAGTTTCCTCTTCTCTCTCCCTCTCAATTTGAGAAATAGTCTCTGGATCCGTAAAGGACCGTTGAGCGATTAGATATGAGTAGTTCAAAACTTCGTAGTTGCGACCATTCGGTCTACCAGTACCGCCTTTGGCAAGACCTTCGATGCCGATGCCATCGGTAGGCTCTTGCCAGCGGGTTGCTAAAATTTTACCCTTCTTCAGCTCAATACTAAATTTAGGCCTCATGATTGATTTCTGAAAGTTACAGAACTTCAATTTCCTGCCTTCGTCATATTCGTAGTATCTAGGATTTCCAACCTGTAATGGACATTTTCTGTGATGGGGGCAGGGGGCAATGATTTTTAAGTGATAGTTTAAATGTTCTTCTTCGTCGCCCTGCATCTCTTTTTGCAGCTCGGTTTCAAACTCTAGATCTTCAACCTGGACTTCACCGTGCCGGGAGTTTATTTCCTGTATGAGCTTTTCAGCTTCTTCGTCTATTTGAGTATCATTGAGCCCAACTGGAGTGCGGCGTTTTACTGAAGAGCCTCTCATAAAGGGTCTTGGAATCTTCCCGTGCTCTTCGGGGTAGTTTTCAGGTCTGATCATAACTTGTCTTGCTCTACTGACGATCTCAAAACCGAGAGGATTACCACGCTCAACGATGACTATATGGCCACCAGGCGACAGCATCTTTAGGTAATATTCCAAATTATCATCAATTTGAATTGGAAATCGTTCTTCGTCCCTAAGCAGTTGATGAGTAAGAATAATCAGATCGTAGTTACCAGAATTAGGAACGGTGCTTCTCAGCCGCGTGTTGATGTTGATTTTTTTAGTCATAACTTCTCCCACTAAATCTTCTCCTTCAGAAATTTCATCAGGTTCCTCCTCAGTCGTACCAATGTTATTATTGGTTACTTCCTTGCTCACCTCACTTAATTGCCGACTAAGAATGACTTTGGCCCTCTTCTGCATTTCGATGCTGCTCAGCACTACAGCATCCCTCAGTTCTGGGCTGAAATTATCACCCATAAGCTCGTTGAGCGCTACTATACCTGTAGCAGGTCCAAACCCCACATCTAGAATCCTTTTAGGTTGGAATGAGGGGCCAACTCTTTTCTTAAGTTCAGCTAAACTCTGGAAAATGGAACCGTAATTTTGCAGAAATATGGCCGCTATGTGGGAATCCACATCCATAGTGGTTTTCGCTGGTCTATGGAGCTTTTCGTTGTGCATTTGTACAAAATAATTGGCTGCAGACCTTCTAATGTTGTTGGGCAGGTGAAGTGAGAGAATATTGTTCTGTATAACTTGAGAGACGACCGGATTTAGTTCCAATTGCTCTCTGTAGGTCCTTCCCTGTAAAGTTTCTGGCAGAAGTCTTGCCTCATGGGAATTTATTCCGTGTCTGAGAGAGCCTGTTTCATCTCTGTATGGTGAGTAAACGGATTGAGATAGCAGCTGATTCCTATCAATCACGCGGTCAGTTTCATTATCTTGAACAAGTTCCCCGAATAGCTGTTGTGAATGTGATCTGGGCTCTAGATCAATGGTGACATCTGGAAATTTGCTTATAGATGCCTTGGAATTAAACCTTATACCTCTGATTCCTTTGAAATGTGCCAATCTCAGCATGGATATATGGGCCACTCTTACTCTCTGGACCTTTAATCTTTCAGCTCATCGCATTTGATAATTAACTAAGCTGAAATTTTTCATAGTCAGAGGGAACACGAAGTAACGAAAGATAAAAAAGCATCGGCTGAAGGCATCATATTACGATGTTGAGTGTTCCCGTGCTACTGGCACTCATTTTGGTGCTGGTCACTACCTCATTTCTTCTGATCCTCCAGAGAAGCACCGGCAAACTAGTCCCCAATGGTAAACATGTAAACAAGAATAGAGAGCCAACGTTCATCATAGCGGGTCCCTCGAATAGTGGAAAGACATGTTTGTACAATCTGCTAACTATAGAAAAATTCAGAAGCACGGTAATGACTCAGGAACCTAGTGTGACCCACAGCTTTAAGTTGAAAGGCAGCCCCCCGGTGAGGCTGATGGACTTCCCAGGGCATTTAAAACTTCGCAATAAATTGCTGATGGAACTGAAAAACTCCAGTAATGTCAAAGGAATCATTTTCATGATAGACTCCACTGTGGATCCTAAGGAGATGACTAAAACTGCAGAGTTTTTGTTCCAGATATTGCAATTAACCGAGCGTGAAAAGAACGGTGTTGATATCCTGCTTGCATGCAACAAATCTGATTCCTTTGCGGCTAGACAGCCACTGAAGATCAAAGGTGTTCTGGAAAAGGAGATCGAGAAGATCATTCAGAGAAAGCGCAGTTCTTTGGGTACAGTCTCGGGATCATTGGTAGGTAGTCGTGACGCTGACGACCATGAGGCCTCTGACTCGGAAAATTTAGATCTATTAGATGTATCCAACGAGTTTGAATTTGCTGCCATAGAGGGGAATGTTGACGCCTTTGAAGGTAGCGTTTCCAAAGGCAACATCGAAAAATGGAATTGTTGGATATGTGAAAGGGCCGTTAATTAGATTATAATCGATGTTACATGCATTATTTGTACATTTAATTAGACTTCAGTTTTTCCTGACTATCTAAAAGAAGCATAGCGCCTAGGAAGCTCCCAACTATCATGAAGCCGATGATCAGTAAGACGATGGGCAAGTACACCGCGTATATACTAGGAATTGGGAAAATGATCAGCTTTTGATCTAAATCGAACACAGGCAGTAATAGCCATGTTGCATAGTATACGAGTAGGACAGTGAGGAGGATGAATCTGTTCATCGGGCGCTTCTTTCGCTCTTTGTTATAGGCGGGCTGTCTCATCAAAGCTCTATTTCTCGCCATGCGCGATCACTTCGTGAAAGCGCTAAAGTAGATATACAGCTGGGGCGCGCTGGAGATGTGAGATCATTATGCCTAGTATCAAGCAGACATTCCAGGCTCTCTATCGGTATATTGACCAAAAATTGTGCCTTCGAAGAATGACGAAGCCTGACTGAGTAGATACGAAATTTCGCATAAATCGACTTGCAAAGTAGTACGAGTGACACATCAGTTACTGAATGACTACAGTATATTACGAGACTGAAATGCATGAGATACTTGACTGCATGTACATCAAAGTGCATTTAACGGGCACTCTAGGAGTAAAAACCATGGCTCAAGAACTCACATAACTATCGGAAAGATTAAGGTATCTTACGTAGTTCTTTGGTTCTAATGAGAGCTTCAAGCTGACGTTGTCTACTGATTTTGCCGGCTTTATCGTTACCTATGCACTTCGATAGCTACAATGGGCTAAATTTTGTATCATAAGTACACAGGCTCTCTAAAGCACCTTTCTTCTAAGCACCCACTAAACTTGTGGATGGTGTGAGCAATAGGCACTAACGGACTATCTCGAGAAGCTGCTAGTTGTTCTGTTGTGTCTGGTGATTTCCTCGGACCGACTTAGCTCCTATCATTTTCTTCGAATAACAAGAAATGCTCGCGTGGCGTAATGGCAACGCGTCTGACTTCTAATCAGAAGATTGTGGGTTCGACCCCCACCGTGAGTGCTTTCCCAATTTCCGCGATAGTTTAATGGTTAGAATGGGCGCTTGTCGCGTGCCAGATCGGGGTTCAATTCCCCGTCGCGGAGATTTTTTTATTTACCTGCTTCTTTTTCTTATAAGAACTTAACTTGTAGGTCATTTTTAGTCTCCTAAACATAAAAAATGTGATGGGATTGTTATTACTATAGCCGTTCAACATTTGGACATAATAATCTACTTCATCATGTAAATAGAAAATTCTAATTTGCGGTTTAATTTGAAGCTCATTTTACTGAATAAGATGTAATGTGCTAAAGTTCTGAAATCTGACATTCATTTTGTAGAACGTCATAAGGGTTTTACGCAAAGAATTTATATTACAGTTTTTCAGTAAACTAAGAAATGTACGATGAAAAGTGCAAACTCCGCTTCACCCACTAGAGTCTTGGTCTTTCTTTGTCTAGTGTCACTCTGGTGTTGAATACTCTAGTATGGTGAACTATGTCAATTAGCAGTAAAAGCCGGGTAATAAAGTTTTTTTTCAGTGTTTACCAGTAATATGTAAAATCATCATAGACCTTTAGTATGCCCTGCTAGATAGGCAAACGATCCGTATTAGGACCGCCCGACGTTTCTATCTCCAATTAGACCCATTAGTTCTTTGCTATAGAGCTATGAATTGGTCATCCGATAAGTTCGAGTCCCTGTACAATGGAATTGAAAGTGGAGAATTAGATCGTAAGTTGTTCGACGAACTGGTAGGGTATTTGCAGAATCTGAACCTAAATGATGGCAAATACAAGAGTAATGATAGTCGAATGCAGCTAGAGAAGGGGGAGCTCAGCTTATCCGATGGAAGCAAGTATAAGGTCAACCAAGATTTCATGATTGCTGCGATTACGGTGTCCGATGAACTTAACTTAGACGAGCTAGTCGTTAGTGAGATGATGCTTTCCACCACTGACGCAGAAAGTGTCGAAAATGACGAAGGGATAGCATTGATTAATAAAGCGAAAATTAATTATTTTGTCAGGAGGCAGTATATTTTGCAGATTGTGTCTTTCCTGGTCAATTACCTCGACGTGGAAAGCCCGGTATACACCAAGCTGTTAGAGGGTGATAGGTTGACCTCAAGCATTTTAAAGGCTTTCAGTTTTATCCACACACAGTTGAACGATATTAAACAGTCCATCAGCAAAGCGAGGATTCTCGACAGCTACCATGCATTGGCGCAACAAAATGTCAAATTCAAACAGGATTTTCTGCTTAGAGAGTACGACACATTGAGCCAGATCCTCTACGGGTTAATGAGTAAAGGCGCTTTAATGACAAGACAACATTTGTCAAGGATAATCAGCCATGTGTCAGAAATGGAGTCCAACGACTTTTTCATAATATACTACTTACCAGCAGTCTTCTATGCGTTTGGCAATATGTCTAAACTCTCAGACCAAGATGTTAGAGCCATGCACGATGATTTCCTTAAAGATCTGAAAGCTCAAGACATTTACACCAAACCTGTAAAGGTATCGTTAATATTTGTCTTTCTCTCATTCTTCATAAGCTGGTGTAAAATAGACCCCGAAGCGAGAGCGAATACAATGGACTTCACTTCAGCCGTGGATGAACCGATGACTAGGGCCGTGGAGTACGGGGCAATCGAACAACTACTAATTTTTGCCGCTGATACTTCTATAGTAGAAAGGGACGCCAGTATTGATCTCTACTACGACATGAGATCCCTACTGGAAAGACATATACCAAGACTAATCCCCGTGCAG
This sequence comes from Torulaspora pretoriensis, assembly GCA_012851205.1. Classification (NCBI taxonomy): domain Eukaryota; kingdom Fungi; phylum Ascomycota; class Saccharomycetes; order Saccharomycetales; family Saccharomycetaceae; genus Torulaspora; species Torulaspora pretoriensis. The sequence continues at coordinate 652,587 of JABBEO010000005.1, forward strand.
CTGGCTGATAATCAAGCAGAAGGCCATCAACAACAACAACAGCAGCCGCATCAGATGTACAGTCAGGCCTCTCTCTCCGGATCTAATGTCAATGGTGCGCAACAGTGGAATAACAATAAGACTTCTGCTATCGTTCTCTCAGAGCAGACTAACGCTTTTTTGCTAGAAACTTTCCATGATGTTATCAGAACAATCATCGCTGACTGTGCATTCCTGCTCACCAAAATCAAGGATGCCGAAGAAGACTCACTATTGTCTGGAGAAGATCTCGATCTCGATGATATTGCCTTAAAGGCAGATTTGGAAAGATTTTTTCTCACAGTTTATTATTTTTATGCATCAAGGCCAGACTATTCCAAGCTATTTTGGCAAAACAAGGAGTCAAACGCTTATGGTTTCATTGAATGGTCTGCCAAATGTCATGATAATTTGATGAGATCGTGCTTTTACCTGATGATTTCCAGTCTATCTTACGGTAACGAAAACTCTCTGAGCGTTTACCACTACTTTGTGACGAATGACAATGCATCTTGGAATACCGTTGCTCAGTGTATCAATGATTACACTGTAAAGATCCGCAATTTGACAGTTAGAGTCCAACAAAGGCAGCAGAGGCAGGACTCAGAGGAAATAGATTCTACTTTAGTGGCATTAGAGGATGGTCTAAACGAGGAAGCTATAATTTTCATCTCTTCATTGTTAACTCTGATAGGGTCAGTTGCTAATGACGTTGACGAAGATATCAAGAGCACATTGTCCAATCTGTTCACCGATATTCTATTTGAGTTTACGAAATTAGAGACACCTTTGATAGGTGCATGTCTGAAAACATTAAGTCATTTGGTGCCCGATTTAGAGTCTAAAAGAAGCAATTTCTGGTACCTGTTAGACTCTTTGATTTTCAAATCTCATCAATCGGCAGTGACACCTGATTCTTACAGAGCTGCCTTCTCTTCAACTTTCACCAACTTCTCAGAGGTTGTCGGATTCTTGACTCTCTTCCAGAAGCTGATTTCACCCAATACGAGAGAATCAAATGGGAAGTACATGTCGTTTGGCAAACTTTCGTTCCCAAGTAAACTAGGACACGGATACCGTAAAGCAGGTATTAATCCTTACTTTGACTATATCTTTCAGGAAGTACTAGTTCACTCCAATCAACTGAAGGATTCAGTTAAAACAAGATGCATTCAGTTGCCAGTGTTAAAGATCGCAGAGGATGCCCTCTACTCATTTGATTATAACGTCATTTTAAACTCTATTCCTGCTGGTGCCAACCTCCATAAACTCGTGGATACTGAGGACTTTGCTTCATATGTCATAGAATGTCCTGCAACGGCTGCCTTCAATCACCTTTTCACAGAAAAGGTTTACAAATGCATTTTTGATATCGCTTCAGTTGGGGTTGACAGATTGAGTATCGACCTAGACGGAGGGGAGGAACAGTTACTACTTATAAACCTCTCCGTAAAACTACTTGGCACCGTTTTAGACTTCCAGGAGACCTACGCTGAGGAATTTGTACCGATCGTAACAAAACAAGGTGAATCAGACAATTTCATTCCAAAAGATTTCGGCTTACATGGGCTGCGTTCTTTCTATGATGCACTATTTTTCAACCTATCGGTTGTTGCTCACATTGCCCTCTATATTGGTCTCGATGACCTCGAATTAGCTTCTAATTCGCTCAGGTTGCTCAGAAAGCTAGCCACCCGCTACACAGGGGAGCAATCTCCTTTTGCCACGAAAAACAAACTTTTAACGATATTTGACTCTGTTGATGAGTCAGCGCGCATCAAAGATGGGTTCATATCCCAGATCGAGAGACCCATTGACTGTGAAAAAGCTCTCAGTCTTAAACTCGAAATTCTTGAGTTCATTGACGAGAATTTATCACACACAGATCCGGCCATCACGGTATCTCATTTTCTACTGGGGTTCCAAGTCTCAAATATCTTGTCCACTGGGCCGAAGTTATCGACATTTATCAATTCAGAAACCTCCTTGTTGAAATCCCTCATGATTCTACTCGAAGCGTCCCTAGAGAATGTTGATAAAAGCAGAATAGAGTTCGCACCCATGAGATTAGCGGCATCATCTCTGAGTGTAATAATCAAACTTTGCCGTAATCATATCACCTCGGGGATGGCTTTGGATTACTTTGCTGTTAACCACTTGTTTGAAAGGATGGTAGAGCTTGATCCCCAGGTAGACACCCACACAATCTGGAGCGCAAGAGCATTTGACATGACTAACAAAATCAGCGCGAATAACTTCATCCAAACAGAGTCGCTTGGTGCACTCTTATCGTTTCTGAGCTATAGAAGCTATCTACTCCAGTTTTTCAGCTTATCCATCCATAGACTCGCTTCTTCCGGAAGAAAATCAGAAATCGAGTCCCAAATCAAAATGCTAACAACAAATACTCTTCAATCGGCTGGAGTTTTTTCCATGCTAAGCACATTAAATTTTGGAGACATCCCAGCATTCGAGAACTCTATGGAAAGTTTGACAATATTTAAAAACCTGCCGTTAAACCTAGATGCTATCACCGTCGGAAGCAATTGTAATGGAAACATATACGACTACGATGAATTAGACTCGTTGGCAAATCTTTCATGGAAAGTAAAATTGGAGTCAACGGATATTACTACCGAAAGTAAGCAGTCTCCCGGAGAGGCTGATCGAGAACTTTTTGTCATCCATCAAAGCGTTACCTGTGCTTTAGCTCGTCAGACCTTCACTAAAAGGCAATTATGCATTTTACATTCATGGGTTCAATTGATCGAAATCATAGTGTCTGATGGCCAACTAACAGCCCTTGATCGATCAAATTTCATCTTGGAGGTTTTTGGAGCAACAATACCCAAAATCAATGATTATATCGAGTTCGACATCTCGTTTTCAGAAGAACTGGTATCACTAGCCGTCACGCTATTCGGAATATATCAGAAAGATCGCGTTGCTATCGATGGTTTTCAGACGGTTGATACTAGACTTTACAATTTGTTCAAGACGTGCATTCACGGTATCAACTCGCCATTATCATCTTTTTCAATTCGGTCTGATTTCTACGTGCTAGCAAATAGTTACCTGGTTAGAATTCTTCGAGATGGCAAATTGGCCAAGCAGATACTGCATGACCTGAAAATGAACAATGAGCTTCTTGTTGAGGTTATATGCAAAGATGCTATCTATGGCCAGGGTACGAACAGAATTACAAGCGTATTTTTATTGGACTCATTGGTTCGATTGGGGGATTTGAATAAAGGAAATTTTATACTGGATTCGCTAACGAAAAACACGCAACTCCTGTTAATCATACGCTCCATACAAAATACTGATTCATTGTTCAGCAATGCTGGAAGCGTATCTATTGACGATCTGTTGTATGAATTGACAGCGTTTAAGACCGTCGTCTATCTGCTGATACGAATTGCTGAAAACCGTAACGGTGCTAATGCTTTGGTACAGAATAAACTATTCTGTGTCATTGGAGACTGCCAGTTTTTGACTCTTGACCCAGATCTTGGTCTAGACCTTACTTTCGATGAGCTGGCGATCCAGAGTTCCAGTTTCATGTCTGTCAATGTTAGCTTAGATAATCCTCTCTTCATTGGCAAAGACGCTAACGGAATATCTCTCTTTGAGCTCATTGTACCCATTTTTCAGCTGCTCGCCGCTGTTCTTTTGAGCATGGGGAGCGCGAATCTCACAGTGATCAATGAGGTCAAAAGGCTTCTCATCAAATTTAGGAGACTTCTTCTGGGAGTTATGAAGAGAGACGCGTTGAGAAACTCAAATGATCGAAGCGAATGTTTGGACTCCAATCGCGAGGGTCTCAAACAGATGGTCAAACTAGTCGTTTTGTTGTGCACGCTAACAGGTTATCAAGGCGAAGATTCTTCATAGAGTTGCATCAATCGACCACTTGCTCGGCACTCGTACCTAATCTTAGAACGATATATTATACAGTATAGAATTAATTAACATCCAGTACTATTTACTGATCAACTTGATCTTATGCTCCAGTGCAGACGAGCTATTATCTAACGATTTCAGTGCTTCTAAATGTGAGTTGAGTAATTTGACCAGCTGGATGTTCTCATCTTTACTTGCAAGGTTAATCGTTGTTGCTTTGTTGAAGGTGTTACTAACGTCATTGATTTCCGCGATTAGCGACGAAAGATTTAACGACAAGGTATTGAGATTCTCGTCTAATTTCTCGGCAGTATGATAAGCCTGCTGCCTCTTCTGGTCATTATTGTTGGCGGCTCTTCCACCCGAAGAAGATAGAACGTCGGATAACAGCGATTCAGCCTTTTGTTCATAATTGTCCAAAAATGTTTCCAATTCGTCTTGTTGTCTTTCGATATACTGTAGTGATTGGTCAATCCTATTCTGATTCTGCTCAGCCGCTTGAGTTTCAGCGTACAGCTGATTGATTTGCTCACCCCCCTTAACAAGGACTTGGTCCCATTGGTTGACCTTCTTGGAGAACTGGTCGAAGTGATTTGCGGTATCCGACAACTGTTCTGTCCACTTATTAATCAGATCATCTAAAGTCTTGTTATCTAGAGAAACTGGAACAGTTTGAACGTTCTTACTTTTGATATTAGGGAACGTCCCGTCAGATTCGGCAACTCCTTCTTGCTTCTTAGTGCTGTCATTTTTCGATCCAAATGAAAACCCCGTCGCACTACCCTTCTCTTGGCTCTCCTTTTTGGATTCACCGAACTTAAATCCTGATTGTGGTTTCTCTTCGTTTTCTTCCGCTTTAGCACCAAATGCAAATCCAGCTTGGGGCTTCTTTTTGTTATCCTCGGCTCCATTGCCAAATGGAGACGCAGGCTTAGTCTTGTCTTTGCCATCTTCAACTTTGGTACCAAAGGAAAATGCTGGTTGCTTGTCCTTATCCAAACTTAGTTTGTTGTCTAACTTAAAAGCAGGCTGCGTGTTATCCTTGTTATCATCTGTTTTCGAGCCAAAGGCAAACCCTGACGTAGACTTTTCTTTACGGTCATTTGTTTTGGCGCCAAAGGAAAAACCAGAGTTAGACTTATCTCCACTGTGCTCTGTTTTGGCACCAAATGAAAACGCAGGCTGAGTCTTTTCCTTACTGCCTTCAGCTTTAGCAGCAAATAGGGATCCTGATTTATCCTTATTCTCGTCTATCTTAGCACCAAACGAGAAACCAGATGTTGATTTCTCTTTGTTATCATCCGGTTTGGCACCAAAAGAGAACCCAGATGTTGGTTTCTCTTTGTTATCGTCTGGTTTAGCACCAAAAGAAAACCCAGGTGATTTGCCCTTATTATCTTCTGAATTATTACCTACCGTCAATGTGGGTGTGGCTTTATTTTCCTTAGTTTCCTGTGGAGCACCAAAAGAGAAACCAGCGGCAGAACCATCTTTGTTTACTGAACTTGTACCTGACAACGTAGATGACTTGGAATCTTCAAGCTTGCTACTCAGTTTACCACCGAATAAACCACTTGATTCCAATGACTTCGCACTATTTGCTTTATCAGTGCCGAACGAAAAGCCTGGTTTCGAACCGTTCGCGTTCTCTCCTGTTTTGGCGCCAAATGAGAAGCCCTGAGTTGAAGCAGTGCCTGAGCCACCACCAAATGAGAAAGATGGTTTACCTGCCTGGGTCTGCTCAGTATTTTTTTCCACACTGGCATTGCTTTGCGCATCGGCATCCTTCTTTCTATTTGAAATGAGAGCAGGAGAGCTACTTGAGGTTGCACCTTGATCATCTTTATCCTTTGAGAAAAGAGAGGGCCTTGATGCATCAGAGCCGAAACTAAATGGTGCCGGCTTAGCCGCACCTGTTTGAGCAGCGTCAACTTTGTCGGTACCGAACGTTGACGATGAAGCATTATTTCCTCCTAGGTTGAAACCTGGTGCATGTTTTTCGTCTTTCTTAGAATCTCCGAAACTGAAGCCCGAAGAACCACCAATGGCGCTTTTCTCACCATCCTTTGAATCGGATTTTCCAAAGCTGAAAGCAGCTGGCTTTTGATTGTCATTTTGGGTGTTAAAACTGAAACCGGTTGATGGCTTCTGACTACTATTGCCAAAGCTAAATGCTCCGGTCTTGTTCGAACTATCTTGCGTATTGCCAGCCTTATCGTTGCTGCCACCGAAACTCAACTGAGGAACATTGGATGTAGAGTTTGACCCTTGGAATAGCGAAGATGTGTTAGTTGTGTTGTTGCTGCCAAAAATGCCACCACCAGCTTTTGCGTCACCTTTTTTAGCATCACCGCTCGATACTGCGGGCTTGCTTCCCCCAAAAGAAGGCATAGTGTTATTGTTGGTATCTGACGTGGATAGATTAGCGCCAAATGGCTGAGCTTGTGTCTTGGTCTGGTTGGCCACGTTGAACGAAAAGGCTGCTGGCTTGTTGTTGTTTTCCTCACTTCCTCCAGATCCAAACGAGAAAGCGTTCCCGGGGTTCTTTGCTCCAAAAGAAAACGAAGAGCCAGCATTACCAAATGAAAAGTTCGATTCTCCACCTTTCGAAAGATTCTGGGAGCCTGTTTGGGCGCCCGTAACGTTAGATCCGAAAGCAGGCGTGCTAGATGCCTTTCCTGCCGCCCCAGAGTCGCTGGCTGCACCAAAATTGAAGGCTGAATTCCCAGAATTGCCGGTACCCCCAGCCTGCTTATTAGGAGTAAACAAACTCACTACTCAAACATAAAGTTAGTCAAACTGCGTAATGTTCATCGGAAGCTACAGAACAGCTTACGGTGCGGGATCCTCATATAAACCTCTAACAGTGAAGGGGTGTCTAACATACTTAGAAAGGAATGCCTATGATCAGTTCAATGGCCTAAGTTGAAAGTTTAGAAACTTTGCCTTACCTTCTTCCAGGTCCATGATTCTTCTTCTCTACAGATCATCCTACCTAAACTCTTGAGGAGCCGGGTAAAACTTCGGCATAATCTCACATATAGATATTTGTATAGTACATTCAGTAAATGGTTGGTTTAAGTGTATTATAGTCGACCAGGAGTGGGCAGATCAGGGTAGGATGGCGATGAGGATGGGATGCATCTCGCAGTTACTTCTCATTTTTTCTCTCTCTCTCGAGATTGTCAAGAACTTGGTCGTACGCCGCGTCAATTGCCTTTGTTTCGTCCTTATGATATTCCTGGCTTGTTTCGTTAATGGAATCCTCTGCCGATTTGGAGACCTTTTTCTCCGGAGGCTCAGCAACGTCACCAGATTGAGGAGATGGCTGTGGAGACAATGCCGCCAACTTCTCGTGTGCTTCGTTATGTTTCTTGAAAATGTCATGTAGATGATACCCTTGATGGTGCAGCTCGTCAATTACGTCGATGACGGTGGACACGTCTGTCTTGAGCAGCAAATCTTTAATTTGATCACTGTCCATAGATTCGGCAGCCCGACCCAGTAGAACTTTGTCAATTTGTTTTGCACCATCACTCTTGGATTTCTCTAGATCTTTCCTGATGAGGTCTGCCTTCCTAAAGACATCACCTTCCTCACGAATTTGAGAGGAAACTCTCTTGGTTGACTCCTCATCCTCGTCACGGAGCTCAACAGTATCATCTGCATGCGGATTGAACTCCTCAACGTCGGCCTTACCGAACGGAAGTAATGCTGAGTGACCACTTTGAGCAAACGCAGACGAAGAGAAAAGCGTATTGGCTGGCAAGCCGTCTGACAAATATCTATCTTTGACGAAGTTGTCAGCCTCGGCCAAGCTTACAGTCGGATGAGGTACAGAGGCCTCCGAGTATTGCTCACTCGAGCGATTTGCTCGACCGCTGTTCGCTTGATGTCTTTCCCGTAACAGCCGTATACCCTTCTCGAAACTTGCATCAATAAAACATAGTCTTATCAAGGTTTCTTTACCCTCAGTACTTAGCTGGCCAAGAACCCGCGTGTCGAAAAGATCTCTAACTACCTTCTTAATCTTTTTCCTTGCAATTGTAACCTTTTCGATATAGCTCTCCACAAGTTTATCATATGCGTTCTTATCCTTGAAGTTATCCGTTAGCAATACAGAAAGTTCGTCTTGTAAATTTGACAAACTGTCCTTGTCACTAGCGCATTTGCCAGTACCGTTGGTCTTGACTTTCTCCAGCTCTTTTTCCACATTACGCATGGTGTACAGGGAAATCTTCTCTTTTATATTTGCTGGCATGTTGGTGTAGTCAATGTCGAGGGTGATCAACGAAGGGCTTTTCCTAACTGCCTCGGCCAAGGATTTACAAGAGGCTAGATCGAATTTTGTACCCAGCAAAGAGAGGTAGTTGAGCCTTGAACATAGTGGCAAAGCCTCTGCGAGCATAACAACTGCTGTAGAAGGAAGATTCTCGTAATCGAGGTGTAGCCGGACGAGATTCACAAAAACTGGCAAACAATCAATCAATGTATTCATACAATGTGGGAACATTTTAGGATTGTTGGAAAAGTCGAGGAATTTTAGATTCTCACAATAACAAAGGACACTGATTAATTTGAGTACCTCATTCTTATCGCTGGTATCATCAGGTCCAACTTCGAGACCCGTGCAATTCATTGAAATGTACTTAAAGACATTCTTCTCCCCCTTGTTGTGAATTTTATCAAGGACGGCGTTATTAAATGATGTGAGTTTGCCCTTCAAATCGTTGAAGCCTACATCTAACCCGGTAACTTTGGATTGGACGACCCACTTAGCTAAAACATCACATTGCTCTTTGCTCAAACAATTGTATGCCAACCCCAACCTCTCTGTTGCAATGCATGCAACTTCTATGAAATTTTCAAACTGATCCAGTGGCATCTGTGCACCCGATATAATAATTTCCTCTAGACCACCTTTCTTTGCTACAGATGCGGCCAATAAGTTCCAATTCATGTCCTTGCGGCTCTCAAGGTCACATTCCATCCTAACGACAGAGCTCTTAAGGGAAGACTTAGAAGGCTTTTGAACATTAGTTTTTATGATGGGAACCATAGTTAAGTCCAGAGCGGTCAATGACTTTGCCTTCGAGACGAAACAGCATAAAATTCTCCATCCCTCATGATCTAGAGGGGTATTCCTTAATGACAATTTTTCAAAGTTCTTTTTGTAAACCAGAGAGCTCAATATGACTCTCAACATTTCAACGCTTAGCGTCACCCCATCCAGTGAGAGACATAACACAGGTGCAATACTAAGAAAATCACTAAACGACCAGACCTCTACCATAGATGGTCGCGGATTTCTTAGTTGTAAAAGAGGGATTGGATCTGTGGACCCCTTCTTCAGCTGCTTCAGTGTAGCGGGGATAGGTAGAATTTCTCTTAAATGACAGCAACGAGTGTAAACTACGTCATGAGGAATCTTGATGTTCTTTGGAGGAAGTACTTCATCCTCTGAAAGTGAGTCCTGTGAGAATGCCGAGGATAGGGAGGTTTGTGAGCTCATATCGGCAGTCCTCCTACTGATCATCGGTTTATCAATGGTCACACGACTTGCCATGTTGCTAACGCCAACATCCTCCTCGTTATTCGTCGCAGTACGACTCAAACTGACAGGTCCATCCTTTGCTCTAGCCTCAGCAGCTGCTGAAGCTGCCGCCGTCTTAATTCCTCTTTTCTTGTTGTCCTCGGGCGTTACCTCGTCTTCATTAGAGACCTTTATTGGGCTGGATGGTTTCGGGGCCATTTGCTCTTGCTTCCTCAAATCATTACTTCTCGTATCGTCATTTTCAGACAGTAGCCTTAACTGGCCAGTACCTCCCACAACAACTCCAGAACTCGTTGTTTCTGCGATTCTCCTTCTCTCATCAGGAGTAAGCCGGTGTATCACTACGGAACCATTGGGCTTGACCTCCACCTCGCCCTGACGAGGGTGTTTGCTACAAATCTGCTGAGGTGGGTCGTTGAAATATGTGTTGGTCGCAAAGGAAACATGTTTCAAGGTTCGTATGTCTTCTAGCCCAGGAACCTCTTTCGCGCTTGTTGGATCGAAAGGTTTAGGCTTTCTATCGTCTGAAGATGCACGGTCACAAGGCAGCTCGTCTCTAGTTTGGTTAGAACTGGAACTACCGCCTGCGCCATAGGATGTGACTTTCTTCAAGAAAGCTCCAAATTTGTGGGATGATGAAGGTGTTGCATTAGAAGAGGAGTCCGAATCAGACTCTGATGCCGAGTCAGACGACGGTCTTTCCGAACGACTTTTCAAAGCTGGAGGTAGCTTGGATTTTACAGGATGTGGCGGAAGAGGTCTTCCTCTCGAATCGTATTTCTGTGGCCTCTGTTTGTTGTTCCTTTCGTCTGTCAGGTTGTTGTCTATAGTAAACGATGCAGTCTTCGCCCTGCCATTTGAAACCATCTTTTCGTTAGCAGCAAATGGACTCTTTTCCTTAAATGCAGCGACTGAGTAACCATGAGATTTGTAGTACTGCAGAAATTCCATCAGGCGAGGGTCGCTATCAGATTCGTCAGAGAATCGTCTTTGGCTCTCCCTGCCGATACTATCTCTGCGTTCGCCTAAAGTCGAGTTCAACTGTTTTGTATGCCGATGATGACCTTCCAGAACTACCGATTCTGTCCTTGACCTTGTCAATGGAACTCCGGCGTCCTCATCTTCCGGGCGACTGCCCTTTGGTCCCGGCTCATCTGTTCTGACGACGTCAGCGACAGTGCTCGATCTTCGACTGGCAGGTCTGGATGATCTGCTTTCTTCCTTTTCGGTATCTTTCGTGCTCACTTCACTCTTCGACTTGTTCTTTCTGCTGAAGAGACTCTTAAAGAACCCCATTTTCTTCTCACCACTATGCGAGGAAGAAGATATCGATGAGCTTCTGCCCCTGCTATAGCGCCTTTCGTTTCCTGCGCTAGCAGATGACAGTGATTTCGTCCTTCTCAATTCAGTGGCTCCATCGTTAGGATCCGGCGGGCGTTCCGAGTACTCTTTATCCCTGCTATTGCTGAACACAGTGGCCGCTACCGAATTACGCCGGGCTTTGCGCCTGCTATCGGAATTCGAACTCTCGATTGCTTTAGGATGCGGAATGTGCGCCAGAGGGTCCACACTGTCCATGGACACCGACCGCGAGCGCGCTGGTGACTTCACCGACAACACAGCGACTGACGGCTCATCTGTGCCCAAATTACGGGCTCCTATCAGCCAATCGACGTCCAGGTTCCCGATCTTGTGCTCCTTCAGGAGTTTCTCCGGATCTCTCATTTTAGCTGTAGGCTTGTCCATGATATGCTCCTCAATCCCTGGTGCCCTGTTTCTAACCCTTCAATCTGGTCACAGAAAGCAGTAACGTCCAAATGAGGATTTCGACCTGAAAGTGGTAGCCTACCTTCTCGAAATCCTGCTCGATCACGTTCCAATTAAACACTGCCGGTTGATGACTAGGGGTCAAGTACCCAATGCGCTCTTTTCCCTTGTCACCTGAGCGACGCGGGACGGCCCCCGCCAAAACTTGGCTCTCTTTCCTCCTGAGGCAGGAGAAACTCCCTGGTGGGCTAAAACCCCAGGCACAAAAGTAGACACCGAAACAATATTGCCCACTCTAACGAACGCCCTGCCCATGCCTGAGGATGGCGCTTATTGACCGTTCTAGACCTGCGCTTGAAGTGATAGACCCTATGCCCGAGAATGTATATCAGTCTCCAAAGTGCGGTTTCTGTCTTTAACTTTCATCATAGTTTGTTCTTGGTTTCTCTTTCATGATTGTGCAGGTTCTTATTGTACGTTTTCCTCTTTGTATTTATAATCTCCCCTATAATTAAAGGCGGCTAATCCACCTGAACACGTAATTATCTCCACATTATAGACAAACATATAAGACGCGCTCTAGATATTCAATACTCGTAATCAATTCCATCTAGCCCCAAACGGTTCTCATAACTATGTAGTGTGTGGTGTTTGATAGTCATCCAGAGTGATGTCTTCAGATGGGAGGAGCAGGGTCTTCAGGCGTTTCGAGGGTCTGAAATATATACGCATCTTTTAGGTTTAGTGAATATAGCACCTGCTCTACTGGTCTTTACTTTGTAATGGGTAAAGATGGAAAACAAGCGACAATTAGAACTTTCGTCGGTCATAAAGTAAGACATACATTGGATTGGTTAAGATCGAATTAGGCGCTTTTAAGGCACAATAATGATCTTTCCTGGATCTATCAGGAAACGATTTGTAAGCAAACCAGACTGAACTGGGCTGCTTAGTTGTCGTTTAAGTCGTAATGTGTACTCGACAGCCGTGATCGCCTGCGCGCAACCCTCAAAATGGGAAGTTAAAATAGCTTATCAGATTTATTCTACTAGTAAAAGAAAGCTTGGCAGCACATTCTCATGCAATGGATTTGAAGCGATTGACGGTTGAGAAGTATGAAACTCGAGAGGAATTGATGTTGAATGGGATATGGAAAGGTGAAATATACAAGAGTGTAGATCTAGAGGCAAAAAATGGGAGAGGTTGGCTCTGGAAAACGTTGGTCATCGATGGGGAGGGCGATATGAACGAGATTATAGAGGTTCCAAGTACCATAGAGGAACAGGCGAATTTACGGGGAAAAACGCCCAAGGAACAGAGACAGAGGGGGGTCAGAAGGTTGACCCCAGTGGATGTGAAAAGACACCCTCTGAATGCTGCGGAGAGGAGACAATTCGAAATGGCGGAAGAGGAGGACGAATCGACAATGAAGGAAAAACTCGAAATTGTCGATTTGGATCTCTCAAGATTGATGCTTGACGACATATTCCAGGAACAAGAAGTCCATGCGGAAATGCGACAGGTCATGTACAACTACCTGATACGTGGGCCAGGCAACTGTCCCTACAAGCAAGGATATCATGAGCTGCTAGGTATGGTCTACCTGCAACTGCACAAGAAAGAGCATGCGAATGGAGAAAACAGGGGCGCACAACTGAGTAACGTACTTTCGATTTTTGAAAAGATCATGGAGTCGACGTCTCTATTTTATAATGAAGGCCAGCTGATGAAATGGGAAAAAAGAGTTTTCAGGCCACTACTTTACGCCTGCTGTCCCAAGATATACGCAGTTCTCTACTGCGATGACAACCACTCTAACTTGCTATGGCTCATAAGATGGACGAGGCTTCTTTTCATAAGAGAGTTGCCACGGGATTATACGCTCATAATCTGGGATCATCTTTTGACATTCCTCTATCCATTAGATACGCTAGTGGCATGCATTGTCGTAGTGCTTCTGCTCAACAATTACAAGGTATTTAATGACGAGGTGGAGGACCATGATGACCTGGTGGAGTTGATGCTACACTTCAACTCCAGAATGACATCCTTGATCGACTGTGTTGAGCTTTGTAGGATGGCCGGGAAACTATGTGATTCCTGGTACGCTGAAGACTCGCAGTCGATGAGGTCACTATGCGACACCTTTCTCAAGATTAAATTCAACGTGGACAGCGAGTTGGAGCAAGATAGAACGATCGATCCCAATAGGATACGAATAGAAGAAAAACTGCGTAGACGTGTCAAGCAAACATTATTGACTAGTAAAGATTCTAAATAGGCGAAATATGATAAAACAAACTCTATCTTATTTCATTTATTTCTTCTTACCTTGAGCGGCAACAGCAGCGGCACCGGCAGCAGCAGCCTCTGGGTCCAAGTAGTAAGATGGCTTAGATGGCTTCAAGTTCTCGTCCAATTCGAAGACCAATGGGATACCAGTTGGGATGTTCAACTTGGCAATGTCTTCGTCGGAGATGTTCTCCAAGTGCTTGACTAGACCTCTCAAGGAGTTACCGTGAGCGGTAACCAAAACAGTCTTACCCTCCAACAAGTCCTTGGAGATGACATCTTGCCAGAATGGCAACAATCTGTCGATGACCAACTTCAAAGACTCGGTTTGTGGCAAAACGTTTGGATCAACGTCTCTGTATCTCTCATCGTTCTTTTGAGAGTATGGGGAGGATTCCTCAATCTCTGGAGGTGGGATGTCGAAGGATCTTCTCCAGGTGGTGAATTTCTCTTCACCGTATTTCTCCAAAGTCTCGGCCTTGTCCTTACCCTGTAGAGCACCGTAGTGTCTTTCGTTCAATCTCCAGGATCTGACAACTGGTAGCCATGCTCTGTCAGCGTTAGCCAAAGCAATGTTGGCAGTTTGGATAGCTCTGGTCAACTTGGAGGTGTAAAGAACATCTGGGGTGACGTTCTTCTCCTTCAACAATTGACCGGCTCTGGCGGCTTCCTTCTCACCAACGGCGGACAATTTAACATCGACCCAACCGGTGAATAGGTTCTTCTCGTTCCATTCGGATTGACCGTGTCTGATAAGGATTAGCTTTGGCATTGTGATGTGATATATTTATTGATCTGAGATGATTCTCTAGGGGAGACGAAATAATATGTGCTGAAAGACATTAATTTGTGAAAACCGACTCAATGGTAACTTATATAGGATGAGAACTGAACAAGTGTCTCTGTGGTGCAAACCCCTTCAGGTGCTCGCCACATGTTGGGTGTTCTCGTTCCACCAGAGGCGGAATTGAACAGAAGCAGTGAGAAATATTCGTGCATACCACATTGACCGTCACGATCATTCCATTGACCTTGAGCTCCAACCTGATCTTTCAATGTCTCAATACGTCAGGCTGTCCTCAGACTTCCACTATGTTTCTATCATCTCTCGATCATTTTCAATTAGTGGAACCTCGAGAAATAGTGGAAGCCGAGAAAGCAAAATAGTGGAAGGCCGAAATAACTGTTATCACGTGATCATCATTATTATTCGTTTACTATAGTCTATATAGTCTCATGGAGGCCTCATCTTAGCCAAATAACTTGTCGAAGACCTCTCCAACCCGGTCGTTCATGTCCGAGGTCTGCATGGCACGCTTCTTTGCCGTAAAGGCGAGCTTTGCGCACTCGCGGGTTACGGTGGACCCAGCGTAACAGCTCAGCATTGCATAATCCAACCACTCAAGCCTTGGCTCCGAGTCCTCTTCTCCGCAAATTTTAAAATCGTGTCTTGCACGACTGTAGGCCAGCATGCAGGCAATAGTCCCCGTTAGGGTATCACCTTGTCCGCCCACCCTCTTGTTGCTTCCCTCGATGGAATTCACCAGCCAAGACTTGTCGCTGGTGCCTATGAAAGGTTTGGGAGAGAAGACCTTATCTTCGGTGCCCTTCTCCACCACAATGCACTTCAACTTTTGAGCTATGTACGCTCCCGCCTCGATAGAGCCGGAATCTTCCCCGATGACATCTTTGATTCTCTTGAACTCGACCACATTGGGCGTCAGGATTATTCTGCCCTCCCGAAACCGCGTAACCATGTCTCTTACTTCCTGATCCTGCGTAAGCAAGTACAGGGAATCAGCATCAAACACGATCGGGATCATTCCCTTGTGTTCTTCCAGCACAACTCTCACAATCTCCTTGACCGACCTGAGCATTCCCTCGTCCCTGCCCAGACCGGGGCCTATTACTAGCACATGCATCCTGGATAGCAAGGGCTTGATCTTGGGCATTTCGCCCATCTGACCCATTTTCAAATATGGGTGGACCATCAAGTTGGGCGAGTACGACTTGATCACTGGCGCAGCGTCCCTCTCGCAAATAACATGGGTCATATCACACCCCATAAGCGCTGCAGCATGTGCACTGAAGTACGGTGCGCCTGTGTAGTCTTCACACCCTCCAATGATACACACTCTGCCATTTTGGCCCTTGTGAAATTTTGGTGACAATGGTGTTACGCACCTTTTGTGTGCTAACTGTATCAACTCTAAGTGACTCAATCTGCCCAGCATCTCTTCTCGGTCTCTTTTGGTTGACTTTGATCAACAAACAAATCACCTGCTACCGTCTTATGTAGCCACCACATTCGCCTTTTACAAGGGGTCAGTTGTTGCATGTTAAAAGTAACGCAATTGCAAAGCAAACGACATACAAGACTCTAGTTGCGTAGCATCTCGTTCCGTTAGTTATGCTGCTGTGAAAGGGACCTGAATTCGCATTCTCTGAGCAAATGTTTATTTATCTTCCTACTGATTGGTTAACACATCCCTTAGTGCAATTTTCGCGAGTTTACCAAACCTCGAAGATCACTATATAAGTACCAACAGGCTTTGAAATGAGTTGAATTAGGAGTACATCTGCTCTAAGGAACAATTTCAGTAGTATATCTCGAAGTTATTATAAACCTCTGATGTTTAGTGCTATTGCCAGAAAAAACAACAAAGTCCTACCATTCGCTATTGGTGGTGCAGCCATCGCTTGCTCGGCTTACTTTGCCACCAGAGCATCTTTTCCCTTGAGAAATGACTCTTCTAAGGTTTTTGTAGGTGATGACAAATGGTTAGACCTGCCATTGGCTAAGGTGGAAGATTTGTCCCACGATACTAAAAGATTCACTTTCGATTTGCCCGGTGAAGACTCTGACTTGGGTCTAACTCTATGTTCCGCCCTTTTGACCAAGTTCGTTACTCCAAAGGGCAGCAATGTCATCAGACCATACACCCCCGTGAGCGATCTAGCCAAAAAGGGATCTTTCGAGTTGGTGATCAAGCATTACCCAGATGGTAAGATGTCTTCTCATTTCTGGAACTTGAAACCCTCCGACACTGTTCTTTTCAAGGGTCCCATTCCTAAATGGCAATGGAAAGAGAACTCCTATGACTCTATCATATTACTAGGCGCTGGTACCGGAATCAACCCATTGTACCAACTCGTCCACCACTTGTCCGAAAACCCTAACGAGAAGACCAAGATCAACTTATTTTACGGTAACAAGACCCCACAAGATATTTTGTTGAAGAAGGAGCTCGACGATCTTCAAAAGAAGCACCCAGACCAGCTGAAGATCACATACTTTGTGGATAAGGCAGATGGCGACTTCAAGGGCGAGACCGGTTTCATTACAAAAGAATACTTGGAGAAGCATGCGCCAAAGCCATCCGAGAACACGCAAGTCTTCGTTTGTGGTCCTCCACCATTCATGAAGGCATACTCGGGCGAGAAAGTCTCTCCAAAGGACCAAGGCGATTTGGTCGGTATCTTGAAGGACCTTGGTTACTCCAAAGATCAAGTCTTCAAATTCTAGATCATTTAGGCATTATATATTCAAGTCAAATTTACGGTTGAAATCCGAAGTTTGTTCAGTTTCCTGTCGCTGAATGCCAGGCACAAATTGCGGAACTGCGTATCGAGACCAGTCTGTATTTTCTCCATTGGCAAGATTTGGGTGAGACTCCGACACTTCTTTGTTGCGATTTGCGATGAGCTGTAGGTTCGAGACAAACTCTGGATCCCAATATAGAGTGTCTTTATATTCCCAAGAAGGATGCGAGGTGTCCGGCTCAACGTTAATTACATCCAGCCATTCCCTCCTAGGTAAGCACTTGTCTAAAGCTAGGAATTTAGTTTGAGATTCCTTGCTCTCTTCGTCACTTGACAAATCCAAGTCCACTTCGTCGTCGTTCTTCTTCTTCCTCTTGTTGTGCTTCACTGTAGCCTCGTATTTTACATGCAGATGAGCACTTAACCACCATTTTGGTTTCAGTTGCCGTAACAACTTCCAATTTATTGGGCTACCCAGCTGATTCATGCGAACATCCTTCTCGAAAAATGGTTTCTTCTTAAGCAGTTCCTGGGTATTGCCATGGTAAACAACCCCAGTGGGCCAGTCGTGACTCAACATCAGGTCTAGAGGTTCTTTCAACATAAAAAGTGGCGTTAGGTCCGAGCTTCTAACGTGGTACAATTCTCGTACCCGAGAAGACCATTGTCCAGTCTCAAGAGTTTCCCAACTTGGCCTATCCTTATGATAATCCCATTTTTTCCAGATACCACTCAAGGAACCTATTCTAACGCCACGGTACCAGAGGACGTTCGAGTATCCCATGTAGAATATATCTCTGGAAACAAATCCACCGTGAGGCAGAAGCATCAGATGTCGCATAGATTCATGATTACCACCGATAAACAATGTCAAAACTGGAGGTTTCAGATCGTCGTTGTAATAGTATTCCTTAAAGTCGCCGAACTTTTGATATTTTCTTGGTATACTGATTGACTGAAAGTCCTTCTCATCTCTGATACTTTGGAAGTCACCAAGGATCAATAATAGATCTATAGGCTCTTTGGCGTGCAACTGAGCAACCCGTTGAAAGACTTGTTTCAGCTCCCCATGACAACAGCCTTGAACAGCGATGCGCATCACTCACAAGTTGCTGCTCGTGGCTTTCAGTTCGCGTTATGGATAGTTTAAAGTTATAAAGACATGATAAATAATAAATAAGTAGTCGTCAGCGCATACGATCTAGTAAGCTCTCACTGCTGGTGGGATTGGCTTACATTCTTTTTCGTCCAAAGTTGTGGCAATGACATTTCTGTATTTCAAAGTAACAGGGCTTGCAGTAGACTTTTGCCACGACAATGTGTGCTTCATCCAGTTTTCGTCGTCTCTTTCTGGATAGTCCTCTCTTGCATGGGCACCACGAGACTCCTTTCTTGCAGCAGCAGAGTTGGCAGTCTGTGTAGCGTTAGTCAACAGGTTTTGTAGTTCCAAAGTTTCGACCAAGTCCGAGTTCCAGATCATGGATCTGTCGGAGACTTTAACGTCCTTGAAAGTGCCATCAATCTGAGCCATATTCTTGACACCAGCGTCTAAAGTTTCCTGAGTTCTGAACACAGAGACGTCGGCTTGCATGGCCTTTTGCATGTCCAACCTGATCTCTGAAGTGTGCTTGGAGCCGTCTGCGGTTCTTAGTTTCTCCAGATTGGCAATGGATTCCTTACCCAAGTCTGCAGGTACTGGCTTGTGAGGCAAGCCTGGTTGCAAGGTGTCAGAGACAGTGTGGGCAACAGCACGACCAAAGACCACAAGATCCAGCAGAGAGTTAGCACCCAATCTGTTAGCACCGTGCACAGAAACACAGGCGGCCTCACCACAAGCCATCAAACCTGGAATAACCTTGTCGTTACCGTCCTCGTCGATGGTCAAGGCTTCACCGTTCCACTTTGTAGGGACACCACCCATGTTGTAGTGCACGGTGGGCAACACTGGGATTGGTTGTTTTGTGACATCGACACCAGCGAAAATAGCGGCTGTCTCAGAGATACCTGGCAAACGCTCCTTTAGGACTGATGGGGGCAAGTGCGACAACTGCAAGTAGATGTGGTCCTTTTCCTTACCGACACCACGACCCTCTTTGATCTCCATGGTGATGGCACGTGACACAACGTCTCTACATGCCAAGTCCTTGGCGGTAGGAGCGTAACGCTCCATGAAACGCTCACCTTCGCTGTTGACCAGGAACCCACCTTCACCACGGGCACCTTCCGTGATCAAACATCCGGAACCGTAGATACCAGAGGGGTGAAATTGCACAAATTCCAGATCCTGCAATGGGAACCCGGCACGTGAGACCATCGCGTTACCATCACCGGTACAGGTGTGGGCCGACGTACACGAGAAGTAGGTTCTTCCGTAACCACCGGTGGCAATGATAGTCTTGTGCGCACGGAACCTGTGGATGGTACCATCCTCCTGGTTGTAAGCGATCACACCGACCACCTCACCGTTGTGCGTCAAAAGGTCCATAGCGAAGTACTCGATGAAGAAATGCGTGTTATGTCTGAGGGCCTGCCCGTAAAGCGTGTGCAAGAGCGCGTGTCCCGTTCTGTCGGCCACAGCGCACGTACGGTACGCCTGACCGCCCTTTCCGTACTCCTTAGACTGTCCTCCGAACGCTCTCTGGTAGATCCTTCCGGACTCCGTACGCGAGAAAGGCACACCAAAGTGCTCCAGCTCAATGATCGACTTGGGCGCCTCTCTGGTCATATAATGGATCGAGTCCTGGTCTCCGAGCCAATCTGACCCCTTGACCGTGTCGTACATATGCCACTGCCAATTGTCCTTATGCATGTTCCCTAGAGCCGCATTGATACCACCCTGGGCTGCCACCGTGTGCGACCTCGTAGGGAACAGTTTCGAGATACAAGCCGTCTTGTAGCCGGCTTCGGCGAGGCCGAAGGCCGCCCGAAGCCCGGCTCCACCGGCCCCAACGACCACACAGTCATACTCGTGATCCACAACGTGGTATTTAGAACCCTGAAGCGGGTTAGCGTCTCCCTGGACCTCGCCCTGGGTCTTCCAGCGGGCAGCAGTACAATGCAAAGACCTTCTAGCGGCAACTGACAGTCTTGAAGCGACCGAGCCACTGTTTCTTAACGACAACATAATGCAGAAGCAGAGAGTAGATCCACACAGCTCTATTCAAGAATCTATTCAACCGTTAAGAGAACACCACGACTCCATGCCCAGAGTTATTATATAACGGGGAGACCGCCTGTAGTAAGCAGATTTGCCGCGCGGAGAGCACGCCGAGAAGCGGGCCCGAGAACGGCCGACGGGAATTCGTTACCCGGAAATGCAGCAAAGGGCGCGGCGCTACCATTCAGGGCATATTGTTCCTGATAGCGGGCTCGGTACTCCGTGTGGTAACAGTGGTGTTTTGTGTCCAGAGGGTGTTATCTAGGTACTAGATCTGGGCACTAGATAAGATTGCGTGTGATCAAGAGAGTACTCGTTCCGATGAATGAGGCAGTAAAACACTGAACGAGAAGTCTTGTGTGTAGTCGATAAGAGTTGGTGTCGGGTGTCGATCTGTAGTTATTGTAGATACTGGGCAGGAGTCGTTTGCAGTCCGAGTGGCGAGATTCGGCGCGTGGATCCGACAGCTGTGGACGGGCAGAGGTTGGAGTGTGGGAAAAAGACTGGTACGGTGAAGCGGTGAAAACACGCGGCGCTACCATATACAGAGAAGTGCTCTCTCCAAGCGTAGTGAGTAAGTGAGTTCGTAAGCTGTAGTGAGCTGCAGTGGGTGAGTGAGTGAGTGTGCGAGTTAGTGAGCTGTAGTGAGCTGTAGCGAGCGGTAGTGAAAGCTATTGATGTTGTTCATCCGGCAGGCACGGATGCGCATGGTACGAGTGGGCTCGACTCTCGAGTAGCTCATCGGTCGTTCACGTGCGGTGTGATTGTTAAGTCAGACACTGTTAAGAGACTATTAAAGACACTAGCCCACAAGTTTAAGCAACAAACCCAGTTCAGCTTTAATTGCAATTTCAAGCGAGCCATGTCGAGCGTATCGGTGGCCACAAGCCAGAACTCAGACAATTCCGGTAAGCACAGTAGAAGACCGAGCACAAATGCCTTACTGAAGCACCCCGTGGGACGGGACGAGGAGCAGGCCAGGAACTACGGGTCGAACGAGGACATTGATATCAACAGGCCGGGGCCGCAGGTGGTGGACATCGTGGCCCGGCATCTGGTACAGAGTCCCAACAATTTACAGATGCAGAGCGGCGATATGACCAGAGACCTCTACAAGTGGGCACAGGAGCACCCGGTAGGGTCCCCGCTGGGTGGGGAGTCTGGGGTTCCCATGCCGCAGAGGAGGAGGTCGATCAGTTTTTCTGCGCAGTCGGTCCACTCGTCTACGAACCAGAGCGCGAACGAGCAGCTCGAGCTGCCGCCACAGACTTCGATGACCCACGACGAAATTACGGCTCCCGGTGGGTTCAGGAGGTCGTTTCTGCTGCACAAGCACCAGCAAAAGTACGGGGATGAGGCCCCTCCGCCCAGCTTTATCACGCGCAACTTTATCGAGTTTCTGACTTTGTATGGGCATTTTGCGGGAGAGGACCTGGAAGAGGAGGATGAGGAGCCGGAGTCTGACGAGGAGGCGCTTCTTGAGTCTTCGAGACCCCGTCGGGCCCCGAAGGATCACGAACGGCACAAGACAAGCACCTTCAAGGCCGTCCTACTGCTCTTGAAATCGTTCATTGGCACCGGTGTGCTGTTTCTGCCCAAGGCCTTCGATAACGGCGGCTGGGCGTTCAGTACAGTGTGTCTGTTCATTTGCGCGGCAGCCTCGTTTTTCTGCTTCATCTCGCTGATTGCGACCAAGGAAAGCGTGGGCGTAAACGGTTACGGTGACCTGGGTCTGAAACTGTTCGGGCCCAAGATGAAGTTTTCTATTTTGTTGTCGATAGCACTCTCTCAGATTGGCTTCTCCGCGGCTTACGTGGTCTTCACCGCTACAAATCTCAAAGTGTTTTGTGAAAACGTCATGGGTGTCAAGCCAGACTCCCTCGGTCTCGCATCATACATTGTCTTCCAGACATTGATATTTATTCCGTTGTCCTTCACAAGAAACATTGCCAAACTGAGCGGCACCACACTGGTCGCCGATCTTTTCATCTTGCTGGGACTTCTCTACGTTTACTACTACCCGTCCTACTACATCGTCAAACATGGCATTGCATCGAGCTCGATGAAGCTGTTCAACAAGTCCGATTGGACTCTCTTCGTGGGAACTGCCATCTTCACTTTCGAAGGTATCGGCCTACTGATTCCGATCCAGGAATCTATGGCAAAGCCCCAGCATTTCAACAAGTGTCTGCTGGGTGTTATGTCCGCGGTCGCCTTTGTTTTCATAACCAGCGGGCTGATCTGTTACTCGGCGTTCGGCTCCAAAGTCGAAACCGTCGTTCTACTAAACTTCCCCCAGGACTCTCCGTTCACAAAATCAGCACAAATACTTTACGTTCTGGCTATTTTACTCTCCACTCCGTTGCAGCTCTTCCCAGCAATCCGTATCCTAGAGAACTGGACTTTTCCAGTGGACGCTTCGGGGAAGCACAATCCTCGCATCAAATGGCTCAAAAACTACTTCCGCAGCGCCGTAGTAATTGTAACGTCTCTACTAGCGTGGGTGGGTGCCAATGATCTGGACAAGTTTGTTTCATTGGTTGGGTCTTTCGCGTGCGTGCCGTTAATTTACATTTATCCTCCGGCACTACATTACAGAGCAACCAAGGGTAAGAACGCCTCCAAAATTTCGCTGGCTACTGATATCATCATCGGCACCACGGGTGTGATCATAATGTTCTACAACACCTACCAGAGCGTCCTCATGTGGGCGTCTTGAGCTAAATCTCACTCTAGTATTAATTCGTTGTGTATAGTCGTCTAATGCGATCACTAGATTGGTATTATTCCTTACAATTATAGGGCTATTTGCCACCGTGAAGACTTCAACCACCATCAAGACTACCAGAACCAACTGGTTTAGACCTTCAAGCTTGCACAATGCCACCAAAGGAGGACTGGGAAAAGTACAAGGCTCCTGTCGAAGAAGGAGCAGAAAAAACAAAAGATGAGAAAAACGTACCACTTACTGAAGGGGATATCCAGGTGTTGAAGACATATGGTGCAGCTCCATACGCAGGGAAGCTAAAGGAGATAGAGAAGGACCTTAAGGAGATAGAGAATAGGATCAAAGAAAAAGCCGGAGTAAAAGAGAGTGATACCGGGTTAGCGCCCTCTCATTTGTGGGATATCATGGGCGACAGACAGCGATTGAGTGAAGAACATCCTCTACAAGTTGCCCGTTGTACCAAAATTATAAGAAGTAATGGTGAGCTTGAAAGCCGGAACGAAGATGGGCTCGATTCAGCGACATTGGCAGGAAATAGGGCGGCATCCAACGAAACTCGAGATGCTGAAGACGCAGACGATGATGAGGATGCCAAGTATGTTATCAATCTGAAGCAGATTGCCAAGTTTGTTGTGGGACTTGGTGAGCGTGTGTCCCCAACCGATATTGAGGAAGGTATGAGAGTAGGTGTGGACAGATCAAAGTACCATATTGAATTGCCTCTGCCTCCTAGAATTGACCCCTCTGTGACGATGATGACTGTGGAAGAGAAGCCGGATGTGACTTATAGCGATGTAGGTGGTTGCAAGGAGCAGATCGAAAAGCTAAGAGAAGTGGTTGAATTACCTTTACTTTCTCCAGAAAGATTTGCTGCCCTTGGGATTGATCCACCAAAGGGTATATTGCTATACGGACCTCCTGGTACCGGTAAAACGCTTTGTGCGCGTGCAGTTGCAAACAGAACGGATGCCACTTTCATTAGAGTCATTGGTTCGGAGCTTGTTCAAAAATACGTTGGTGAGGGTGCCCGGATGGTGAGAGAACTTTTTGAGATGGCAAGGACAAAGAAGGCATGTATTGTGTTTTTCGATGAAATCGATGCCATCGGTGGTGCCCGTTTCGACGATGGGGCAGGTGGCGACAACGAAGTTCAAAGAACCATGCTGGAACTTATCACCCAGCTAGACGGGTTTGATCCTCGTGGTAACATTAAAGTCATGTTCGCAACAAATAGACCCAACACATTGGATCCAGCCTTGCTAAGGCCAGGTAGAATTGATCGTAAAGTTGAATTTTCCCTGCCTGACCTTGAAGGGCGTGCCAACATCTTCCGTATTCACAGCAAGTCTATGAGTGTAGAGAGGGGGATCAGATGGGAACTGATTTCCAGACTTTGCCCGAACTCTACCGGTGCAGAATTAAGGTCGGTTTGTACAGAGGCAGGTATGTTTGCCATCAGAGCAAGAAGGAAAGTAGCTACTGAGAAGGATTTCTTGAAAGCCGTCGAAAAGGTCATCAACGGTTACAAAAAGTTTAGCTCGACTTCTCGTTACATGCAATATAACTGATGTTCATTTCTATAGTACCCCCCCAACATTTAAAGTCATATCACTAGGATGGATACTGTTAGTCTTTTTAATGAGTATTCTATTAATATAGTACATACAGATGCAATGCAATGTAATCATATCGATCACTCCCACCAACCGACCACTCCCATGCCGTCAGTTTGACAACTGCCTAGGATCGCGTACGCTGGTGGTTTTTTAACAATGTTCGAAGCCGCGCCCTCTTCTTTCTCTTGCTCCTCGGCCTGTTCCTCTAGTTCACGCTCTTTTGGCGACTTTGGTTTCACATCCACAAAGACCTCTTGTTCCACTCTGAATCTGATCTTTTCGTTGACATCGAAATAAAGCTTAGTTTCTTCATCCATCGGCCACACCCACGCGCTATCATCGGGTGAATAATAGCAGCCTTCAAAGAGCATCTTTTTGGGAAGAAATATGTCTTCGAAGACGCCCATAAGAGAAACCTTGATCCCCTCCACTGTACATTTTGAGATCCAGCCAGTCAGCACCTCACCTGCAAATGGTTTAAATACAAGTGCTCGGAATGTCACATAAATATACGAAGCCCCATCTCCCGGTTTTAGTTGACCTTCATCAACTTCCAAGAGATCATAAATCGTTACGCATAGTCCCACATGAGGTATAACTTTATTGGCAAACTTGTTGTTCAATTGATGAGTCACAGCGGACGCAGTATCTCGGTGGAATTGGTCTGGCGAAATTCTAACCAGGTCATTTATTTTACTTAATATGAACATGGATGAACAACTTCAAGACCACTCTGATGAACAAGGCCATCGTCTTCATCATCGCACTAGCTTTTTTCAACATGTAGTACGTTTTTCACATCATCCGTTCCAAGCGACGATGAACGAAGCTCGAAGAACAGAGTTATATGGAGGTATCCGAAGGTTGATAGGCTCTTGCCCACCATGTTTGATTGACTGTTCGGTTTGTTACTTTTGAATTAGACTCTCTTTTTTTATTTTATAACCTAAAACTACTTACTGTCTTATCTGACTTGTTACCAGCGAGGTAAACCGGAATATTTAAAATTTGGAAACTTGGTTCTTCGAGTATCCTAGATCGCTCAAGATACCGGAGAGGCGGCCTTGGGCCAGCAAGAAAGGCTTCTCTCCAGAGTAAGCCTTCATGAAAGGTGCTGGACCACAAACAAACACGTGTGTGTTCTCAGATGGCTTTGGAGCGTTCTTCTCCAAAAACTCTTTCGTAATGAAACCAGTCTCACCCTTGAAGTCGCCTTCGGCCTTGTCCACAAAGTAGGTGACCTTCAACTTCTCTGGGTACTTCTTTTGCAGATCATCAAGCTCCTTCTTCAACAAAATGTCTTGTGGGGTCTTGTTACCGTAAAATAGGTTGATCTTAGTCTTTTCGTTAGGGTTCTTGGTCAAGTGGTAGACCAATTGGTACAATGGGGTGATACCACTACCTGCACCCAACAAAGTAATCGAATCGTAAGCGTTTTCTTTCCAGGAGAATGATGGGATTGGTCCCTTGAACAACATGGTGTCAGAAGGCTTCAAGTTCCAGAAATGGTTAGACATCTCACCGTTAGGGAATCTCTTGACAACCAATTGCAGAGTACCTTTTTTGTCCAAATCGCTGACAGGAGTGTATGGTCTCAAAACAGCCTTACCATTAGAGTTGACAAACTTGGTCAAAAGTGCACTGCACAATTTCAGACCTAATTCAGATTGGTCAGAAGGAAGCTTAAAAGTGAATCTTTTAGTATCAGGGGACACCAACTCTACTTCAGCGACAGGCAAACGAACCCAGTTCCAGTATGATGGGAATGCTTTAAGGGAATCATTTTTAACAGGGTTGAAGGCCCTAGTAGCGAAAAAAGCTGCACAAGCGACAGCTGCACCACCAATTGCAAGTGGTAGAACTTTGTTACTAGGCTTTGAAACGGCACTGAACATAGGAATTGTGCTGATCTGTCATTGGAATATATCGAGAGCTGAATTGTTACTCATACCTGTATGAAACAACCCGTTCTTTTAAGTATTCCATAAAGCGGATATTAGCGGAAGAATCTTTCAAGAAAGAATCATCCTCGAGCCAAGGACTCAGCCTGTTAACCTCGATATTTCCGTGAAATTCCGCTCTTTTGGCCTTTTTGGATTTTGCTCGTCGTTTTCTTGATTTTATTTCTTTGTTACCCCGCGTTTATCTCGTCATAGCTGGCCTTTTGCGAGCTATCGGGTGATTGAGCGCAACTCTAACTTCGAGTTGTTACGGTTATGTTAAGATTATGCTACGATTATGCTACGATTATGCTACGATTATGCTACGATTATGCTAAGAATATGCCAAGATTCTGTTTAAATTCTTTTTAGATCCTCTTGAGACTCTAGAACGCTATAGTTTGGTCAGCCATCGGTCGAGTTTGTAAAAGTTTTCATTCGATAATGGACTTGAGTCTTCTTATTACTACTGGTAAAATGTTCTCCCTTGTGCATAGTTACGACTCTGTATTACTTGTGCGGGTAGACGCTCTCAGCGGAGTAAGCTGCAAACGTGCAGGGGTCTGAGCTTTGACCCTTGAGCACTCGTATTATACACTGATACCGCTATTTCCAGCAGTCGTAGTAGATATTTGGGAGTATTGTGTAGTAGAGGGTGTCAACTTGACTATTGTTCTATGGTTTCTCACAATATCCGTCCTAACTAGCGGGTGAAAAATTTACTTTTCATAGAAAGAAATGAATAAAATGAGATGAGATGAGATGAGCTAGAACATTTCGATCATAAAGAAGCTGTCTGAGCACTAGTTCTCTGTAGAATACCATGTCAAAGAGGTTCAGCAAAAAAAACGCTCAGAAATACGTGGTAGTCCATAGACCTCATGACGATCCACATTACTATGATGCAGACGCAAATGAACACATCCTGGTCCCGGTAGACACTCCAGGCCAGAAAGGAGCGTCCAGCTCGGTTGGGAAATTACTAGAAGAGCCAGTCTCTGCAAAACAGCATACGAAAGCTTCTGACAATGTTGGTCAGGCTGCACTTTACGGCATAGAATTCGACGACTCTAAGTACGATTACACTCAGCACTTGAGACCGATCGGGGCTGACCCAGCTAACTCGTTCTTCATTCCAGCCAAGAAGACCGGAGAGAAGAAAAAGGCCTCGCTGGATGAACTGTTTGCGGAACCCGGGTACACAGAGAAGGCAGAAAAGGCTTCAAATGTTTCTGTATTCCAAAGAGGTGTTGCTAAGCCAGAGTATCTGCTGCACCAGCAGGATGTCCCCGAAGAAATAAGTGGTTTCAAACCGGATTTGAACCCGGCACTTAGAGAGGTACTCGAAGCGCTGGAAGACGAAGCATACGTGGTGAACGACGATATCGTGGTAAAAGAACCCAAGAAGCAAGCCAGCGCATCCGGGCAGGAGGACGAGGAAGATGACCTGTTCGCTGAATTGCTCGGGAGTGGTGAGGCTGAAGGTGAGGATGAGTTCGAAGACCACGCGGATGAATGGGACATAGATAACCTAGGCGATTACGAAGAACAGCAGTATCACGATGAGATGGACACCTTTGCCCGGGTCGAGAATCTGGAGGATCTGAAGAATATCGATATCCAGGCAGACGTCAGACGGTTCAAGCAGCACCAATCACGCAAGAACGACACAGACGACGAGTTCTCGAACGACGACCTCGACAGCGTGAGCCCCGAGCTCGAAGACACGCTGGGTGATCTACCGAACATTCCCTCCAAATCTAAATCGGGAGCCAAAAAGAAGAAAGACCGCCGCAAGAAAGGCGCCATGTCCGACGTCTCGGGCTTCTCTATGACTTCCAGTGCCATAGCGCGTACCGAGACAATGACCATCCTGGACGACAAGTACGACCAGATCATTTCCGGCTACGAGAACTACGAGGAAGAACTGTTTGAAGATGAAGAAGTGGTCCAGCCCTTTGATATGAGCAAAGAACGCTCTGACTTCGAGTCCCTGGTCGACGACTTCCTCGAAAATTACGAACTTGAGAGCGGTGGTAGAAAGCTGGTCAAGAAAGATGAAGAGATCGATCGCTTGAAGCGAGCAGCCGATGAGGTCAGCAAGGGTAAGTTGTCGCAGCGCAGAAACCGTGAAAGAAACGGCCAGAACGTAAAGAAAATTACAAACAGCCTCAGTGGACTACGACTCTAGACGACTGCAGCCAACAATGGGTCAGATAGTTTATAGAGACAGTATAATAACAGAAGTTAACCTTGGGTTTAACATGAAAGACTTCATCACGTGACTAGGCTTGAAGGGTCCAGGGCGATACAAGAGGCGTGGCTTCTGTTAGGGAGGGATCTAACTCTTACAGTCAACAGCTATACCTACTATAGTTTGATAAAGGTTTTATATTGAGTTCAAGATGTCCAGCGAATTAGATGTTCTCAAGCAACAAGTTGCAGAATTGCAGGAATTGGTCAAACGCCAAACTTTGATCATTTCAAAAACCGGCCAAAATGTCTTGGAATTGCAGGTTTCTAAGCAAAGATCCGATGTTGATTCGTTCGGGAAGCCTTCTGGAAAGTCCAATATTGCCCAGCTTGAAACTGCTGACTACGCCACCAATGAGGATTTGGTGCAGCTAGTTGGGGAACTACAGGGCCAGTTGGAAACTATCGAGGAGAGATCCATCAGAAGACTGGTCAATTCCGGTAAGACGGATGCCAAGGACCTTTTGGCTCCACTTCCAAACGCAGATGCTGAGATTCCAGTCGTTGACACTGGGCTATTTCCTCGCTCTTTGGGAGAATTTGAGCACATATCTGATGTGGCTTTATTCAAACTGGCCAAATTCTATGAGTTGCTGCCTCCTAGCTTGAAGGAGCAGGAACAGTTTGAAAACTTCCTAGAAGGTAAGGTGGAAGAATTCCACATCAGTGAGTTGAAGGACGAAGAAGTGAAGAAAGAGTTGGAAAAGTACTCTTCCGATCAGCTAGAGGATGTGTTCAATGATGTGGCTCGTTACTTGGGTCTTAGAGTAAGAAGAGGTACTGCTACGTGGTAAATGTAGTGAATTTTTGTAATTTTCTCTAAATTTTAATCTTTTCGTGCTTGTTCTATAGTACATATTTTTTGTCGAAAGCTTTCTACATTTATCTTTCGCTTAATGCAATCTTTTGGAAGGTGTCTCTTGGTGGCTTTGATCCCTTTGGCGCTTTTTGTCAAGGCCATTTTTTGGTTGAAGTGGCTTGGAATCGGGGAATACCTCTAGCTCTTGTTCTTTCACTATCCTCTTCCAATCCCATTTCTTTCTGACGAAAAGTTCCAATTTCCAATTCTTCCAGACCTGTCTGCCGTAAACACTATTTTTAACTTTCTCGGATTCTTGTACCAGAGCAGCACCAATCCGCTCTTTGTAGAGTGTCAGTTTTGCCGTGAAAACCCAAAGTTGATCCATTATATGAGACCCGTAAGCGTTGCATGCTAATCCAACAGCATCTTTACTTAAAACATTGAGCAGCAACTTTCTCTTGATTGTATCCACTCTCTTGGGCTGCAGCACATGTTCGACTACATGCGAAAACACGCCGTGATAACACATTTGTAGCAGCCTACTCTCGTCCAAAGCCAACATACTTTGAATTGCAGCGTCCAGGAATTTATCGTCATAATCAATGATTTTTTCTAGGAATAGGGACCTTCTTCTCTCTTCTGCAGTTGGCCAATCATCCCTGGTATTACCTAAAGTCGAGGAGCTCAAATTCAGGCAAGATTCCAAGATATTTTTGCTACCAGATGTCTTAGGATAATATTTCTCAAGCAGTTGTTCTATGACCTGTTCCCTCAGATAATTATTTTGCCTAATACTGGAGTCGATGATTGAAGTACCAAAATCCATGTTTGAATTGAGGAGCATACTTAGTTCGGGTATGATAGCATCAAGAATTTCCTTAACCTCTTTGTCTTTCAAAGTTTTTAGGAGGGCTCGGATGACAAATGCAGCGGTGGAATCCCTCTTAGCCAACTTGACGATTCTGTCTCTCATATACAAGGCATAAAGTCTCTGCACGTACTTTGACCTTGCATGTGCGATAACGCTTTCTAGGAAATGAGAGCCAACAGGATCAGAAAGTAAATACTCGACGAATGACTCTTCCTTGGCATCTTTTTCCTCTGATGTGCTGAAAGCTAGCCTCCAAAACGAACGATCCCTATCGAATATGCCTTCAACTTGAATCATGAGCTGTATAACTGGAGATGCGACTTTGTCAACACAGTACTCTCTAAATTGAGTAACCTTCGTTGGACTGATATCGGACCTGGACTGTGCATTACCAGAGAAGTCCTTGTAAAGTGCGCCCATCATTTCACGGAGCTCTTTTTTGAATGACTCTGGCGTCTGGTATAGCTTGTCATAATCCTCATTATCTTTGATATCAATCATTTTACGTGCAATCTTAGATTTCTTCGAACGTAAAGCTGAGTTGTTCATCGTTGTTTTTGGCAGTTTCTTCGAAGAGAGGATGAGCATCAGTAGCCTCACAACATGTGATGCATATTGTTGCTTAATCATAACTTTCAAGTGGCCCTTCAACTCGTTGAGCATGAATAGGAACAAGTTTTCCATACTGGCATGAGCTTGGCTATCATTGACGCCTGTTTGGTCGAACGTTGGGGTCAGAAGCTCCTTTTCGACCAATGCTGCGCTTCTGACCAGTAAAGTTTCGAGAACGTGGGAGGCATATTTGTGACAGGACAGGTTGAAAAAATATCCATTGAAGGCCTCAAAAACCGATTTTAGTTGGTCATCGGTACAGTTCAATATGACACGTTCCACAAGTTTTGAGCAAATTTGCGAAGTGACTAATTTAAGTTCCTTACCCTGGAACTCTTCGAAGACCCTAGTAACAAAGTGACATTTTTCCTCTGGTGACTCAAAAGCGTCCATAGCCAACGTTGCCTCCATTTGCTTGAAATATTCAAGTTCATCTCTATCAAGGATACCAAAACACATCTGAGGATCAGAGCTGCCAGAGCTGCTGTCAGCTGCTGTAGCCTGTACCTCTTGATTTTCATGCTCTACAGGAGTAAATGTATCCTTTTCAGCTTTTTTCAAATGCTTTCTTCCCCTAACCTTAGCCATTGGTCCTTTAACCTATACTTCAGGAACGACTGGAGATCAATTGGGTATTTTCTAGTCTGAATTCAAACACCGTTATATGTAGTGAATCGATGCTCATCGCGTACTGAAAAGTTTTTGGTGTTGATCCGATGGAAGCCGTCATCGAAGACGAGTTGATTATTATACAATGAGATGATAGTATATATACTGTATGAGCTTTGACCTTGACTAGTCTTCTTGGTCCCAGTTGCCTGGTCTTGGACCCTGTGGTGGTGGTGCGGGACCACCGGCTCTTTTGGCCATAATGATCTGGTCGGTTGATAACACCGTCGTCGCAGCTTCCGTAGCGACATTGATGGCAAATTTTTTAGCAGCAAGCATGTCGTAGATACCTTCCTCCCTGATGTCCTTGACACCCTCTGGAGTTTCGTTCTGGATGTCGATACCCTTAAATAGACCTTCGTTTTCTGAGGTTTCTTGTTCGTCGGTCACAACTGTGTGGGCTGCGTACAAATTGGGCAGCACTTCATTCACATCCAGACCAGCAGTTTCAGCCAGTGTACGTGGGACCACTTCAAATGCAAGCGCAAATTGTTTGATTGCAAGTTGAAGAAGCCCAGGGGTTTTTTCACCATACTTGGTGATCCTAGAGACCAGTTCGATCTCGGTAGCACCGGCACCAGCTAACAGCTTACCGCCGGCTGGTTTCATCAGACCCTTGATTGCGGCAACGCCGTCATCGATTGCCCTTTCAATGTCGTCCAGGTTATTCTGAGTGGCACCTCTCAATACAATGGTTGCCGTTCTCGTAATCTCATCCAATTCTTGCTTGAAGACTGTAACTCTATCACCTCCAATCTCCATTGTCCTCACGGTCTCCACAATACCAATTTCTTCTGCGGTTGGGGCACCCAGACGAGGTAAGGGAGTTGCACCGCAAACTCTGCAAATTCTTCTTAGCTCGAATTTACTTGGAACCTTGAGTACAAGGATGTTGTGCCTGTTCAAGTAATGAAGTGCTAATTCTCCCACACCTGCGCCAGCAACAACGCACGAAACACCCATGTCGGCAATTTCCTTAATCATGTTGTCAATCTGCTGCTCCTCGCCCTTAGAAAAGTCAAGCATTTCCTGTGCATTGTGCAAAAGTACAGTTCCTTTTGTTTCTGTGTTGGCTATGTCGATCGGGCAAGTGAAAACGGCGACTTTATGCTTCACACCTTCTGCCAGCGACTTAATGTGACCCTCAGGTTCACGGTTGAAAACCATACCCTTTACAACGGTCGAGTTGTGCAAAGAACCACCCATAATCTTGACGACCCTGATAGAATCCACATTAAAGAATGGCGACTTAGATTCTGTGGAAGGCAAAACATGAGAAACTGCCTCAGCCACGAGTTTACTCAAGAGATCTTCAAAACCATTTTTCTTGGATGATATCACCGGTTTGATCACTTTGATAAGCTCTTCTTTATCATTTTTTTTGGTAATTTCACCCACTACCAAATTATCTAGTTCCTGCAATGTAAAATTCTTTGCCATGTTGTAGCCCTGGATGATCTCTATAGCAGATAATCCCAATGCTATGAGCTTCTCACATACCATCAATAGCTCACCAGCTAGAACCATAACGAAATTTGTGTTGTCACCCATGTCAATTTTCTGCTGTTCCGTTGCCATCACCAAAACCTTCACTGCTGGATGGACAATGTCTAGTTCCCTGAGCATAGTTGCAGCATCGTTGGTAATTATTATCTTGCCTAAATGGTTCACAATAACCTTGTTTCTTCCACAAGGCCCCATAGAGGTAAGACACATCTGGTGAATCTCGCGAATTGCATTTATGGACTTGTTGATCTGACCATCAGCATTGGAATAACTGTTGTATCCCTGCTTGAACAGTCCACTGTTAGGGTTCTGGGGTAATTTCAGAGACATTGGCAATTGCTGATCAGTTTGATGTCCTAGTCGAAGGGCTTGTTGGTTGAGTTTTCTTTCAGCTCGCTTCTACTATGAATTTTGCCACCTCTTGGAAAAATTTGATCCAAGACGAAAGAAAAGTGTCAAAAGGACTCAGAGTAAGTCGCGAAACGGTGCACAAATGTATAGCTTGCTAAATTGATGAGAAAGTCTTCACCTACAGGCTCTTATGATCGCTTGAATCTTAAATCTATGACATTGACAGCTTTACTTACTTTTATTACAGGACAAACTTCGTAGCTATATTTTCTTGCTTCAGTAGCTCAGTCGGAAGAGCGTCAGTCTCATAATCTGAAGGTCGAGAGTTCGAACCTCCCCTGGAGCATCTTTTTTGTTGTATATTACAGTTGTTTGATATGCATTGTACCAGTGTCCAAGTTATGAACAGCTTGCCGAGAGTTGAATGACCCCTTCATGATACTTATCACTAGCCATTGAAATGATATCCGGGATATTAGACTACAACCCATTGGAAGACATTACAACAATACTTTCAGCAAAGGACTCCCTTGATGATATCGACAAGCTAATTCAAGCCACCAGAAACTACAAGCTTGGGTTAGAATCAGAGATTCAGCATGACAGAGAATCTGAGGAAAACATAGAAGAGCAAGTTGAGGAGCAGGAGTTTGATTTCAACAAGATCTTTGAAAGAATTGAGGAAACTAAATCATTTTCCTTCTCGACGCAATCGAACATATCACAGCTCATCGAGGGCATATCTCATCTAGACAATGCCAAGCGAAACTTGACCCAATGTATGACTCTTTTCCAGAATCTTAAGATAATGACCGACAGCTATGTTCAAAGTAAGACATTGCTGGCTTCGGACTCTTACAAAGAGGCATCTGCATCTTTCAAAATTATGTGCTCTTTAGCGGAAAATAACTTTAAACCCTACAAATCCGTTGATGAAATTAACAAGTTATTGACAGCGATTTCAAGACTGCGATTGGATACCTTTGACGGTATAAGGCGTAATTACGGAAAGGCTCTAGGCGGGAAAGTACCCGAGGGAGATACCCTTGAGGAACAGCTAAGAGTCGGAGCTAGCGATCTACTTGAGTCTGACCTAAGTGGGAGATCTCAAACAATAGACTGGTGTATCAACAGAATACTGTACGAGATAGGCGAAATCTTCAGAATAGATGACGAGGCAGGCTCTTTAGAAAACCTTTCCAGAAGATACATCTACTTCAAGAAAGTACTCAATAATTTTAACACGTCTTTTGCCAGATTCTTCCCAGAAGAGTGGGACATGCCACTGAAACTAACAAGCAGATTCTATGAGCTGACAAGAAGAGATCTACAAAATTTATTGAAAAGAGAACTTGAAAATAGCGACCCATCAATCGATTTGTTCATGAGCGCACTACAAACTACGCTGGATTTCGAAAAGTACATAGATATCAGGTTCTCTAAGAAATTGGATCAGACGAACCTCTCGTCATGTTTTGAACCATATCTATCCCTCTGGATCTCGCACCAGGATAAGATGATGAATGAAAAGATGCTTTCATACATGAGTGGCGGTACGCTTGATCCTAATTCAAGCTCTTTGGTCATACCCTCTAGTGCAGATCTGTTCAGGACTTACCGGTCAGTTCTCAGTCAAACGTTTGAACTTATAGACAACAAGACCGATGAAAACATACTGCTTGCACTGGCTAACTTCTTTGCTAAATGGCTCATGACATATTCCAAGAAAATTCTAGCCCCATTGTTGCTTCCTGATAACGTTGAGATTCAGGATAAAGAAGAAACTATAAAATATACAGTTGCCCTCATAAACACTGCGGATTACTGTTCGACAACTATTGATCAGTTAGAGGAAAAACTGAAAGACTTTAGTTCAGAATCTGACAAGATCGACCGTGCTTTCGCTTTCGTTAAAGACACATACGGCGATCTTACGTCTGGAGGTACGAGTCTATTGCTTAAGCGTGTACTTCAGCTGGACCTAGCATTTGTGTGGAAAGAATTTTACAACACGGATTGGATGCATGTGGTGGTTGAAGATTACAGCCGCTATATGGTTACTTTGAAAACCGTTCTGTGTTTTGCTGATCCTCAGCGGTCATCAAGTCAGAAGTCAGGATTGGAGTTGATTTTAACCCAGTTCAACAGAGAAGTTTACAGCTGGAATTTTTTGGATAAAGTCATCGAGCAAATCACACAAAGTTACTTGGGGCATATAGTTCGATTGCTACAAAGAGCCGTTCCCTATGGCAACACAACAACACCAAGAAAGTTCGATCCAAAGGGAGTTATAAGCATTGGTGAACAACTGCTGCTTGATCTGGAGCTACTGAAACAGACTATGCTTTCATTATCGGAGTCAGTCGCTGAAGTGACGAATACTACGCAGAGCAACGCTTACAAAAGGGCCCGAAGACATGTGGAAACAAACATAGATAGCATCCTTCGATTTTTGAAGCTACTGGTGGCTCCGCTAGACTCTTCAGACGATTATTTTGCAATCTACAAACAACTGACTAACAACAATCGAAACTCATCAGTGTGGGCTTTTATCTTAAGCTTGAAGGGGATTACATGGGACTTGGCTGTTTGGAAGCAGCATTGGACCGCCTTCGATTTCGACTCTGACGAACAAGAGGAGAGCGATAAAACTAGAGATACTTTCGTCTTCAAGTGGAACCTACACCAATTGCACCAGTTTGAGATAAGTATGACGCGTATACCCGATGCACTCTGGGCCAAGTTTATCAGAAATGATCTCAATATCACCCCACCATCGAGAACTCCTTCCAGAACACCGTCAAGAACGCCCTCAAGACAACAGGTAATTCAAACAGACCAACCAGCACGCCCTCAGCCAAAATCGCCCGTGATGAATGTGAAGAATTTAGTGGCGGGCGCAAGATTCTTCAATAGAGGCGGTGTGTGAAATTTCACTACTTAGAATACATACGCTTCCAATGCTCAGTGTTTATAACTGACTCGTGCCGTGACTTTATGATCGTCAGTGCAGAAAGTCTTGAACTGGACTGTCTCCGCATCCTTGATTGTCTTGCTATCAGAATCACTCCACTCCAAAGGTACTTTAGCATTGGCGTCAGTGTAGGCCAGAACATTGAAAGTGTAGTTTCCCTCGTTAGTCAACTCCGGAAGAAAGGTAACACTGGCTGTAATCTGTCTGATAAGTGCTCTTATCTGATTTTGCGTCTCACCGGGGTCTACAGGCTCTTCTGATTTGTCCTCGCCGACACTAGAATCCTTCCCATAGTGGTGTACATCGAATTCCCATCGTTCAACAACTTCTCCCTCGTCTTTATCCACAATGCATAGGACCAACTTGTTACATTTTCTCCCTATCAACCATTTGTGTACTTGAAGCAATATCACTCGTATGTATGCCTTCAATTCTTCATCGCTAATCTTCAGCAGCTTAAGCCCATATTTCTTGGTAGATGTGAAGTCATCTTGGGGATATACACCGCGTTGATATAGAATTGAGTTGATGCTGTACTCGAAAAACTCTGTAATTGTTCTTGTAGACCCTCTCAATGAGATAGGTGAAGACATCAGACAGTTTTCGAAGTGTATTTAGACGTTTCGATTGAAGAACGCATTTTGGGATAAAGCGTAGATCTCAAGAAAGTTAAATACAATCCGCATCTTATACAACAGAACAGGTTTGTCAAGTTATGGTATGATATCTGTTTACTGGACATGGAAGTATGGAAAGTTCTAATAACTAACTCAAAGTTGTACTTTAGCATGGTGTCAAAAGGAGACAATGGACTCAAGAGCTGTTAAAGCAGAAGAAGATTCAAGATGAGAGGAAGATAGCGATCTACAGAGATCTGACAAACAAAGTATTGAATTCAAGAGATCGAGGAATCTATACTGAGGAATCACTGAAGAGCACAGGGCGGCTTTTACAAGCAAATCCTGAATTTAACGCCATTTGGAACTATAGAAGAGAAATTCTTCTACATTTGAAGCCCACTTTAGACGCTAAATTTTGGGATAATGAATTGTTACTCACATTGTCATTGCTGAAGCAGTATCCTAAAGTTTATTGGATATGGAACCACAGACTATGGACGCTGGAACACCATAGCGATTCGTATGCTACAATACTGGAAAAAGAGCTCGTCATGGTGAGTAAGCTGCTGCAGCTTGATGCCAGAAATTTCCATGGATGGCACTATAGGAGGCTGATTCTTGATAAGCTGGAGAAGGCTACTGGATGCAGCAGGGATAAAGAGGAGCTAGAGTTTGTCACTGAAAACATCAACCGGAACATTTCCAACTACTCTGCTTGGCATCAAAGAACTGTTCTTATCCCAAGATTGTTTGCGGAGAAAAAAATCCCTGATGAGAGGGAATTCCTCAAGCAGGAGTTTGGCTACATCACGAATGCTATATTTACGGATGCCGAAGATCAATCTGTTTGGTTCTACATAAAATGGTTCATTAGGAATGAAATGGTGATCAATGCATTGGGTCGCGAAGAGTACATTAGGCTACTGCAGAATCTTGAACGAGACATCAGGGTCATCAATCAGGATGATCTAGAGTTCTCTGGAAAGCAAAACAATTGGTGTTTGAAAATACTCATAGTTATAGAGAAAGTTGCAGGCGACATGGGCGTTGACATGAAGTCGCATACAAGTGAGTATCTGAAGCAGCTGATCGAAGCCGACCCACTGAGGAAGAACAGATATATAAGTCTCCGCGACGGAAAATGAATGTTCTAAGTCTATCTAGTGATTATTAAAGTTTCTATGATTAGCTTCGTCAGCTATCAGCTGGGGAGAAAGGACATAACGTCTTTCTCGTATCGAATAGTCTCTCTGTGTGGTCAGGTATGCATCGGCGTCGATGTCAGCCTCGGAAACTTCCTTTAATCCAAATTCATGGCCCGCATTTTTCTTTAACTCGATGAAAGTATCTATGCTGATCGGAGGGACTCCAGCGGGAAGATTTTCTCGTAGGTCACAAATGCTGAAAGAGTTGATGAAGAAATTCAGAATATCGAAATAGGCTTGGCTCACGGAAAATTCGTCCGTTTCGAAGGCATTGTACCTGATCCTTGGCCAACTTTCTCGCGAATATAGTAGCTCATATGCGGTTTTCAGTACTGCTAGTGCAATCGTATGTTGTGGAACGATCAACAGAG
This sequence comes from Torulaspora pretoriensis, assembly GCA_012851205.1. Classification (NCBI taxonomy): domain Eukaryota; kingdom Fungi; phylum Ascomycota; class Saccharomycetes; order Saccharomycetales; family Saccharomycetaceae; genus Torulaspora; species Torulaspora pretoriensis. The sequence goes on from JABBEO010000005.1 coordinate 691,339, forward strand.
TATCCAATTTCAAAGCGTCATAGGCGATGATCCAAGCCAGATGGCAGGTATCGTAGTCCTGTTTCAATTCTCTTCCGAATTTCACCACATACTCATCGATATGGACTGAATTATTCACCCTGTAGTCGAACGCGCATGCCTCTAGTATCCGCAGTTCAATCTGAAGTACTCTTTTCTTGAAATTATCGATGATATCTGGTGTCACCTTAGCAGAACTGCGCAGCCTTAGGGACAAGCTGCATATTTCATTTGCTTTCTTTATCGTTTCCACTTGCTTGCAACTCAATAGAAGACAACTGGTCGCTACTGTATAACATAATTCAGTTTCGAAAACGTTGAAAACATAATATCTCTGGTAAAAATAAATAGAAGTCTCGAGGGTTCTTCGAGGAAACTTAAATTGCAGGCATAAATCACTGAGAAATTTGAAGATAGTTATTTTCTTTTGGTTATATGCTCGGCGATCTGTAATTGTATTACTCTGCAGCCTCAGGAGTTGTTTTCTGGTCAAATACGGCCTTGACAGTAGCAATTGAGTTTCAAAATTCGAAGACATTGATCAATTTGAGTGCACCAGCAGTCTTTTTAGCGCATCCATTAACAGTGCTCATCTCTATAGTCGCATTGAAAGCTTAATTACTGAAAAGTTAGTGTAATACACGAATCGCCATTTACGAGTTTATTATAATGTAGTTCTAATATCAATTACAATGCATATTCTATCAACCTTGGATCAATCTTGCTGTCAAAGATTCCAAATCTTCCAAAGTTTCAGGTTCTTCAACTTCAATCACGTCGCTGTGTTCCTCTTCGGTCGCGCCATGTTTGTAGTTGACGGACCGTGACTTTTTAGTAGGACGCTCATCGGAGTCGTAGTCATCATCCATGTCATCGCTTAGGTTTCCTGTCCCTAACTGCACCACAGTCTCTTCATCATCACTGTATTCTTCGGCTAATTCGGCCTCCATCTCCCTTCTCATGGCTTCTAGTCTCTTTCTCTTTTTTTCTTGGCGTTTCTCCTTTGCGAGCTTCTTATCGTCAGTGTCAACTTCTGCCATGACTTGTGCTTCCTTTGCTAAAAACTCTTTCTTCTGGCTTTCAGCGGTTCCCTTCTTGTGGAACTCCTCTTCGCCCTCCAGTTCATACACAGGATGCGCTGTGCCGTCGTCATCGAACACCATTTTCGTGGCATTGCCCTTGGATGATAGGGAAGCTTTTTTTGAAAGGGCTTTCTTCTGCGATCTTTTTGAAGTCGGGACAGACAGCTCTGGTAATTCTTCCTCATTCAGCACATGATCTTGGCGTTTGACTGACATAAAGTCCTCATCTTCGTCCTCTTTTGCCTTGGAATTAGTTATATTCAGGTAATGTTCACTCAACACAGTTTGGTTCTTACGTCCAAACATTTTGTCATATTTAGTCCTTACTTCCTTAGCCTTCTTCGTCTCTAATTCGCCATCCTCATTGGTTTTCGACAGGGAAAGGAGCTGTCTTGACGTATTCTTCAATTCCTTCGCTCTTTCAATCGCCTTCATGCCCTTGATCTTAATTCTTGGAGCACCAGGTAACCCTAGAGACTGTGCAAATTCCTCCGTTGGCAGCTCTTCGAACTTGAAAACTTCTCTATCCTTCTGGATGTAAATTGATCGGATGTAAGATATAAATGCCTTTTGGCCCAGATATTTCAGCTCTGGATCTTTGAATAGCAGTGACTGCAGTTGTGGTTTTATTGATTTTTTCTTAGATTGTTTGATAGTCAACAGACTTGGTTCAATCCTCCTTGTCTTTAGTCTCTTCAAAAACCCCTCTTGTTCTGTAGGGGTTAACATTATTAGAGACTTTCCTTGTTTTCCATAACGTGCGGATCTACCTACTCTGTGGATGTATGTATCGACATCCTCTGGACAATCGACTTGCACAACCCAGTCGACGGCTGGGAAATCAATGCCTCTGGCCACAACGTCTGTGGCAATCAAGCAGACTTGCTGAGCTCGGCTAAATTTATCGAGCGTTTCGGTACGAGCTGTTTGCTTCTGTCTACCGTGTAAATGCATCAGTGAGATACCAGGTTGCATCTTTCTGAAAGTTTCATAGACAAAGTGGACCTGTTTGGAACTGGAAAGGAAAACGATCATCTTACTTTTAAGATGCGTCTTGATGAAACTGAATAACACATCAAGCTTGTCTGCTAGTTCCACAATGATATAGGATTGCTGAAGGGTCTCTGGGGTTGAAATCTCTTTGCTTCCATTGGCACCGTTCAATGTATCGCTTGTCCCGATAGTTTTGTAATCTGTGAGAGACAACCTTGCCAAGTCTGCTAACGACTGTGACTGCGTGGCAGAGAACAGCAACGTTTGCCTGGATGGTGGTAAATTGCTAACAATTGCATCTAGTGTCCTCTTGAACCCCATATCTAAACATCTGTCTGCTTCATCCAAGACAAGCATTTGCAAATTGTCGGTGTTTAGTCCAACTGCCTGATCCATGTGTTGCAGAATTCTTCCCGGTGTCCCAACTAGAATGTTAATTCTCGAAATTCTCTCGAGTTCAAATCTGACGTCCTTCCCACCTATAACTAGACCTGCGGAAAAGGAGGTATGACCACCTATCTTGGTCAATACTTCGTAAATCTGCATGGCTAATTCTCTGGTTGGCGAGATTATCAGGGCTCCCAACCCATCAAACTCTGTCCATCTTTCACGATATAGTTTTTCAAGTATAGGAATAAGGAATGCTAAAGTTTTCCCGGAACCCGTCTTGGCAGCACCAAGCAAGTCGTGGCCTTCCAATGAAACAGGAATTGAATCTCTTTGAATCTCCGTCAATTTAACAAACGATGCCTCTTTCAAACCCTTCAACGTAGCTTCACTTATCGGCAGATCCTTGAAGTAGACAGCTTTAGAAGTTTTAGGATCATATTCTTTTATGCGTTTCTCTAGATCTTTGATATAGTCCTCCTCTTTCTTACGGTTCAGCTTACGCTGGGAGGTTCGTGACTTTTGTGTCTTTGCCATTTCTTTACTACCTCAATAAGTTAATCTTACCACAAAGATAATAGTAACTGAGTAGCTCTTCTTAATATATCAATCAGAGTAATCCGATGAGATGAGATGAGCTGCCAAAATTTTTCAGCTTTATTATGGTAAGCATCGCGTCACCTGATGTACTTTTCTATGGTAATATGAAGCTCATCGCCAAACAACGATCATCTATAGACGAACACTACAACTCTAGACGGGTTTAATTGGAGCTGTTCCGTTGTCATGGCTAGCTGGCGAAAGAGGACTATCGATTCGTATGAAACAGAGCACAAAAAATCTAGACTAAAGGTGATACTGCCGAACTTCGAGCCATCAGGTTTGTTGGAGCTTGATTCCCACAACAAAGAGGGCATCTTGCTTAAACATGTGGAACCGAGTGATGCGCAATCTCCAGCTAGTTTCTGGAACAGGTGTAAGGTGCCGCTGAATCAGCGGAATGTTTTCCAGGCTGTGGTCTACAAAAAGGGCGATAGGAATCCGCTGGGAGAGTACGACCTGGACCAAAAGAGCAGCTATATAGTCGGACGTGCATTGGGGAGGAGCTTGAGCGAGGGAGAGGAGAAAGAAGTGGTTGTGGCTGATATAAGCGTGCCGGAGGAAACATGTTCTAAGCAACACTGCGCCATTCAATTTCGAGAAGTTCGTGGAAAACTTACGGCGTACGTGATTGATCTGGAATCATCAAACGGGACTTCGTTGAACGGTGTCAAGCTGCCCAGTGCGAGGTACGTTCAACTACGAAGCGGCGACTTAATAATGCTGTCTGAAGAAGATGATTCGGATTACGAAATTGTATTCATGAGCGTGTAGGTTCCTACATATATAGTTTGTATAAACATGCTGGTTGAATGATGCTAATGTTTTAGTTGACGGTGGCGAGAGCGGCTTACAATTCGTCATGCTCGAAGTAGTCACCGTCATCATCTTCATCTTCATCCTCGTACGCACCGGCAGCATCACCTTCGGCACTTCCATAGAGTTTAGATGTGATTGGGTAGGCGACCTTGGACAAAGCGTCAAACTTCTCCTCAAAGTCTTCGCTGATGGCACTGTCAAAATTGTCTTCCAACCATTCTAGAGTATCGTTAGCGGCATCCAATAGAGTTTCCTTGTCTTCTTCATCCAATTTCTCGCCTAGATCGCCGTTGACTTGGTTCTTGATAGAGTGAGCGTAGTTTTCTAACTTATTTCTGGACTCAATCTTCTTCTTCACGGCAGCGTCCTCAGAAGCAAACTTCTCAGCTTCTTCGACCATTCTGTCAATTTCATCTTGGGACAATCTACCCTTATCGTTGGTGATAGTGATAGACTCGGACTTACCGGTACCCTTGTCGGTGGCAGACACCTTCAAGATACCGTTGGCGTCAAGAGCAAAGGTGACTTCAATTTGTGGAACACCCCTTGGAGCTGGTGGAATACCAGTTAGCTCGAAGTTACCTAACAAGTTGTTGTCCTTAACCATAGCTCTCTCACCTTCGTAGACCTTAATCATCACGGTTGGTTGGTTGTCAACAGCAGTGGAGAAGATTTGAGACTTCTTGGTTGGAATAGCAGTGTTTCTCTTGATCAATGAGGTCATCACACCACCAGTGGTCTCAATACCCAAGGTCAAAGCGTTGACGTCTAATAAAACGATATCTTCGACACCATCTTCACCGCTCAACACACCTGCTTGTACTGCTGCACCGAATGCGACAGCTTCATCTGGGTTGATACCCTTAGAAGCCTTTTTACCGTCGAAGTAAGACTCCAACAGTTGCTGAACCTTTGGAATTCTAGTAGAACCACCAACCAAGACAATGTCGTCGATATCCTTCTTGTCCAAACCAGCATCTTCTAACACTTTTTCCACAGGCTTCAACGTCTTCTTGAATAGATCCAAGTTTAATTCTTCAAACTTAGCTCTGGTCAAGGTCTCGCTTAGATCAATACCATCAACAAAAGAGTCAATCTCAATACGGGTGGACATTTGACTGGACAAAGCACGCTTAGCTTTTTCGGCTTCTCTCTTCAACTTGGCAAGGGCCTTATCATTGTCAGAGACATCGATTCCGTGCTTCTTCTTGAACGTCTTGATCAATTGGCGAACAATCTTGTAATCAAAATCTTCACCACCCAAATGAGTGTCACCAGCAGTAGCTTGAACCTCGAATACACCGTTCTCGATGGACAACAAGGACACATCGAAGGTACCACCACCCAGGTCGTACACGATGATCTGATGCTCATCCTTTGTCTTGTCCAAACCGTAGGCGATAGCAGCGGCAGTAGGCTCGTTGACGATTCTCAACACGTTCAAACCGGCGATAGTGCCCGCATCCTTGGTTGCCTGTCTCTGGGCATCGTTGAAATAAGCTGGCACGGTCACCACGGCGTGTGTAACCTTCTTACCCAAGTAATCCTCGGCAATCTGCTTCATCTTACCTAAAATCATACCGGAAATTTCCTCTGGAGTGAAAACCTTCTTCTCGCCCTTGACAGTGACCTCCACGCCAGGCTTGCCATCGTTGTTGACCACATTGAAGGGCAAGTGCTTGATGTCTCTTTGAACGGAACGGTCGTCGTACTTCAAACCGATCAGTCTCTTCACGTCGAACACGGTGTTCTTAGGGTTGGCAGCCACCTGGTTCTTGGCGGCATCTCCGATCAACCTTTCCTCATCTGTGAACGCTACGTAAGAAGGCGTGATCCGGTTACCTTGCTCGTTAGCCAAAATCTCAGTTTTCCCGTTCTTCATAACCGCAACACACGAGTACGTGGTTCCCAAATCGATACCGATAACCGTCCCGTAGCTATCCACTTCATCAGCAGCGCGCACCCCGGTCCTTCCGTTCAAGGGTAGCACGACAACGAACAGCGTGTACAGAATCACCGCCAGCGGGACCAACCATCCACTCTTGTTTGTCCTAAACATCTTTCCTCTCCTCTGTTTGTCGGTTCTGACCCGGTAACAATTCCTGCCAGTGCATCGTATCGAGTCTGCTTCATATATATATGCACAACCGCCAACCGCTGACGTGTCCTTGCCTCATAGAACGTTCTGGAAAAGAACACCGTGGCACATGGCGGGTCACGTTCCCACCCCAAAACCGAGCGAGAAAAGACGAGAAACGCGTCGTGCAAACAACCATCGAGTAGAACAAGACGCGTCAATGCTAGAGAATCATCTCTCCCACATGCGGACCGCCGTCAGGCTGGCACGCTACGCGCTCGACCACAACGAGACCCCGGTCGCTTGTATCCTGGTGCTTGATGGTCACGTGGTCTCTTGGGGCATCAATGACACCAACAACTCGCTCAACGGTACCGCGCACGCCGAGTTCCAGGCAATCGATCGCCTTCGCGAGAGGCTGAGCGACGAACGGTGGGTGCACGTGCTAAGCACGTGCACCCTATATGTCACCGTCGAGCCCTGTGTAATGTGCGCGGCTGCGCTGCGGCAGCTAGGCGTTGGCCGGGTAGTATTCGGGTGTGCCAACGAGCGGTTCGGCGGCAATGGGACCGTGCTCGCAGTGAACCGCGGCAGGTCTACCCCCGGCCCGGAGGCGCTCGCCGTGCCCGGGGTGCTGCGCCGGGAAGCTGTGCTGCTACTCCGGTACTTCTACGTGCGATCGAACTCCCGGGCTCCGAAGCCACGGAACAAACAAGAGCGGCAGTTGGATCTGTCGACCTTTCCTCCACTGGCATGGGACCGGTACCTGACGCGCAGCCAGTTTGCCGCCGAGCTCGGTAGCGATTTTTTGCCGGCGTTCGATTCCTGCTCGGACCTCAATAAAGAAGAGGTTGAGTGGGCCCTGGTGGACGAACCATGTGCTGGGGAGGAGTTGGTCGGTGAATTGGAGCGTAAGTGTGAGGAGTTTATGCTGCGGTATCGGGGCAAGAGAATCAAACGGTAAAAAAAAGGGTGTTCTATACAGACGATAGACGGTTGTCGATGTTGGTCCATGTATCGAGCATCTGCTCGTAAAAGGCTATGTGGTGGTCTGCAAGACTTGAAAGCGATTGTTTGAGTTCACGTGTCTTTAGTTCTTCGAAGAGCGCAACTTCCTTTAAAGTTTCGTGCTCGAAGGCGTCTGCGACGCGCTTTGCAGTCTCCAGTTCGCCTGTTAAAGAAGTGATCTTGGTCTCTAGCTTGTCGATCTTGTCGCGGCGCGCGGCCTGCTGGTTGATCCCGGCCAATTCTTCAAGCTTGTTTGTGAAAAAGTTACTCCCGCCGTAGCCGGAGATCAGGTTGTTCTTCTCGTTGATAGACTTCGTTAGATAGTCACTTAGTTCTTCGTAATCGATCTGTTTCTGGTCTTTTAGTTTGATGAGCTGACCCATGCTGTCAATGTAGTGCTCGAGATCCTTAAGATCTACGATATACTCGTAGTCCAGGTACTTACTGAGGTCTCTAATGCCAAAAGAGAGCTGGGTAATACCGTCGTTGAAGAGCTTGAGTCGCTGTACAAGCGCATCATTCTCGCCCGTGCACAGCTCCTGAAGGTCCTGGACATTAGTGCCGAGTTTGGCGTAGTCTTCGGCAATAGCATCGTGTTTTTTGACTACTTTGTGGAAAATCTTGTCGATTTTGCCGACGTTGTGATCGAGCTTGTCGCTTTTCTCCTTGATCTCGACAAACTCGTCGCTTTGCTTGTGTACCGTCTTGAAAGCGTTCATGAATACGTCGGTTACTTCTTCCTTGTTGGTTTGCAAGTGGCCTGCGAGGCTCTTGCGGTATGCGTCCCAGTCCTTGCTCACAAGAAACATCATCAAAATGGTTGATTGGCTCAGTACGGGGTGATTGGCTACTCTGCGCAGAAAGTTCTGGAGACTGTGGCATCTCTTCTGTGTGAAGCTTTGGCTGAAGCGGTCGCCTGCGATGTATTGTAGTACTTTCTTGTCCGGTAAGGGTGGTATAATGCAAGTCGGATGGTCATTCAGTAAAACGTTGTACAGAAGCAGTAGATCGCTATAACGTCTGTGTACGACTATGATGCCCCCCTCTTCGCTGTGCTGTTTGTGGTAATTAGGGTCATCGGTCTTGGTGGATATTTGATAACTCACATAGGATGACGCAGTACTTTGGTCTCCTGACCGCTTCTGGGGGTCAGACACGAGAATCTCTAGCTTGGGTATGGTTGATTCGGTCGACATAGCCGCCTACTCTAAGATTCTAAACTGCCGTGGTGATTCTCTGTGGTTGTTTGAATGGTGCTTTATAGCTCTCCCTTTACCTCGGACCCGTCTCCGTGCGGCGTGATCATCAGACCGATAACCTCTTCTTCAACCTCATCGACTAGGTCCCAGACGATGTCATCTGCGATTTGCTCCTGGTGTAGAGTCTCTAGAGTCTTGGAGTTTGGATGTAAACTGACTATCTTGTCGAAAAAGCGTAACTTGGAGCGGTTTGCGACGATTTTTGCGGTTCCGCCATTGAAGCAGCTTATTGTAGGGTAGTAGCCTAATCTCCCATTGTTAACGTACTTGTTTCTCAGTATCTCGCCTTTCTTACGCATACCTGACGCTACTGGGTCCCCATGGGTAGTGTCACCGTGACGCCACAAGTTCAAGAAGAACTTCTCGCGGTATTGAAGTTCGCTGAACGGTGGCAAGAATGGTTTCAAGTCTGTGAAAGCATTGCCCATGGGCTCACCATTAAGGTATACTGCAAGGTAAGAGTCCGTCAAGTTGTAGTAGTCCTGCCTTTCGCGCTTGTCCGATGAGTAGTACTCCGGCTTGGTGGTTTTGATGTAGTCAGTTGCTTCGAAAAACAGTTGGTTCTTGTAACGAATGGCTATGTGGTCTCGTATCACGTTTGAGTGGTCTATATCCTCGAGCAAGGCCTGTTGAAACTCGATATTCGAACCCGCTTTTTTTACCCTTTTGCGGTTTTGTTGGTGATCATCTTGTTCGCCTAGTACATTGGTTCTGGCACCATGACTTGTTAGGGCCTCAAGCCTGCGCTGCGTGTATTCTTCTGCCTGCCGCTTTTGGTCCTCGAGACTGGGCAAATTTAGCAGAAAACCCAGCCTATCACCAGGCTTGAGAGTGCCCGCTTTCAACGTCTGCTTGATTTCTCCTTCGTGAATAGACTCCAACGTGTAGTCACGAATTCCGTATCCATACGAGTCACAACCCGTGGGAGCTTCTAAGGATGCTTCGCGCCTACAGATTCCAATTCGCAAATGCGGTATCGAGTTAAGTACGTCTTTTTTCCTCTGAAGAGAAGTTCCCTCGTCGAAGGGCTTCTCCATCCCGCCTCGGACAACTTCTACCTCCCAATAGGCTGTACCTTCCTTCACCGCAACATCACATCTCGCACTTCGCCATCCAAGGGACTCTCCGACGCTCACAGTATCGTTTCCACTCTGAATTAGCGACACTCCGTCAGATCTGTCCATCACATCCATCCCTGTGCCCTCAAATGGGTACTCAGTACAGCAGTATCCCAGCTCTCTAAAATCAGGATTAGCTGCACATGGTCGGTACATGAAATTACGTCTATTCAACGGGATATCCTCTGGCTTTACGAACTCTAGGCTGTCATGTTCGGATATCTCAACTTCATGGGTCTTTTGTACAGCTGGAAAGCGTGGTCTTTTCTGATCCGCAGTATCACCTCGCACTATGTCAGCTTCCTGATAAGGTATAATACCTAATTTCATGCTCAACAGCCTCCGATTGATTCTCAAATGCCTATCTCATCCGTTGATCTAAAGCGCTTCATGTATGCTCTTCGAAGATCCGTTAAGCGTGATTCGCTTGCTTGACTGCAGTAATAATATTTAACCCTTCATAGTTCAGCCGCGATAGCTGCCCATCGATCCTCCACCGTTGATTGTAGACGATGAAAAGGGCCGGTGTTGGTGTAGATGGGCCCTCGAAAAAAAGACCCTCTTCTGGTGTTACAGGTATAACAAAATCCATCTCGGCTTGCAAACGATGTCGCATGAAGAAGATTAAATGCGATCAAGAATTTCCCAGCTGCCTGAAATGTGCCAAAGCCAATGTACCATGCGTTTCTCTGGATCCTGCAACCGGGAGAGATGTTCCTCGATCATATGTCATGTTTTTGGAAGATAGGCTGAAGGCTATGATGGATAAATTGCAAGAGTGTGGCATTGATCCAGCTCAAGTCCAAGGAAATTTGCCGGCTACAAGCAGCGATAATCCTACAGTACGTTTGTTTGAGGAAACTCAACGTGGAGAACATGAAATACCGGATGACAATAAGTATGCAGCATTCCTCATTAATCAAGGAACTTCCATGCAAAGGGGTGTAAGCACATCTGACTCGAACAATATCTCACCAACAAACTCAAGTAGAAGTACACCAGATGCTCATTTGCCAGACTCCAGTCGGAGAGATCGAGAGCAGAGTGAGTCAAACAGAAATATTACGGCAATGGGATCAATGAAGAACAACGCATCGAATTCTTATCTCGGAGACTCATCGGGTATCCCTTTTGCGAAGTTGGTTTTTACTGCAGTCAACTTCAAGCCAGATGCAGTAACGGAAAACTCAGATGAAGATATTAAATCGAGAGAAATGAAGTACGCGGACTATGCAAAATCAGAAAACTCACCAGATTTTGACCCTGTCTGGTTACCACCTCGCAATATTGCAGAATCTCTTATTTGTCGCTATTTTATCGACAGCAACTCTCAGTTGCCAGTATTGCACAGGGAGTTCTTCTTAAAGAAATACTTCGAACCCATTTATGGTCCTTGGAATACCGCCATTTCGATAGTCTCAGACCATACCAAAATTAACACAGAGTTCAGGTTGCCGCTCAAAGCCGGTAATGGTTACGAAAGAGGACAAGTGGAGCCGTGGTACGATATATGGCGCAAGGAGTCCAAAAATAACATCAAACTTCCTGTGAGGTATCACTTGCCATATTTCTTCCTCAATATGGTTTTCGCTATAGGTCATTCGACCGAAGTCCTACGCTCTGACATAAACCACGTCGTGATGTTTAAGAGAAGGGCGGTCCAATATTCCGAGGCTCTTTATGCCTCGAATGATAGAATGGAAACTTTGGCCGGAACTATCTTGACGGCTGTCTACTCTTTGATGAGGCCTAATGTTCCCGGAGTCTGGTACACCATGGGTTCTGCGCTTAGATTGACCGTGGACCTAGGGCTTCATGCAGAAAAGCTCAATAAAAACTATGATCCTTTTACTAGAGAAACACGAAGGCGGCTATTTTGGTGCATTTACGCACTTGATAGACAAATATGTGCTTACTTTGGCCGTCCAATTGGTATTCCTGAAGAAAGTGTCAGCGCGAAATATCCGAGCTTGCTTGATGATGCTCTCATTACAACTTTCAATGACGACATTGATGACTACTCGAAAGTTCAAACCTCAATGGCAACATCCAAGGTAATAGCTTTGGCAATTTTCAAAATACGAAGACTTCAATCTAGTATTCTCCAAGTTTTGTATGCAGTGCATGGGGAAATTCCAAGAAAGTTCCGTGATTTAGAATCCTGGCGAAGTTACATGCAAGAGTCTTTAGAGAGGTGGCTCGAGAAGGACGTGCCAAAAACTTTTAGGAAAATGAACTGTAAATTTAATATGGAGTTCTTCCATCTGAATTACTACTATACCAAGTGTATGTTGTATGGCCTGTCTCCAAAGAATCTTTCTCTGAGTCCCAAAGCCTTTGAAATCGTTTATGAGGGTACTAAAGGAACTATTAGCACTTATGATAAGATGTGCAGTAGGAAAAAGATAAACTATACTTGGGTAACAGTCCATAATCTGTTCATGGCTGGTATGACGTATCTCTACGTTGTCTATTATTCAGATAGAGGGTTGAATGAAGGGCAACAATATGTGGAGGGCTACACCTCAAGCATACTGCGAGTATTGAAAGAACTTATCGGAACGTGTGAAGCAGCAAAGAATTGTTTCGTCATTTACAAGGTGTTGTCAGCAGCCGTTATGCGGCTGAAGTTCGATATGCCGCAACCCAATGCAGCCCCCAGCCTATCTTCGCGACATCAAGGGCCCCCGGATAGCATTCCTATACCAGATTCAGGCGGTGCACGCATTGAAGCAGAGGACAATGGTTTGCTTAGATCATCATTCTTACGACAAGAGCGAAATGAAACGCTCGAAGTTCCGCTCGATCAATTCTTCACAGAGCTTGAGAAGGTTGCCGCGACATCTGAGTACGATTCAAGCACTGGGCACCTCTCGAATGCTGGCTCACCAGTATTCAATGATGGTCAGAAGAATCATATGCAAAAGTCTGTGGAGGGTAGATCGTTCTTACCAGCTAAAGATGGACAGCGCGTGATCGATATGATCTCACAAGTCACCACTGAATCAATCTGGGATGAGTTCTTTGGCAAGACAGGAGTGGCCTATAACCCTAATGCAACGAATGGTGTTAATGAAAATGATCAAAGAAATTACGATACGAATATGTGAATCTGTTAGATGTCTTGACCAACCTGAAGTCGAGGTACAAATCACGCACGACTTTAATTTTGATCTTCACTTTAAGCACATTAACGAGATTACATGACATTCTGAATGCTCATCACTGCGGCGATTCGTGGCGTATACTGCAGATTGACAGAGTTTTTGTCAAATCATGGAATAATTTAGCGATAATGCAGCACCTTGACGACTATTGATTTTTCTCCTTTTCGATTAATGATTGGTCTTGCTGGACTAGGGGAATAAACTTCTCGTGAGGCCAATAACTCATAATCATGCCTGATACGGCTACAACAGGCACTCGAGGTGGGCAAAGCATATATGTAGATTACCGAGACCTCAAAGAGAAATGCAGGCTTATTTCAGACTTGTGTAACGACGAAAAGCTTGCACCATACTGGGGTGCTGATCTAAAGAGAAAATGTAGCGTCAAAGTGCACTTCATTTCACCAGGTTGAAATGGCAAAGCCTTCTATCAATACGTATTAAGGGTTTTTTACAACCTAAGGATATGGAGTTCTTCTCCACGTTTCTTGCAGTACTGATGAAGGTGTTTCTCATCTGCAAAGTGCTGACTAGTTTTTCAAGAATCAACTGCTTTTTTCCTCTTAACTTTCTCTAGCTGAGTAAAACTCAAGTAACATTGAAGATCTGATTATCGCCTAGAGTTGTAGTTTTGTTGCTTGCCAATTTCAACGTGCAAAGTTTCAGGTGTCCCCGAGAAGGTTGAATCTGTTGGAAATTGCAACCCAAATTACGATATGCAGATTAGAACATAATAAATGCTTAATCGAGCTACTAGACTACTCGGGGCCTATATACCTCTAAGTATGTCTGAGTGGGTATCTAACTTTGTGAAATTGATAGCTAATTAAAACAAATCATTTATCATCCAATTTATATGGCAACTTGGCCGAGTGGTTAAGGCGAAAGATTAGAAATCTTTTGGGCTCTGCCCGCGCAGGTTCGAGTCCTGCAGTTGTCGTTATTTTTTAGTTTCGATTATATTTGAAATGCTGAGAATCATCATTATACCAAGTGGTATCAGTACCATTAGATCTTCATTCGATGCTCACAATGAGCTCATTGGTTTCTGTAAAAAAAAAATGATATCAACTTTCGACTATTCAAAGATAAAAAAAATTATAGATTATTAATCTAATAATGTTCTAAGCCGGCAAGGCCAATCTCTTGAAACCGCCACAGTCTCTGCAAGCTTCCTGGTGAATAGCCATCAATCTTTGAGCCTCTAATGGATCAGAAACTTCTTCAGGTTCTGGCCAAGACAAGTACTCATTGGTGTAGTTGGAGACATAATCAGGTGGCAAGATTTCCAATCTCTTACCATAGCCAGTAACCTTTCTCCAGTCACGGTGGACGTTGTAAAGCGATTCAGAGAAGTATGCGTAACATCTTTGGAACTGCTTGAAGGACAAGTCGTTCTTCAATTCCGGCTTGAAGTCGACATATTCGTTCCAAGCCTTCTCTGGCTCAGCCAAGACATAGTCGGTAGCCTTCTTGATAGCTTTCAAAAACTTCCTAACCTTTTCTGGGTTCTTGGCCAAGAACTCGTCGTTGCAGATGTAAAGGATGGTACAGAAGCAACAGCAACCCAAACAGGCCAACTTGTCAATTCTCAACATTTGAGCATCGGTGGTTGGTCTACCTTGCTTCTTCAAGTACTCCTCCAATTGGACTTGTTGCATACACTCGATACCGATACCAGCGTCAATCTTACCCTCAATGATGTACTTGGCGACGTTCATACCACATCTAATAGCGGTGTAATCTTCTGGTTTCATACCGTAGTGCTTGGTCAATTCATCGACTTGAATCTTACCAAACTCACCAACGTAACCGATTCTTTTACCCTTCAAAGATTGGAAGTCCTCGGTGATACCACTACCTTTCAGGTACAACAAACCAGTAAATGGCTCGTCCAACAAGGAAGCGACAGAGGTGACTGGGTAGCCACGAGCCTTAGCAGCCAAGGTGTGAATCATGGCCTTTAAACCCATGTCAACCTTACCGGATCCAATCAACTCGGTAACATCGGAAGGGTTGGTTGGTTCCAAGATTGCCATATCCAAACCTTGCTCCTTGAAATAGCCCTTTTGTTGGGCCAAGTAGATTGGGATATGGTATGGGGCTGGTTGCCAGTTCAATAGGAAAGTGATTTTATCAGTAGACATGATTGAGACAGTTGTTGCTGATGGTTTATGATAGAGGATAAAAAGAAGTTTGGACAACTCAATCCAAGAACTCAATTACGCCAGGCCTTTATATCTCATCAGATTAAATTCACCGTTCTAAACACTACCCTTAGTGTTCCACCACGTTGGATCCAATTTCCCTCACTGAATCATTGTCAAAGTTTCATCAAGACATACTTTGCATCCAGATCAGACCAATTCTACCGCTTCTGATTCCCTTAATTCTTGTATCTTCTTCACCGATCCATTTAAACGTCCTTTGATGGAATGAGTTTTACAAACTAGTGAGTCTCCAGAGGAAACGGTACGAGTCATAACCAAGACAGCCCCGGAGAACACTATAAGCCAATCAATGAGCAGAGTCTTCGTACATGCCGGACAGGTTGCTAAGCTTCTCAACAACCCAGATGCTACTGCGCCTGTCCGTTATCGACTTATGGGTCAACTTTTAGAGATCGTAACCGTCAAGGAAGTTATTAGAAATCAAGGGTACGTATGTGAACTGCAAGTGAAAAATCTGCCCGAGTTCGAAACACGAGGTTTACAGGAAACTGTCAGAGCACTTGTCGGAGAGAACGTCTACACATCTCAAATAATAGCAGCCAATCGTTCAGATCATCAGGTCCTGCCAGGAGCCGCCGTAAGTCTCTGTATCTGTCCAATTCTACTCGATAATGCTACAAACGCTTATGAAGTTTTAGAGATCCAAATTCTGACCATGAAAGAAATTGAATCACTACGTTCCTTTGCTCAATCGGCCGTTGGAGCTCAGTTTGTTCAATGAAGATAACCTCATCGCGAAAGTGAAAAATTTAACGCATTCACGAGAAGCAACTGTGAGCGCTGTAAGATGGTGCGATCAATCTTCGTCCGAACGGTGCATACGTTTAGGCCCTTCGACTTGGCAATTCTAAGATCATTGGCAAAACCGAATGAAAAATTTCATTTGTCACAGCCCCTGCAACCGGGATTGACGGTCAAAACTGGGACGGGGCCTATTCCGCACGAGGATATTATTGGGAAACCTTTTAGGTCTTTGATTAGCTCCCCTACTGGTTCCGGACCCTCGCCACATAAGTACATTACAGTCAAGCCTACTTTGGAAGAGTACGTCGTCAATCGGAGAAGGGAGGCGCAACCAATCTACTCTTTGGATGCAAGTTTGATTGTAGAATTGAGCGGTATCTGTGTGGACTACCCGTTGTTGAAGGAGTCGGAAACTACTGCTTTGAGAGCTCCTTCCAGGTGGAAGCTATTGAACCTGGAGGATCCTTATGATCAGTTCTTGCACAATGAACAATTGAGACGAAATCAATGTCTTCCAAAACACCTTATGACGGTGGAACCACCTCAGCAGTTTTTGGAGTGTGGAACCGGCCACGGTTCGTTGACACTCAACATTCTGAAAGAGATTCATAGCGGGAACGCCTTTTATGACGGGCAGAACGATAATTCCAGAGGGACAATCCTGCATTCCTTGGATAGGAACGAAAAGCACATGAAAATTGGTGTAAAAAACGTCAAGCACTATAATCGTGGTATATACTGGCCGGATGTCGAGTTCCATCTAGTAGACGGTGGACCTCGGGAATGGTTGGAAACTGATGAGGCTCACTACTACCGACATGATGTGGGTCGTGCTCCAAAAGATGATCCTTTCCTCAGTGGCATATTCCTAGATATGCCATCTCCTGAGCTACAGTTGGAAGAGCTTTCTGCCGCTTTACTTGTCGATTCCCCGCTGGTTGTCTTTGTTCCCAGTGTGATGCAAGTCTGGGACTGTCTGTCTCTTGCTAAGAAGCAAGGTATTCGCTTGACCTTGACCAAAGTCTACGAGCTAATGGCAGGTTCGGGCGGGGGTGGCATGAGAGAATGGGATCTCCGCAAGGTGTCCATCAGGGAAACCGGACAGGATGGAATTGTGGTAAGGCCAAAAGTCGGAGTCAGGACTGTTGGCGGGGGCTTCATTGGAGTCTTCAAGAAACTGCCGGAGGACGCTATCGTTAAGACCTGGGATTAACCGCTAAAGCGGCTCACTACATGTACATATAATATCTTGGTAATACGCTAGTATCAAAGAATCTTGAATAACCCAATAGGAGTAGAATAATTTACAAATATGGCTCAAATGCCATCCATCATCTTTCTAAAATTAAAATGCAATCTTCTTGGAAGCTTTTCTCTTGTTCTTCAACAACACCTTTTGCTTCTTCTCTTCCTCTTCTTCTTCACTGTCAACTTCCATCTCTTCGTCCTCCTCTTCTTCCTCCTCGTCCTCTGATACATCTTCTTCAGCAGCTTGTTGCTTAGCCAGTTTCTCAGCCAGTTCAACCTCTCTCATTCTCAACAGCTCAGGGTTCGACTCCACAAGTGCCTTGTCCCTTAAGAAGTCTCTTTCCTCGTTACCCTTCATTCTGTTCTTATAGAACGCTCTCTCACGTTTCTGCCTGATTTCCTCGATTCTGTCCATAGCCTTCAAGGTCGTCTGCACCAGTTCTCTGTTGTACCTAACAGGAACGTTTCTTCTCTGTGCAAAAGTCAAGGTAGAGTCAACAGCCAACTCCTTACCAGCTGCTTTTCTGAATGCCTTGGTCCATTTCAACTTACGGGGGTTACGACGTTGTTTGAATGCCTTATGGCACTTCGACCGACAGAATCTGAACTCTTTTGCATCGTTACGCACAAACATCATACCGTGGCCGGGATAAACCGGGGAGGAGCAAAAATGACACTGGTACACTCTCATCCTGTAACTCTAGTTTCTATCAACCGCTTGGTAACCTCTAAGAGTACCTTTCGACCTCACTGGTTTTGCGATGAGATGAGATGAGATGAGATCAATTTCAACACTGAAAATTTTTCCCACTTACAGGGCCTTTCCTATAGTAAGAAAATGAAGCTAAGTGAGAAAAAAAAAAACTGAAGTGCTGAAAGTTGACACTACTTTGGTCTAGAAGCTGGCTGGTTGGTCGGGTGTGCACTTAAAGATGAGTTCCAATGGTGGGAATAACAATGCGCTAGAAATTCCACAGCTCCCTATTCCTGGGGAAGACAACTCGAGGCTGGCGAGCAGCGGGCAGAGAGTTGCGTATGATACGTCAAGACAACAATTAGCAGGCCCTCAGAAGAGTGGAATGGATTTATACTTTGACCAGGCCCTAGATTACATGGGACAGCATCCGGTGTTGACAGGGTTTGGCGCATTTTTCACGCTGTATGCGGTAGCCGGGGCCTACAAATCGATTTCGATCAGAATGAATGGTGGTAAGGCCGCACAGGCATTCCTAAAAGGTGGGTTCGACCCTAAGATGAATGCCAAGGAGGCGTTTCAGATACTAAATCTGAGTGAGGCCAACTTGAACAAGAAGAAACTGAAGGAAGTGCATAGGAAGATCATGCTGGCGAACCACCCCGATAAAGGCGGATCGCCATACTTAGCTACCAAGATCAACGAAGCAAAGGATTTCCTCGAAAAGAAAGTGTTGAGAAAATGAGACTCGAGATAATGACCTTGTAAATACAGTGAAGAAGTTCTATTATATAACGTAAACGCCGCTTGTAATCAAAGATTTGCCGCAAGTCTTGCAGTCCTGACTTACGTGCGAAATCTGATGCTGGTAGCAGTCCACATGCCAGATCGAGCTCGGAATTTCGCGACCCTCGTGGTCGCACAGAACGCCCTGGACCGCCAGCCGGTCACAATTATCACATCGCAGAAAGCCATAGCCTGTGATCAAGTTCTCTTCCAGCTCTGCTATGCATCTGATGTCGAGCCCCATCGCGCCCTGTTTGTTTCTTGCAAACCATTTGTTCTCGCACAGTTTGATTATCAGTTGTTCCACCTCCAGAGCGGTAAGCTCTTTGAATTGGGAAAGCCTGCTTGACCCTACGGTGAAACTGACGTGCGTGTGCCAGTCTTCTACATCCTCTACCATACCGCACCGTATGCCATTCACTTCTTGTGCTATGGTACTATCCTCACAGCCTGTATTCCTGACTACACTTCCAGCGTCCGAGATCTCCTGCAGGGCCCACTTGATAAATTCTACCTCTTTCGTGGAGAACCTCGTCGCTAATTTGGTCTCTTCCACAGATCCCGTGTCAATGTAAACGTAAAACTTGTTGTTGTGGGGCAGACCGATGTCAGTATTCCCCGTGTAGGCCACACAGAACCTCGAGAAGTCTTCTGACTTTCTGGCAACAACGTTCTTACCCACTCCGTGCGTAACGCGTAGCACTTTGTAGTTCAGAGGATGCAATTTCAAATTGATCGTCTTGATGATCCCAGACAGCATGGTGTACCACTCCTCGGCATCTCTCCTGGAATTGCTACCTGCGAGCCTCATCAGGGCCAGTATCAACGTGCTTTCTCCAATTATGCCGCGAGAACGCAGGATATACTGTAACAATTGTACCGCTGTATCATACCTCTGGTCCTCGACCCCCAAATTGTCCGCCATAAGGCTGCTTTCTTACCTGTCACTCTTTGACCATTGTAAAGGACCTCGCGAAATCATTCTTCTCAGCCCTTGGAGTTGACAACATCTTCGAGGCATGGCATAAAGTCAAACAGAGAGACGTAAATTGAGGTTTGACATTTTAGAGACGATTCAATTCCGATATACCATCTGACAGAACCGCCAGAGTTTTGAGATATCTGTCCTTGCGCTTTAAGATCATCTTTCTTCGCCTCTCTGGGTATCATAGCAATAGCTTACTCTTCATCCCTCGAAGAAGGCAAAAAATAACACATCTGACTCAAGGGTAATCCCTATCCGTGTCGGTTATGAATGACAAGGATCGATTGAGGCCGAGATCTGTGCAGGATGCGAATGGAAGCATACCGTTGAACCCGACGTCGGTATGGAAGGTGTGGTTGAAAATCGACGACTGCACAGATGAGATCAATCAGGCTTTTGCGCTAACTTTTAATGAAATAGACACTCTGGATGATTTGAAGACTCGGGTCTTCGAGAAGCTGAATAGCACTAGGTGGTCCGCTTTGAATGACAATGCCTCCATCGCTATTGGTTTTCCAATGTTATCGGATGAGCACGAAAGGAACCAGGATGAGATCCCCCCACTGGTTAAACCATCCGGCATCCTTGGGAGCAGTGCTGGTGGTTTTACGACACAAAGCAGTAACTTACTGAACCCGACGCCTCTGGCCGTCGACAGCTCTGGGTCTGTAGCTGGTCACAGACGCTGTTATAGTGTTACTACAAGCCCCCAGCGATCTATGTCCAATAGCCCAAGATTAGGGAGAGGTTCCAAGATGACTCTGATTCGTCACGGTTCCGCTTCTCCCTATGGTAAGTTGAACACAGGAGCTCGTAAGTACAGTCCTGTGGCTCTAACCTCTACTTTGACACCAGAGGGAGAAAGATTTCATCAACCAGGGATACTTAATGAAGGTTATCAATTTCCTTCAGAAGAAAGTTCTGAGAATGTTGAGAGGCCGAGAGTGCTATTTGAGCCAGATGAGCTCGTTATAAACATTTACAGAAGTCTTTTTGATCATATGGGGTCACAGAAGGCTTCAGAAGCTTTACTAATAGTCTGCAACGAGCCAGAACGTATACTAGAGCATTTCGCACCCCCACCTGCTCCTCCGGTTCCGTTGGATACTCTCACCGCGGCCACTTACATACCAACTAATGAAGAGATCACTCAGCACCTACTGGAGACACAGTCCTTTGAGCACAAAGATTCCGATGATTATCAATTAACGACACCTCCTGAGACTGATCTTGCTTTGGGGCTTGGCGAGGACGCTGGACACGTCCTACTGCGACATAGTCTATCTTCCGAGGAAGAACAGCAGGGAGAAGACGAGGAGGAGAGGGAACGTGAGTTTAAGTTGATTACGAACGAAGAGCAGCTCAGGAAAGAATCTCAAAGCCTCCAGGATGCAGACCGTAGTGTCGACTCTCCAAAACCTGCTATATTGCTTCTTCCCAGAGATTATGAGGGAGACGTTGACTTTAACGATGAAAGTGATTCACAAGATCCAGCCGAACTAGCTTCTCCTGCAACCATTACATACAACGATCCGTTCAAGGACCCGGATCGAGGTCGAACTCCAATTCCTGCTCTAGACGAGAATGAGGTAGGACTAATCCATCCCATGTTAGAAAGTGAACGGAAGAAACGCTCATGTCCAGCTTCTCCAGATTTACCGAAGGAGCCTGATACCGTCGTCCCTAGGTTGCCTTCTCAAACTCCGTCTACAGCCTCATTGCAAAATAGTCAGCTTCCTTGGAGCTTAACTTCGACTACTAATTATGAGATTTTTCCAAAGATCACTGTTCTTATCGTTGAAGACAATGTTATTAATCAGGCCATCTTAAGGTCTTTCCTGAAGAAACATAAAATCTCCTACAAGGTGGCTAAAAATGGTCAAGAGGCGGTAGATAGATGGAAGGAAGGCGGTATCGATTTAATATTTATGGACTTGCAATTACCGGTCTTTTCAGGTATGGATGCTGCAAAGAAAATACGTGATCTGGAAAAGCAAAACAACTCTACTGGTACATTAGTCCATGAAGACAATGAAAACACCAAAAAGCGCAGTAAGGCACCCGTCATTATTGTTGCTTTTACGGCGTCCAATACGCCAGCGGACAAGAGGGAAGCTTTACTTTCAGGTTGCAATGACTATTTGACGAAACCGGTCAACCTGCACTGGCTAAGTAAGAAAATCAATGAATGGGGATGCATGCAAGCTCTTATCGACTTTGATAGTTGGAAACAGGGACAAAGCAGAATGACTGACAGTGTATTAAAGAAAACCTCCTCAAATCAGCATCCTCATAAGCAATCCGAATCTGGTATTGGCCTAACTTCGGCACGACTTGAGAGCCGCAGCAATAGTAACGTCTCGCAAATCATTGCGACTGACAGAAAAGGTGGATCCACAAACCACACCAGGCATTCAAGTGAACGAGGGAGTCCAGCCCTGAACAAACAATTAAAGAGGGACTCTTCTAATCCAAAGTAATTAATTTGCGCACATGTAACAATTCCCTATCAATGTAATATATGAATAATCGTCTCTATATTATGACGGGCTCAGATTCACAACCGGGGCAGTTATGAAGTATCTCATGAATGTATACATCACAATCTATGCAAAAGTCTTTCTTGCAACTCTCACACCTGTACCTCGAACTTGTGAGAAGCTCCCCAGTCTTGTGATTCTTCACTGTCGGGAATCGAATTTGGCAGCTGAAACAGTTATCTGTAGGAAACTCTTCAGTTGAAGGGACCTCTATGAAGGTTTTCAGAGGCATTAAATGATGGTAAGATCTTGCTAAATGAGTGGACAAAATAAGCATTAGGTCGCAGCAGGGGCACACAGTCGGTAGTGAGCACACTTTGCTCTGGCAATTAGGGCAGAAATACCCACCGTACATAAGTTTGGAATGGCAGGCACAGAATGTTGGAGAGTCCTCAAAAATTCTGGTGGGAAATCCCATGCGGACCAAAGTAAAGCCTTTGTTGATTTTATTCACAGGTAATGGCACCACTGCCTGATTGAATAACTCTTTACAGTGAGTTTCATCTAATGGGACCTGGTAATAGCTCTCGTCCCCGTAGTTCGTGGCTTTACAAAGCTCCTTGCAGATAGCAACCTGAGCCGAAAGTCCTATAACTTTAACCCTGATCGCTTCTTTCACCAGGGAGTTGATAGTCTGATGAATATCTCCCGGGTCCGTGCTAGATAGAGACCCGAACACAATCAGAACTTCTCTAGTACAGTGAGCTGGTACGGGCAGCAGTAACCCTCTTGACATCTCCAAAGCGTTTTGCAAGGACGGATTTCCTTTTGGTTCTTGTTTTCGTATCAGCTTGAGCGCATCAATATGATCCTGGGGGTTGCCGCTGATCTGGCTGATCAACTGGGCTAGACCGTTCCTCATGGTAACAATTCCCAGCTGTGAAATAGGATTTTGATCAAAAAACTCGTGGACGAAGTCAATAGCATATTGAACCATCATGACGTGCCGATTCGGCCTCAGATCTTTTTCTGACATCGCTTCACTACAGTCGAGTACCAGCACTAGCGTTCTGATGATACCTCTCTGGTAGGGCGTAATGTTCTTCAATGCACTTCTTTTTTTCCTTGATTCGATGATGCTAGCCGCAAGAGCACTCATATCACCGTCCTCATCGACAGTAACCAGGTCCCAACTTCTCTTGATCTCATCTTCCCATGCGTAACCACCGTTGGCACCTTGCAAACTCTTGTTGGAAGTTTTGCCCCTCTTTGTTTGATTCTTTGACCGTTTGCTTTTCCTGCTGCCCTTCCTCTTCGACCGGTCCGCCTGTCCTCCTTCGCTGTACTCATCCGGTACCTCTTCATCAAACTGAACTACTTTTTTCTGCCTCCTTAGCTCTCTAGAAGAAACTTTCACTTGTTCATCTTCTGAACCTGAATCAGATACCATCTTTGGCCGCTTATAGGGAACTAGCGTCGGCTCTTCCCAAGCTTGATCCTAATGCAATGTGAACTAGTATTACCGTACTACTTAGCTGAATCTTATTAGGGCTCAATTTGAGCCCTGTTTAGGGCTTTGCGGGAAAACGCAGAGGTTTCGGATAATTTTAGTTTTTCCGCTGTGCCCTCGAGAAACCTTGTTAGAAATCGCATCAACAGCGAAGACCTCTAAAAGTATAAGAACTCGAGTAAGGAAAGTGGATATCAATGGTGCGGCTTACGGCTTACAGAGGATTCAAGGCCTTTGGTGATCAGTGATACTGTATTTCGATGGGATGTATTAGAGTTTTCGGCCGAGAGTGCTCAGAAGTGTCGCAATTAAGAGATAATTCATTAGATCAATTGGCACCTGTATAACATCGCCTAGAGTCACTCATGCATCATGCTGAAGCGATGAGCATCAAGCTTGGTATATAAGAAGGGTCTTTCCAAGAATTTTAGGCTTCATTTGATCAACGGTTGACAAGGATGACAAGTATGGATGCGACCACAGATAATGCAAGTTCGGTGAGCTCCGAGGCCAAGGAGACCGCTATTCAGACAAACGTGAAGGCAGACAATGGATCCACATCATCGGCCAACTATGTAAGTGACAGCACCATCAGAGATGATAGTGTCGATGTTGCTTTGTTGTTCTTGAAGGAGAATGATGCCAAAGAAGTTGTGGTGGACGACGAGGATGTCCTTACTGATAAGGAGAGGAGGGCGAAGGCCATGTTCTATGGGCAGAATGAACTACCTCCCAAGGTTTTGAGAAAGTTGGATTTCTTCGTGCTACCGTTCCTATGTTGTACCTATCTGCTGATGTTTCTTGACAAGGCACTATTGAACTACGCAGCATCGATGGGTATCAAGAAAAACTTGAAAGGTGATGAGTTCTCAAACTTGAGCACAATTTTTGGAGCCTCCTATATTTTCATGGAGCCTATTGTGACCTACCTAATTCAAAAGTTTCCTATTTCCAAAGTCATGGCGTCATTTATCATTTGTTGGGGTGTTGTTCTCACATGCCATTCTGCATGTAAAACATACGCATCCTTGATGATTGTTCGTACTCTACTAGGTGCTTTCGAATCCGCTAGTGCTGTCGGATGTATTGCAGTGAGTGGTATGTATTATACTAAGTCCGAGCAGAGCGCTAGAATCGGATACTGGGCTGCCCAGGCTGGTACGGGGTACATCGTAGGTGGTTTGATTTCCTTTGGTTTCTTACACTACCATGGCAAGGAATTTACCTCGTGGCAAATCATGTTCTTAGTGGTCGGTCTAGTTACGGTGGCCTTTGGTGTTTTGACATACGTTTACTTACCAGATAATGTCACCAACGCCTGGTTTTTGAATCGTGACGAAAAGGTCGCAGTGGTCAAGCACATCAGAGATAATCAAACTGGTATTGAAAATAAGAAGTTCAAGAGGCACCATGTCAAGGAACTGGTATGCTACGATAAATTGACCTGGCCAATGCTAGCCATTACGGCTTGCTCTCAAATCTCCACGGGCTCTATTGGTACATTTTCTGTCACCATAACGCAAACTTTTGGGTTCGACAGTAAGGAAACATCGCTACTACAACTGCCTATCGGTGCAATCACTATTCTCATCATTATTATCACTACGCAGATGATCTCTCGCTGGAACTACTTTACTCTGGTTACCACCTCAATGTATATTCCGGCAATTATTGGCTGTATCGTTATGTTGGCTCTGCCTCTTTCAAACAAAGTTGGAAACCTATTGGCCTTATATCTCCTGTACAGTGGTTCCTGTGTCATTACTAACATCTACATTTGGAACTCCTGTAACACTTCCGGCTACTGTAAAAGAATTGTTAGAAATGCACTGACTATGATTGTTTACAATGTGGCCTGTATTGTTGCTCCGCAGATGTTCAGAGCGTACTCAGCCCCAAGATACGTGCCCGCCAAAATTACATTGTTGGTGACCCAATGCGTCTGTGTGCCCCTACAATTGTATGTGGGCTATCTCAGCAGGAAGGAGAATATGAGGAGGGATAAAGAACAGGAGGGCCAACCAGCTGAGAAGTATCAGTTCTTGGACATGACAGACATCGAGAACAGAAATTTCAGATATGTATACTAGTCTTTATGTAGTTGTTTTCACCCTAACCTTAATAATAAAAGATAGATATCAGGACTAATGAACCATAAATCTGGTTTGGAAAAACAATGGTTAGTTAGGTATTTCAATGTACACCATACTGTTGACGTTTTTTTTTTTTTTTCGGGGTTTATAGTGGTGCGCTATGACTTTTCTGGCGAGGTATGTTGATAAAATTCAACTCATCGCATCTCATCTCATCTCATCTCTTTTCTTCAATAGAAGTAAAAGGGATAAGAAATGTCAAATCCGGACGATTTAGACGATGGGCTTTTGCTGGACTACGACTCCGAATCCCAAAACCACAGCCCTACAGAATATTTTGATCTAGAAACAGATAAGTCTTCCGATGCTAAAAGACCTGCAGAAGATGAGGACACGAACGAAAATCTATCGAAAAGACAGAAAAAGCTGAAGTCATCGAAATTCCATCAAAGGAAGAAGGAGCAGCTAGAGTATGATATAGAAAAGAAGAAGAATCTCCCAAAATCATCACCGGAAGCCATTGCTGACTATCTGGCATCTTTGATTCGAGAAAAGAACCCCAAACTTAGTGCCTTGGAGTTGGATGAGCTTTATTTAAAGAAATCTGACTTCATTTCCACGGAAAAGCTCGACAAGGACCGTAACTTGACTAATTTACCAGAGTTCGTTGGTGAGTTCAGCAGAGCGCCAAGGGCACTCGTCTTTTCAATGTCCAATATTAGAGTTGCAGATGTTTTTAGAAGTTTAAATGGCAGTAAAAACTGTCTCAAACTCTTCTCAAAGAATAAGTTGAAAGACGATGTGTCGTCGTTAGAGCATACACTGGGTAAGGACGCGAGTAAGAAAGGGAAAGCAATCAAATATTTCATCTCCACTCCAACTAGAATGAACAAAATTATTGAAGAGACAGATGTTCTTTTCCAAGGAAAAGAAAAATTGGATATAATCTTGGACGCCAGTTATTTGGATCCCAAGAAAGACAGTCTGCTGGCTTCAGAGAATACAATTCTGTTGTGCCAAGTACTTAAGGCAATTCTTGAGAAGAAAAGCTCCGTGAAGATTTTGTTGTACTAAATAATAGAGAGATGTATATGCCAAAACCAAAAAATTGATCAGAAAGGTCTTTTCATTGACAACTTCCTTACCAACATCGACGGCTTTCTCGAAATCTTTGACGGACTCGTGGCGCTTGATTTTCTTCTACCTTTGAGCTGATTGACCTTTTCCGCGGGCTTGTCATAGTCATTCATCATTGTCTTCCTTACTGGCGTACTGGAACTCCGGTCCGAGCTACTATGAGAAACCATTTCTGGCAACGAGTCAAATCCTTCGAGATTCAAGGTGCTAGTGGAGTCGCTCAAAATTCTCAAGTCACTTCTATTCCTATTGAGAACAGGGCTTTGCAGTAAATGTCTTGTTCTACTCGTCCTGAATATCTGTGACACCGGCTTGAGATATATTGAAGCAATTGAACCGATGTTGAGCTCAAGCTCTTCTAACACAAGAGGATCGAGTTTTGTATTCAGCTCTATCACGGGCAGCTCCCCATCTAAAATGCCTTTGAGAGAGCCAGCGGACACTAATTGGTTCTCTGGAGACCGTGCCATTGATAAGAGACTCCAGTACATAAACGCCCTACCTCGCAAATCTGGATTATTCGTTTCTTCTGTGCATATTCTAAGAACTTTCAAACAAATCTCCTCCGTATCAGGCACTGGATTCCTAACGAAAAACTTGACGCTTGATGTCAAGATGGAATACTGAACCTGTAAAGTTTCTTCCAGAATGTTTGATGAGAAGGTCTTGAAAGATTCTAGGTAATTAGGAATGTCGCCGTAGTATTGTGTTATTATCCAAATCATTGCGTTCTTTGACTCTGGCTCTTGAACTGAATTAGTGTACCTCACAAGTTTCTTCACACTGGAAGTGAAGTCTTCTGGGTGCTTCCGCAGGATATTCCTGAAAACAGAGATTATCTCCTGTACGACATAATCAACGCCGAATTCAAGCAAATCTAGTAAAACTGTGACACAATCAGATGCAGACTCTTTGTCAAGCTTGACAGCTAAATTTCCGATCGCTCTTAGAGCCTTCCGTGACATTTGAATATCAATGTCGGTTGCATATTGCTCAAGCTCTTCCAGTATCCTGCCGAGATTTCCACGATTGGCCAAAAGATAAAGGCATTCTAGTTTGGTGTCTTTAATGTAAATAGGGTCGTTGAACTCAATGAAAAAGTATGAAACGTCCAACTGCAGCAATGGAGTTTCTCTACTCAGTAACAGCAATATCACATTCCTAAGGACAAGAAACTGGATTTCCGAGGGCTTATTCAGCAACGGTATGATAGAATTGGAGAATCTTTTTATCAAATTCTCATCAACGTGATTCACGTAGTTAAGCAGATAGGCAATGAACTTGAACGCGTTTAATGCGACAAAAGTATTAACATGCTGGAGCTGTGTTAAAGCTATGTCAATCATCTGATATGCTTCATCGTGCGTTTCAGGCACAGCCGCAGTGGTGAGGGCATCTAGCGTCAGCGCTTTGTCCCATTCGTTTAGTTTACGTAGAAGATCCAAAAGCTTAAAACTCGTATTTGTTGCCAGTCTTAGAGGCTGCAGGTCGATATTTCTCTCGTGGATCGAATGCATAGCGTGTAAAGCAGCTACTTGTAGGGTAGGCTCGGTGTTCTCTCGCTCAACCAAGCTCAATAGGAGCCCTAAGATGTTGCTCCTTGAGGGACTTTCGGTGTAATCAATTTGTTCAGATGCATAAATTGCCGTCTTTGTAACGGTTGGTGGTATTACTCGGCGGTTTATGAATGAAATTATTGCCTTGATCGCTTCCTCAAGAAAGCGAGGCGACGGTACAGATACTAAAGTTTCCAGAGCCAAAATTTGTACTTTCTCGTTCCTACAGTTCAAATCATCTAGAATGTATGGTAACGCTTCAGCAGCATTTTTGGGTTTAGCTGAGCCCATTGATCTGACGTACTCGTGACAAATCCTTTTAACTTCAAGGTCGTCTTCGATCTTCCAGAACTTCAGAATTTCAGGGTATAAGAAAGCCATTTCTGTATAATTTCCCATCGTGAGATTGGCCACTATCTTTCTCAGGGCATCTTTTCTCTTATGAGCACTGGTCTTGGACTTCTTTACATCAAACACCTGTAACTCAGCTCGGAGTTCATTTGCTCTGTACTTGGCAAATATCTTTTGATCTGACATGTTGATCCCTTGTTATTGCTTGGGAAACCAGCCTTTCAGTGCTTCGGTGAGATTAAATTCTAGATCAATAAAACTGACAAGTTCAAGCTCGAGGAACGTCGGCCCCTATAGACAAACACGCGCTGAGAGGTTCAGTGTAAAAACGGGTGAACACTAAAGTGAACCATCAAGTGATGGACAGTACTATAAAGCAAGTATTGCTGACGTACGGTTTCCTATTAGAGGAATTGAATCAATAATGCTCTCTAAATATGTCCCATTGGATAGGTTTTACAACACCAGAACAGAGATCAACGAATACTATCTAAACATGGCACAATGAGCTCCTTATAAGGATTCTTGGTGTATTTGTACAAGCCCATTCTCATTGAAGACCTCCTGAGTTGTTTTCAGTCTTCATATGTTGTTACTTTGTTTTCGAAGAACTCTAGCTACGTGTTTGAGGGAACGCTAAGCTGGGTCCTAAACAATAAACTTCATCCCTAAGGTAAATAACAAAAAGATAAAGTACTAAAGTGTCGTTCAAGGGTTTGATCATAACTAATCCTCCTCTTATGGTTGAATTAACGTTCCGCCCACCCAGCGCTGGTTTGGTATTCATTGTCGACCACATGAGGAATCCTGTTGCCTCAACTAATTAAATGCGCTGATAGATCTAGTACCCAAGATGAAACTTTCAGGAATCTAGTCTTTGTGTGTTGATGTATAGAAGCGCATCATTTTGGAAGGAAATGAGGATAGTGATCTAGTTGGTCTGATTGTCAACCCAAAGAGGCTACTTGTCAGATCTTTTTAACTCCCAAGGCTACTCAAAAATGAAGATAACTAGGTTACCAGGTCTGTTTCATGAGCTGAACATTAGCTCTCTTAGCGTTTCAACTTGAGCTTTAAGGTGCATACTACTGCTACGACTTAGATGATGCCGGGCGATTGATTTCAGAGTTCTTGAGAGTCCCTTGGACCAAATAAGACAAGTAGGAACAGTAACAGTATGGTATAAAGACACGAGGGTTTTTATGACAAATCCCAGAAAGTGGAGGTAGCTGAGACTACGCACAACTAAGGTCGATGAATCACATTCATTTGTTTATATTAGGATCAACGCTGTTGGCCCTGGCGCTCGCTGCAGAGATCACAGCTATATCCTATTCCGGCCTGTCATATGCTCCTTTAACATCCTATCGTTATCCACAGCAGGGCTGGAAAGCTTCTTTTGATTTTGACATCACGGAAGCCGTCACCAAAGGTGACCACTTCGATCTATCCATGGATCATGTTTACCGCGTAAAGTTTGATAACGACGAATCTACGATGATTGCTCAACTACAGGATGGAACTCAAGCTTTCCAGTGTTATGTCACTCAGCAAGCTGCTTATCTCCACGAAGCCACGGAGATGAGGTGCGAAGCTTTGAATGATTTAAGTTCCTCCATATCGGGTTCCATTTCATTCTCCTTGAGTTTTAGTAACGGTGGGTCAGCGTATGCACCTGAATTGAAGAATGCTGACACTTTTCACGCTGGTACTAACGAGGTGTCGCTTGGTGAAATGATGTCAGCATCCATCGATTTCGATAAATCCCAGTTTGAAGGGGACATATACACTGTTGGTCGTACCACGACCTACAGTACTTTTGAAACCTACTACTCAGCTATGAAATGTCCCAACGGTTATCTGCTCGGAGGGGTTCAAACCATCGCTTACGACAAACTGGGCAAAAATCTTAACTTAGATTGCTCATCAGCCCAAATATACTTGTCGGACAGTTTCAACGATTGGTGGTTACCACTTAAATATGAAGAAGCGGGAGCGGCTGTATTATGTCGTGATAATATCCTGAAAGTTAGCTTGAATCGAACTAAAGAGAACCAGTTACTTTGGATTAATGCATTGCAATCAATAACAGATGGGATCAACACTGTCCAGCACGATGTGCAGGTAGAGTATTCCTGCTCTGACACTCTAGAAAACACTATTTACTCGACTGACTTCCATACTATTGTTGAGTATACAGTTTACCAAGGGTCTGCATTTGCAACGGTGTCGCACAGCAGCTCAGGTGCAACTACTACAGTTACCTCGTGTCCTAAATGTAGTGTGACCTCTTTGAGTTCTAGCGAAACTCCGTGTTTAAAGTGTTCTCATAGTGGGCCATCAAGCAGCCCAACGATATCCAGTACTATGTCGAGCTCGACCACCGTAAGTTCTGTGTCTTGCTCTTCGTGCAAAACTTCTACACCATCGAGGTCGACAACTATAAGTACTCCATCCTGCTCTGAGTGTCACAATTCCTCTGTCACGAGTTCAAATTCATCATCAAAGACCACGTCAAGTACTTTGTCCTCAAGCATTTCATCTTCTGCACTATCGTCTTCTCACTCCACAATCTCGAACTCGATTAGTTCGGAGTTTACAGATTCTAGTACGTTTACTTCTGGCTCGCAATCAAGTTCAGGAACCCTCAGCTCTTTATCATCTACCGGTACTCCAGGGTCGAGTACGCTATCGTCGAGTACTCCAGGGTCGAGTACTCCAGGGTCGAGTACTCCAGGGTCGAGTACTCCAGGGTCGAGTACTCCAGGGTCGAGTACTCCAGGGTCGAGTACTCCAGGGTCGAGTACTCCAGGGTCGAGTTCTTCAGCTTCAAGCTTATCAGAATCTAGCACAACAGGCCATAGCACGAGGTTATCTTCCCAGGACTCATCTACTTCGACTTCGATGCCATCAAACTCGACAGGGTTGATTTCTTCGACTGTTTCGACGCCAAGCATACAATCCCCAAGCTCAGTACTTTCGAGTACATCTTCGTCAGTCACCTCAACTTCGATACTACCAAGTGGACCAACTTCCCATAGTTCATCGAGCGTTTTACCATCTGGCTCCATTCCTCCACCTATAACTACATGGCAATCATTATGCGATACCTGCAGCAGATCGACAATCGAATATTCAACATCTTCCTCGAGAACTGCGTCAACTACGAGTTTGTCGGAGACTAGAACAATGGTCACAGAATCGAACTCTAATTTCAGTGCGACTAATTCATGCAGCACATGTAAAAGCTTCGACAATCCCGACATATCTAAGACAACGCAGTCGATTAGTTGTACCGACTGTTCAGAGAACGCAGCAACCAGCTCTTCCCCCCACTCACAATTTGACAGTATTTCACTACAGACAACTAGCTCGGAATCTGTACGTTCGGTGGAAAGGAGCGAGGGCCAGCCATCAACTATAGCCTCCTCTAGCTCCAGCTCCAAGAGTGTGTTGAGTGAAAGTGTCACCCCAAACATCTTTCCCACCACTCAGACAACCACAGTGAAGCCAAATATTACCAGCATCACCCAAGCCCGCTCCACTGGTCTCAGCAGCTCGACTGGAAGGACGCCTCGGCCGCTATCACTACAACCTACTCCCCTCACATCGGAAAGCGTATCTCTGGTTTACGAGGGCCAGGCAGCCGCTCTAAGAGATGAAGGTGTTTTTGCACTGATCGGTGCATTGTGTCTTCTAGTGCTTTAGAATGGACTCAATTATGCTACGTAAAATCACCATAACTGAAAGGTATATGTAGTTTTGAACTTTTTATGTTTTTGGGTTTGTTTAAGTTGAGTTGATCTTGATTTACAACGCAGTCAGGGAGAAAAACGGAACGCTATGGCCAGCGAAGCAGAGGTTTAGTACATAGAGCGTGTTAAATCAGGATGCTAGCTCTGAAAAGATGCTTTGCCACTTCTCGGAAACTTCTAAGAAATAGCGATTCTGGAGCCAAGTCAATTGCAAACGTTTTGGAACATCAGTGTTTCAATCCTATTCGTCATCAGCTGCCTACCTCAAGCGAACTTAGGGATCCTTACGAGCTCTCGGATCGGGTATCGAAAGCTATAAGTGAACTTTCAGACGAGGAAGCGTCTGCCATTCATAACCGATTAATTGAGGAACTCAGTCAAATTGAGTATGGGATCAGCCAGATTCACGCCAAAAAACTTGACGAACTTGGAAGGCCACTGAGCAGCAAATCAATACTTGAGATTGTTAAAAACAATCCTGGGAGGGTCTCTACATCATGGGAATTGCTTCTGAGGTATGGTCCTTCACTGTCGCTAGTCGAAGATGAGTTAGTCGTTTCCGCCCTGGACAACGTCCTTAACTCTATTACAGTCAATGAGGAAGACAACAAAGCACACAACCTTTTAAGTATAGCTCAAGTGATTACTCTTTTGAATAATTTACAGGACAAGACATGCATAAGCTCTGAGATTGTGGAGAAACTCGTTGATGTCCTGATCGAAAGCGATGCGTCATGTGCTCTTCCCATGGTCTTGCAGCATGTTAACTTTCCATTGGAGCAATTTCGGCAGCGTATAAATTCTCTCACTACCTATCAAGCACTTATTTTGAGCCAGTTTTGTCCTTTCAAACTTTTGCAGGAAGAGGAGAACTTGTTATTTTATGTGGTTGACACATTAGGCCAGAATAACGTCATAGCACCCACGAAGGAAGAAAATCAGGTTGCAAAAGAACTCACTGAATATCTTGCAAGAGTTGAGAAGGAACTTCCTAGTGACTGGAAAACTGGAAAGTTGTTGTCGGAGCCCACTGAAACAGCGAATGATTTCTTGAGAATCTTCGAGTCCATACAAGCAGAAAAGCTGGACGAGAAAAATCTGAAGCTCGCCAAGAAGCTCCTTAGAATATTCGGGACTTTCAGGAATAATACACAGATTTCCTTAGAGCTTTATCACTCTTACCTAGTGAGCTTTTCCAAGAATGCTACAGATTTGATGTTCGAAACCTTCTTGGCGCTAGCTTACCAGGCTTTCAGAACTTCTAACAAGACTCTACTGAAATACGCAGAGGTTTTCATTCCGCAAGACATAGGCCAGACCATGTTGACCGACGTCTTAAGAACTCTAATCCTGACCAACGGCAGGTTTGATATCGACAAAAGCCTGGACATCTACAATGAAAATATTGGGTCTCTGAGTAAGAACAATGATGAATTCACCAACGTGTCACCCAGTGCACTAGTTGCTGAGGCCCTCATCCTAGCATATCTTTCTCAGCAACAACTTGATTTTGCCAGGGTCATTTTTGATGGTTGCGCTAGAGAGAAGACAATTTCAGGTCTGACGGCCACCAAACGTATTAAAGGCTACTTTGTACTTTATGGTGAAGCGCTTGAAAATGGCAAAGTCGAAGATGTTATTAGTCATGAAATTTTGAAAGTTCTTAGAAATTTATAGACATATGTAGAGCCGATTGTTCCCTGTCTTCCCAAACCGATCCGACGATTCTTCAGCCATGACCGTTGAAGCTGAAGGCTATAATGTTATAATAATCCCTGCTGAGGTACTTTTCAAGTCATCTGATGCTGTCAAGCGCAGCCTAATGGAGGTGATCAATCTGGGCTACGACAAGGTACGGTACAAATACAACGTCATCTTGACACCAAGAATCAAGTCAGTTGAGACATTCTTTAGCGACCTGGGGTTTCAGGATAATGGCTACAGGTGCTTTCTTTACTTTTTGGTTCGGAAAGGCAAGGCCTTCCAACTTATCTCCAACTTTCATGAATCTTTTGAGAGGGTTTGCCAACCAGCTATCAGAGGTATCGATTTCTATAAGCCTGGCGTAGAAAGCTTGAATTTTGAAGTACCCTTCCAAAACATCTCAGCCGTTATAGGCTACAAACCAACCTCCGAGAGTACGTTCGAAATCACTGGCTTCACTTCGGTTGCTAGAGGCTGCGGATCTCTTCTTGCAAATTTGAGCTTGTTGCATTTAAAAGAGCAATTTCATCCCAGCAAGCTAGTTGCAAATGTTATAGTGGATCATGAACTGGTAGGTTACTACGAGGAAGTCCTGGGGTTTACTGAAACCAGTAGAAGCTTGTTTGATGTCGACAATCGACAAGGCTTCGAAGAATCGCTTGTGGCTTCCAAGAACTTCTCCATTGCGAAACTTGAAAAATCAATAAAATATGATAAATAGTGTAGTGATTGATGCATTTGTCTGGACGCTTTGCCTATATAACCTAGCGATTTTTCAGGTTGACCCGAAATGTGTACGTCGAGTACCCCTTCTGCAGCCGCTGTTGACTTTTGTTTATTCTCTGCCTCATGTCAATTTGAAGCTTTCCGATTCGACTAATAACATTGTGGTTATTTCCGGCCGCGTCCTTGAGCCCTTCAGAGATTGGGCTTCCCACACTAGTTAACGTTTGATGGGAAATGAGCTCAGTCTCCTCGGGAAATCCTGCTTCGCAAGCGTGGTGGTTATGGGAATACGACACCTGAGTATTTTCTGCCGGACATGCAAACTTTATCACAGTTTGATGCTCTGATTTTGACTCTATTATATGTGCCAGTTTCCTCTCAATTTCTATAGGTTCTTTAGAATTGTAACTTTTAGATGGCATAAATGTGATCTTTTTACATCGCTTAGCTGACGGCTGTCTACGTGTCTCATAATTCCTCAGAGCGATAAAACTTGCACCCAATCCCGCTTTCATTGTAAGGGTATTTTTGGAGTTGACAGTAGATGACGATTTGGCTGAGCATTGAGGTTCCAAGTTGACCTTTCGCTTGGACACACTATCTTCTGCAAGCGAAAATTCTTGATCTGTCCGACCCTTCTTTACATGAGCATTGTGGAATACTAATGGGGATAGGGTTTTTATATTGAAGTTATTAGGCAGATCACGGTCTCTAACCTTCCTTTTGACTACTTTGGAATTATCTTGTAAGCAGCTTTGAAATCGCAGTTGATCCCTCTTCGATTTAGCTGGATCAACTACAATGAGTCTCATTGCTTCGGCTGGGTTTACGGTTCACGATTGATACGATTACTTGATCGCCAAGATGATCACATCGGGTCCTTTGTATGTGTCAATTTCACTCGCTCTGTCGAAGTTGAAAATTTTAGATGCTCATCGCTTTTGATAAATGGAAGATTGGCTATGATCATATAAAACCTTCACAAGATCCCATCAATCACTCATACGGTATACCTCATATTCGAGAAATGGCTAGGAGCAAGAGAAACCAGAAAGCTATTCAAGATAGAACGGCCAAGAGGCGGAAACAGGAGGATGCTCAGCTATTAAACGGTGCGTTTCAAGAGGCGTCAGAGATTTTAGGTGATGAGACAAATGAGGGGGCCTTTGTGGACAAACCCAGCTCTTGGGAGAATGAGGAACAGGATTATGAGATGATTCCCAGAAAGTTGCCGAACTATGGTGAGGATATGGTTGAGGGTCTACCTATAAAAGTAAACGGCAGGATAGAGAGAAAGATGCGTCAAAAACAGCGTGCCATTGATGATGATAAAGAAAATGAAGGAAGTGGCAGTGAATCTGACGAACTAGCCGATAGCCAAAAACTGACTATCAAAGAGGACCATGAGGATTTATCTGATGAAGAACCAGATACCGAGGCGAAGATAATCGCATTGAAGGAAGATATCGCTGATTTGGTGGACAAGATTATAGAAGATCCAGAGGAGAATACAGCAGCTCTGTCAAGGTTATGCAAGATGGCAGAATCCAAGAATATCAATACTAGCAAATTCTCGCTGCTAGCGTTAGTGCCCACCTTCAAGAGTATCATTCCCGGCTATAGAATCAGGCCGCTCACTGATCTCGAGAAAAAGGAAAAAGTCTCTAAGGAGGTTGCCAGATTGAGAAACTTCGAACAGAATCTGATAGTGAACTATAAGAAGTATCTCAACAACATCACGAATCTCTCACGAACCCCCAATAGCGAGGAATCTCTGAAAGTTTCTTTGGGTGTTCTGGCGACTCAAGCTGCAAGCGAATTGGCTTCCACTGTTGTGCACTTCAATTTTCGTGATGAGATAATCACAATACTTGTGCGTCGTATATGCAAACCCAATATTTCAAATGACCCTATTGCCGCTCAAACCATTAAGACATTGGAAACTCTCCTTAATGATGACGACGAAGGAAACGTGTCATTGAGCATCCTAAGGATTCTTGCTAAAACTATCAAAGTGAGGAAATATAATGTTGACGAATCTGTCCTCAACATGCTTCTCTCGTTAGAAACCTTACAAGATTACGACCCTAATACAAAAGCTGAAGACCAGCCAGCCAAAATGAAACAAAGAAAGCAAGATAGAGTACATCTTTCAAAAAAACAGAGGAAGGCCAGGAAAGAAATGAAGGCTATTGAAGAAGAAATGCAGAAAGCCGAACAAACTGTCTCTGCCGAAGAGAAGGAAAGGAATCAAGCTGAAATTTTGAAGGTCATGCTATCCCTGTATTTAAACATTCTTAGGATTGATTCACCTACCCTTGTGGGTTCAGTTCTGGAAGGTTTGGTCAAATTTGGTAACATGGCGAACTTGGATCTCCTGGGAGACTTTTTAGAGGTAATGAAGGAGATGATTCAGAACACAGTTGACCAAGATTTGACCTCGGCGAATGTGAGAAAGCTTCTGTTATGCATCGTAAGCGCTTTCTCTCTGGTCACATCTCATACTCAAATGAAAGTCTATACGGACCTTTCTGTCTTTGTGGATGCCTTGTATGCCATTCTGCCCGCAGTATCACTGGATGCAGATTTGGAGCTATCGCACAAATCCCTTCGTTTAGCAGACC
The DNA here is from genome assembly GCA_012851205.1 of Torulaspora pretoriensis. Classification (NCBI taxonomy): domain Eukaryota; kingdom Fungi; phylum Ascomycota; class Saccharomycetes; order Saccharomycetales; family Saccharomycetaceae; genus Torulaspora; species Torulaspora pretoriensis. Next base: position 728,491 of record JABBEO010000005.1, read on the forward strand.
CACTTAATAATGAAGTCATGAAGCCGTCCGTCAATGTTTCAACCAAGGCCGAATTACTTTTAAAAGCCCTGGATCATGTATTTTTTAGATCAAGGTCCGGTTCAAAGACAAAAGCTTTGGCATTTACAAAGAGAATTTACATGTGCATGGGAAACACTCCAGAAAACACTACGATAGCTCTTTTAAAGTTCCTACAAAAGTTAGGTAATAGGTATCCTGAAATTGAGGGACTGTACTCGACTGAGGATAGAATCGGCAACGGAGGTTTCCTTATGGAGATGAACGCCCCTTTGAGGAGCAATCCGGAGACAGCTGTACTATGGGAACACATCATTTTGAGAACTCATTATTGTCCCACGATTGTGAAAGGTATTAATTCATTAGCGAATCGTTCTAAGGGTTAATATCATCTCTCTTAAAATATGTATGGTACTTCCCTTAAAAGGGGAATTGTTTCTATACTACTCTATAAAAAGACAGTGCTATTAACGGAAACCCATTATTTGATCATGATGCGCTTGGAAAACGGACACTAAATGATAGGCTAACCGACTCCCTCAGAGCTTTATCCTGGCGCCACTATCATCCAGACGTTTAAGGCTTTTAGCGCGACCTCTAACATCATGCTTCTCACCTTTTTGGTTGATAACCGTGATATTTTTGCTCTTGGCCAAAGTATCGATGACATTGTCCTTCTTGCTTTTCTTGCTAGCCTCTGGTTTAGCATGTTTTGACCTTTTCCTCTTAGCTGCTCTACGTAATCTGTTCTTATCCTCACGCGTCAGCTCATCCCGAGACATGGTTGTACCACTCTTCAGCCTGATCTCGTTTGCATTGTCAGACTTTCCTACCTTGTAAATTTCTTGAGGTGCCAGGGCTGCCGCAGAAGACATGCTTAGAGGTTGTGCATCTTCCATAGAAATTGCCGCCGAGTCGACCCTGATCTCAAGAGATTTCTGAGCAGGTTTTGGAATGAAGTGAGCTGAAGACAATGCATCAAGTTTATAACAGAGACTGGTGAATAATTCTGATATCTCGTCGTGTGACTTTTGAAGTTCCTCACTGATGGTCGCATCTTGCGGGACGTTCTTGTAATCATCCTCGTAAATTTCCGCGAGAGATTTAGATGACTTCTGGTCGCTGAGCTCGAACTGAGGCTTTAGTTTTCTGAGATTTAGGTTACTAACGATTCTCCTCTGAAGATCGTCAAAATTGTACTCCTGTATTCTCCTCCTGATGAGCTGCTCTAATGATTCTGAGACCTCTTCTGTTATGACAGGAACTGGCTTGGCCGTCCTGTCGAACTCGACATCCTCTGTCAGTAAGGAGTCGACAGGGCGGTCTTGCACTCCGACTTCGCCCTTTAAAGCCCACTTCTTCTCTGCAACTGCATCCTTCTCCAGCTGTTCAATCTGCTTTTGAATTTCTGATTGCTGCTTTTCGAATGTAGAAAGCTTGGCTTTGGAGGATTTCTCGTTGTCTTCCAACCCAAAGTCCTCACCCTCATCAGCGAAAAGATCTAGCTTTGCTGAATCCACGGCTTCCGCGTAGTCGGCTTCATTGAAGTCCTCAGCGCTCTTGATGTCCTTAACTTTCTCTCCTTGTTTAGTAGCACTTTTCTTAGAGTTGGGCTTATCAAAAAAGTCTTCGTAATAAATAGCCTCCTCCTCATCATCCGAGGGAACTTCTCCAAAGAAGTCAATAGCCTCCTCATCCCCTTGGTCATCGTCTTCTTCATCAGCCTCGGCGTTGAGCGTTTGCTTGTTAAATTCTTCCAAATTGAAAAACTCATCGTTTAAATCACTTTGATCCTCGTTCACACCCTCTAAAGCCGTCAAATCCACAGCATGATCAGCTCCTTGCTTCCCTACCACGTTGGACCCTGTTTTGTCAATATATTCCTCTGCGCTACTGTATTGAACCTCCGCGTCGCTCTCTCCTACTGGGTCTTCCTGTTGGGACTCGTCACTGCTCTCTAACGCCTCTCCAGTCGTCCCTTCCTGTCCTTCATCATCTTCATTGTCATTTTCTTCTTCATCAATTTCGCTTTCCGAGGCATCTGTGTATTCAGACGACAGCTCTTGCTTTTCAACTGTTTCCGTGATTGCCTTCAAATCCTGTATTCTTTCCATCAAGTCCCCCTCGACTCTGTCTAGAACTATTTTTGCCTGCCACCATACTTGATTTGCATCGAGCCCATCAATTGTTATTTCGTCTATATCTGGACCCGTGCTAATCTCATATTTTCTGGCTAACTCTATTACTCCATCCAAGTATGCTTTCACGGATTTCAGAGGCAAAGATGGATTGTGTGTAAAAATTTCAAATGGGTTCTCTTTAAGAGTCCCGATCAAGTTCTCCATGATAGGTTGAGGTGTAACTATTCCTTTGTATGGCTATAAATTAGGTTCACTCTGAACCAGCTCATCGCTTAAAATTTTTCAGATGCTCTTGGATCGGTAGTTATAAAAACAGAATAATCACTACGTAGTGCAACACGAAGACAAAGCTTTGAAGGCAATACATAGTCTACACCTGTGTAATCTACTCCATCTCTCAGTCTCCGATTAGTACCATTGAAATTTAAAGATGCAGTATATCTATCCTTATTATGTATAAGATCAGGTAGGCTTATTTATACGCTATAAATATTTGAAGGCAAATGGGTAAGTAATACAACAAATGCAAGACTTGCCGGCAATAGTATTTATTCAGTTATACCATGAAAGCTGCGGTGACACCTAGCGTCGCAAGGAATGCTGATAGGACAATAACGAGATAGCAAAGTCTCTTTTCCCAAGGCTTAATGGTGTCCTTGCAAATCTTGATGTAAAAGAGACAAGGCAAAATCAGGCATATGGCGAAGCATAGACCGGCACCAAGGAACGCAATCAGCTTGTCAAATTTTGGAAACACTATTGCGATGCCAACAAAGAGTATGTTCACGAATAAGCGATTGAAAATCTGTAGAAACTTGGCGGAATAGTACTTTCTTCCTTCATACTGAATGTCCTTTCCCTCGATTCCCATGAGCGTGTCTAGGACCGAAACAATGGGTCTCGCATTTAAAGGTGTCTTCGCAATAGGAATGACGGCCATTAGGGCTGATACAGTGCCGTAAACGAAGCCAGGATAGCCAGCAGTTAGCAGTAAGTTTTTGGTAATTTCATCGTGAACTTGATTTCCGTACATCAAGAATCCAACGATGGCCGTACCGATATCGGCGGATGAAGTTATTTTATAGGTGGTTTTCAAACAGTCTTTGAATTTCTCGGGATGCCTCATATCTGTCTTTAGATTTGGGAAGACAGCATGACCCCCCCAGCAAGCACTTAAAAGACCAATAGAGAGACAAAGTTCCAACATGCTTTCAGGCCACATGTGAGTTTCCATGGGTTGTAATAATGAGCCTGGGGATTCAGGCTTGAGGAACCCGCAGATGACGATTAAGAGAACCGTCCCGATAGTTGACATAATGCCAAGGAAAGAAATATTCGAGAGAATGCTCAAAGGTATGAATATTGCAGGTGTAACGGCGAAAAACCCCAGGACTTTGAAAAAGTTTGATGAATGTGAAGGGAATAAAGCATTCAAAGAATCACCGAATAAAATTAAAAGCGAAACTCCACTCCCTAGAAGATCTAGCGTAAACAGGCATGAAATGAGAGCTCTTCCTTTACTCCCGAAAGCTGCATAACCCAAATCAGCGTAAGACATCATGGTTGGGTCTGTATCTAGGCACCTCGAAAGTAATTCAGCCGTGCAGAAGGTTCCTCCAGCAAGCAATATCAACAATATAATCCCAAAGACCCAACCCGCATATTTTAAACCCAATGGCAAGGCAAAAAGCCCAATACCTATCAAAACATTTATTGAGTTGAAGATAGTTTGTGGAGCAGTCGACTGTCCTGCGAGAATGGTCACGACGGCCCCATCCTTGCCCTCAATACGTTTCACCATGATAGATTCTGCATCAGGAGGCACCATGCCGGCCAAGCTACGCCCACCAATCGACTCCGAGAAGGAATCTGCATGGCGAGAGACCGAATTTACGTCATTAACAATTGATCCGTAGTCATCCACATCCTGAATAGCTCCGCTCCAGCGTCTATCATTGAGATTATTGATCGATGGACGTACAGATACGTTGCCAGCCTGATTCAAGGCGATAGAAAGCCGTCTCCCTCCATGGGAGGGGGCCATAGTATCCGGATCATATAGTTCATCGGCCCCGCCCTCAAAATAGCTTCTTGGGAGCTCTGGATGCACATCTATATGCCTGAAAGAGTTAGCTCTACGCAATGAGGTTGCGAAGCGGCTCAATGAGTTCACACCCCGAAAGGATCCAATCGGCTGATCCAGGATTGATTGCCTCCTGGTCATGAAACCGCCTGGAGGAGCAGAAAGATCCTCAGTACCATATTCGGGCGTTCTATTAATGGGAATTGAAATGTAGTGCACAGCAGGCTGTTCTGTGCTGCTTGCTTGCAATGGCACCTGCTCAGATTGACCAGTCATTGGAAGTTCGGGAGGACACCAATAGCAGCCCAGCTTCGTAGCTCTAATTCTAAAGCTATCAACTTTTGGCTCGGTCTGATCAGGAGTAATTTCAACTTGGATCGATTTATTGTTATCTAAAATGATCCTGTACATCTATCTACTATCAGATTCCCAGGAAAATATTTCCGGTAAACAGTGCGGCTTGCTCGAGTTGGAAATGAAAATCCTGACAACTAAACATAAATAAAACGGACACAAGATAGAGAACGATGAATCTGTTTTTAAGTATCTGAAAAGATAAAACTAGCAAATGGGTTTGGTAATATACTATGCATCCAAGAACTTATGTAGCACCTTTTGACAGAGAACACGATTCTCGTTGAAATTGGTGAAACCTTGGCTGAGCTCAAAAGAGGGTCATTCATTACGGATATAGTTGCATATGGAAGGGTACGGGGAGATAGCACTTCAAGTGCTTCTCTTCATACAATAGTCGTGGTCCAACCCACAAAATGTGCCCTTTTTAACTGAATACTAGTGAATTGGTGTTTTCTTCATAACAAAACTCTCCGTTGATGCACTAAACACCTATCGAAGAAGTAATGAAGTTAATGTCATGGGGCTGCGTCCTGCTATTCTTTTGGGGGTCTATAGTGTTTGGTTTCACAGCAAGCTCACCATCAGATCCGGAGGAATTTACAACGGTCATTGATATCTTGTCTGAGAGCGCTGAGTTTTCGACATTCCTACGACTTCTCCAGAAAAATGGCAATATTCCTTACCTTAATAAGAGACAGAATTTCACTTTGTTGGCCCCAGTCAACTCTGCATTTGTTCTTGACAGTTCTGCCGAGAATGATTTCGATGTTGAGAACTACATACTCGATGATTTGGTATTACGGACGTCAGAAATAGGAGGCGGCGTAACGATTATCCAACACAAGGTTAAATTTCCCTTAAGCATTCAACGTTTGCACAACGGTGAAATAAAAGTCAACGAAGCCCGCATTGTTGAAGCAGACTTAGTTCCTACTTTCCAACGAGCTATCGTTCACGCAATTTCAGACTTGCTTCCCAATGCTCCCAAAATTGTTACACTTCTGGAAGACCTTGATTCCAGTCGTCATGGCGTCCACCTATTTAACTCCTTAGCGAATGGTTTCAGCGGGTTTGAGACTTTGGTTGCCAACAACACCCTGCTAGTCCCATTAGATATTGATTTCTACAAAGAGTTCAACCACATCGAGATAAATTATTTACTGGATGCCTTCGACAATCTTCCACTTGTTGAAAGCTCAATTGCTCGTGATTGGAATGGAGATAGGGAAAGGTTCTTGAAGAGCATCATATGTCATGAAATTGTGGGTGGAGTGGATGCTGAGAATAAGGACGTTTTCAACTTAGTTGGCCAAAAAGTGAATTTTACAAGCCATCAGCAAGGACACTATCTGTCAGTGAATAATTCGTCTCCTTCGACATTAACCAATTTAATTTTTGATAGAGGAGTTGCGCATTGCTTTACTGAGATTCCATTCCTTCGTTCGATAGTCAGCTTCAACACTGAGAAATACTTGCATGGCATGAACAGCACAGATTTCGTTCGAGAGCTTCATTTCCGAAATCTGCAACATTTAATTAAGGATGAAAGCATATCGAAGAAAATGACGATCTTCATTCCCGAAATGGCTCTCGATGAAAAGTTCGGCTTCACAAAGTCCAGCCTGCTTTATCATTTCGTCGAAGATCAGCTATGGCTAGAGGATCAGTTCATTTCATCGGATGGTGAGACACCTCCGATGAGAATGTTCGAGTCTGCATTCTGTTCATCAAATAAGAAACTTGGAGGAAATTGCCAGAGATTGAAGATTCAGAAAGTGAAGGGCTCTTATATTATAAATGATAAATACAAGGTTCTGCACGCAAAGCCTTATGAGATCGGTGAGACTTTAATTTACACTATTTCCGAAGACCTGAAACTACCTGGTGATTTTTTGTCGGCTCTAAACCCCTTTTATCATTGTTCCAAATCTCTTATGTTTTTGAAAGAGAACAATCTTCTGAAGCTTCCGGCAAACAAGCGGGGTTATACTGTGCTACTACCGTGTTTCGAATCATGGACTTTTTTTGATCTGAACTATGAATATCTCAGAAACAATGCAACAGCCGCCAATCTCATAATGAGTAATCTCATTTTAGATGGGCTAGTTTACAGTGACGCCCAGAACGTAACTGTCGAAACGCAGAACTTTTCAGGCGAGAAAGTCACGATTTCGATAGACGCTTCAGGTGACGGTGAGGAAGAAACTGCATTGCGTTTGAGTACGGTGGACGAAGACATTTTTCTGGAGAGAACACTTGATTCTTTCTTCGATCAGGGCGTTATCCACCCTTTGAAGAGCCCATATTTTCCAAGAGCCGTTAACATTACTATGGGTGACCTTATTGAGACCACGGAAGCGACTGAATTTTCAAAGTTTCTAGAGAAATTTCAAGATTTGGCTTCGATCGTGAATGACAACAAGCCTTATTCGCTCTTGATCCCTACAGCAGCCTCTCTCAACATGGAGCATATTGATATAAATTCAACGGAACTTCACGATTTTCTCAAGCTACATTTAGTACAAGGGAATTACACGAAGAATCTACTGCACTGTGTGGGCCGAATTAATACTACTCTTGGTGAGCAGCTCCTCAGCCGGCAAAGTTCACCAGGTACTTGTTCCCTAAGTCTCGATAACAGCGCTGATCACGAAGTCCGCATTTTACGAAAAGGCTGTTCCTCGTTCGGCAATGAATCTTGCGTATTCTTAATTGATCGCCCCATTTCCCTGCTTTGGCTGAATCGTGAGAAGAACAGATTACACCTACCAGGTGTCGCGATCGGCGTTGGCGTTGTAGTGGGAATTTTTTCAGTTGTGGCTGTTTTCTTCTGTTTATTAGTTGTTTTAATGGGGAAGAGTCACAACAAGAAATCCGGCCGGACAGAGTTTTCATCGGAACAACAGCACGAAGAAAGTGAATCTGCTCCTCTCCTGAGGACACATGATGAACCCCGACAGGCTCCAGTGGCTCAGAATAAGAAGCGTTTCGCAGGCGCCTATTCCATCAATGCGCGGGTGTCCCCGATAGACGTTGCATCAACGCCAAAATAAATAAAAGTATTCATTAGAGAACACATAAACTGTTGCACGACTAAAATACACGCATGGGGTCGAACATCAAGGTGTGACTGAATCATACTGAAGTTCTCTCATCTACTAGCTAGATTCCATCTTTCGGTCAATATAATCGGCACCCTGACCTAAAAAAAAAAAAAAAACCACATGCTAAACGGTCATCTGACATATATTAATAAATTATTATCTCTGTAATTCATTTATTAATATTTCAAAAAAAATGTAATAAAATGTTTTAAAATTATGTTTATATTTTGAGATCAAACAAAACGTTTTAAAAACAAATGATTTAAAAATTTATATTTGTTTTCCGAAGAAAAATATTTTGTTTGTAGTGTTATTGTGATTGAACACCCTAAATGACGGGGGCAAAACTGAAGGTAGTCGTATTAAGGGACCTCACTGGTTTCAATGTACGAAAGTGCTATGAAATGGCGAATTGTTAAAAGCACAATCCTCTTTTGAGATCGAGCGCTGTGGCATGGCCAATATTCCCATTTATCTATTTACAAAATACCACCGATTATATTAGAAGCTTTCTTGTAGGTCTCTAGAAGCTTGACACATTTTTCCCTGTCTTGCGCCAAAGTTTGGTCCTCCATCAGCAATTCTTCAAACAATGATTCCTTGTAAAGCTTTGTTACTAGCCTGTTTTGAATCATGTCCATAGAAAAATTAACCAAAAGGCACATGACTGCCTTAGGAATTTGATCTTGTATCATCTCTCTCACGATTGAAAAGTAAGAAACTATCAACCTTCTGATCAACTCGCATTCAAGTTCCTCCCTCTCTGTCAAAACTGGCTCGGTCTCCTCACCGTCCGTTTTCTCAATGTAATTCTCGTCGTTAAGTTGCAAATTTCTCATATCAGTCAATGTTTGGCCACTGATGTCATTTTCCAGATGAGACTCACCAACCTTAACGTGTCCGTTAATTTCTTGTTCTTTCTGATCCTTACCAAAAAAATACTTCAGAAAGGAATCCTTTGAGGTTTTGAATTCTAAGTCTTCGTCATCGGAAGCACTGTCGCCAGTTGATTTATATCCGATCTTAGGTGAGGTCGAGGCCGAAGGACTAAATTCAGCCTCTCTGGCTTCCTTCACAGATTCTTGAGCAGCTATCTTTTCTCTTTGTACTCTCTGCTTTTTCTTAGTCTCGTTCCTCTTACGTTCGGCAACAATATCAGACATAGCTTCGGTTGCACTGAGAAAATTTGGATGATTAGTGTTAATGTAAGAAGTGTGAATGTCAATGAGACTCTCCACATAAGAGCGAGTGGGTCCCAACCTTTCTCTCAAGAGTTCACTAACAACCTCAATAAGCCTGCTCTGCAATTTCGGGTATCGAGCCAGTTCTGGTGTTCCACAGTTATGGCAAATTTTCATGAGCTCCTCGTAGACGAGCTCAACGCATCTTTGAGAAGGATCCAGTAAAAGCTTGATCTGTGGTTTCACAAGTAAATCAAAAGCAAGTTCGGGTACAAACAAGGAAGGCCTGGGTCCAGTCGAATTTCTTATAGCAGTTCTTATGTCATAAATGGTGAGGTTAGCAGTGGGGCTGATAGCTTTCAGAGAATTTCCGAAGATGTTATTATAAATGTAGTAAACTCTAGCACCCCCACAAAGCTCTCTAGTCCCAATATCTGAAGATGTACCGTCAATGGAAGAAACAAAATTCGTCGCATACTTATTCATCAGCTGTAGCACGAGACCTGCCCGATTTTCATTGGTTATAAGCCCTGTATCACCGAATGATGCAAGTTCTTGCTCAGTCTGACCAATCAGAGTGTTCAATCTTGCTTTGATATCTGGCAGCTTGTCTCTGATGTGACCCATAAGTGTTCTGTTAAGTAACTTTGCCAAATAGCGAGTTCCACATCTATTAGAGATTGTTCTGTAGACAGGGTGACGATTGAAATACTCCTCTTCGTTGTCCAGTGCCTCCTCGACAGACTTATTCAACTGGATATCTTGCTGTGAGCGATTCACCACACCAACGAAACCGAGTTTCAGAGGATATAACTTCCCTGATAAAATATCGAGAGCGTTAGTGCCAGAATCCATCAAGTCCAACTTGGTAACAACGCCGATAGTTCTCTTGCCAAGTGGGTCGACTTCTCTAGCGAGTTTCAATGATTCTGAATTTACTAAGTCCACATTGGCAGGCGAGACCGCTAAAATGATGCAACTTGGCGTAGCGACATACTCCAATATTAAATTTTTGATCTGTTTCTCAATATCAGGCGGTTGTTCACCAATTGGAACTTTCGTTATGCCAGGCAAGTCAACCAAGGTTAAATTGAGAACGCGTGGGGAGTAAACTTTCAGGTTTATTGGAACTTTGCTGATGCCTTTGTTCTTCCCCGCTATCCTTGCGGTCTCATTTTCAATCTCCTTCCGAATCTCTTTGAAGTCATAAAATCGGCGCCCGGGCAGGTGTAAAAACTCCCCCCATTCACTAAAACTTGGTGGCTGATAGTTTTTTGCATTCATTTTTAGGTGATCTTCCAATGTGAGCTCATTACTACCATTCTCTCCGTCACGTTCATGATCTTCCGCGTCATGGGAGTCTGAACCCAATGATGGATCCTCCTTAATAAGCGGTGAATCAGATGCAATATTATTCAACTGCAATACAAGTGGCCTCCTGGTTACGATACCTGTCCCTCTTGGTAAGAAATCCTTTCCGACCAATGTCTCCAAGATGGATGACTTACCGGACGATTGTGATCCCACAACTGCCAAAATAGGCAGATCAAAGGTGTCGATACCAGCGTCATACATAACATCTTGCAGCTTGTTAACAGTTGGGATCAAATCTTCTAAGCTAGCCATGATTAACGAATCGTCGCACAAACAATCTCCCTCTCAACCGGTAGCACGTAAAATTCAATTCCAATCTAGCTCTGGACCTAAACCTTGAATGGGATGGCGTGCTGAACGGGGCTTCGTTGCTGGATAATGAGAATCGAAGATTTGCATTTCTTCACATCTCTATTTGTTTGTAAAATTAAAAACCGAGAGCAACGCTTCGTCCGACGAAGCGACGGCCAATCGGGCCCGATCGAATAATAAATAGTAAAACAGAAAATACTCAAATAAATAGGCTTTCGCGTAAGGTTACAATGATTGTCACTCGCTCTTAGTTTTTTTTGGGCCTCTTACGTACTTGCAAAGTTGTTACGACTTCTCCTCTCCCTATGTTCTTTGGCTCCCGCACAAGTTTACGATTGCCAGTTATTTTGAGCAGGGCTCGTTCAAATTTTATGTTCATGTAGTCTCGCACATTTTGGTAGGCTTCGATGGCCCCACCCTCTCTATCATAATCCTCTCCAGTAATATAGTTTTTGACATTTCTGAACTGCTTTCGGGAAGGTGCTTCAAACTGATCTACTGGGGAGGGCAGATTGCTGGGTGCCATGGCTAAATATCCCTTTAAGCCAATGACAGAAACGATTACGCTTAGCTTGAACTCTTGGCGCTCCTGTAATTCTGTCCAGAAAGCATCAAGATTAGCCTTGCTTGTACGATCCTCTTCAGCTAGCTGATGGAGGAAGCGAGTTTTCGGGTCATCTGGAAATAATGGCAATTGAAAGGCTGCCAAATCGCTTCCGTTGCTTCCAAAGATATCACCTGGTTGCCAGTGGTCATATTTGGCGCTTCTAATATATCTTTTAACTTTCAAAGGATCTTCACCCGGGATTCGTATTCTCGCTTCGGTGTCATCCCGGAAGTCTTCCACAAGCAACTCATCCAGAATGGCAATCCACCATTTGAGGAGCTTTTCTCCGTTTGCAACGTGTTTCTTCTCGTTCTTTGATGAGTCTGGAAACAGATACTGCGGGGCAGGTCTTGTGAAAAGACACAGTTTTGTGACAACATCTGACGAACACTGGTAAGAATTGGTCAGTTGCTGCTTGAGACGCTCTTCTGAGATTTTAGTTCCATTTTTTAAGCGGTTCGAGAGGATTCGTAGCGCCTTCTCTGCGCTAGTGTTCTTAGTGATCAGGGAGGGGTCGATACAAGAGTAATTACGTTCCTTAGGAATGACCCTTCGCAGGTAGCAATTAGGATCCAGAGACAACAGGTACCTGATGACCGCTTTAGTGATGTCTCTGTAGCTCACCCTGCAACTAGCGTACCCAGTTGTATCAGCCTTCGAAATGAAAATTGTTCTTTCAGCATTGTAGATCGATGAGCTGGTAGGATTGAGCGTTAGGTAGACATAAATTTCCAAACCAAATATTACCCTTTGCTGATGAAACAGGACAAAAATGTGCTGAGTCTTGATGGTCAATGAGGTTCGCACCTTGCTATCGGGCTTCGTGGTTACTAGTGGATGGGACTCAATTGGAACATTCCGCAAATTCAAGACCTCGAAAACTTCATCTTTGGGCAATACAGCTTTCAAAAGTTCTTTCAAATCCATCGACACTCAATTGTGATTAAAGAATTTTGCTAGTTCCAGGTCGATTAACGGTTCGCGTTGCAATAGATTTTCGACCAGAAGTCCAATGAACTTGATCTTGAGAAGAAAGTTTAAAATGCAACCACAGAAGTTATATAAAGCGTTACATCTGCGTTAGATACACCGGGTCATTGGACGATTTATAGTTTCTCGTACTCTTCTGGGTAAAAAATCAAACGTTCGGCACCGTCCTTAGTCAAAACAACCATACGAATGACACCACCTGAGGACCCATCCCACTTAATTGCTTGAGAAAGTGAATTCTTAATGAAGTTTATCGTCTCATCCTTAGTCATGTTCTCCTTGTAGTTTTTGTCACAGTACCCGTATATGAAGGTGGACCCGGAACCCGCGATTGCGTAGGATTGTTTATGCATTGATCCACCCAGCGGTATGCTGTAGACTTCACCCTTGTTCTTTTCATCGTACCCTGCCACAATAATGCCCGCCGTGAGGTTGTCTTTATTTTCGTAGCACAGCTCTTTGAACACCGAAGCTGCAGTTTTAGTAGAGGGCTCACCATAAAGCGATGTGTATAGATCCAGATGGTATTGGACGATATCTGCAATAGCCTGTGTATCAGCGGCTGATCCGGATCTGCAACACCATATCTTGTCATGCACACGAGTCAGCTTGTCGGTAACCCTATTAGCGATGTAAGCACCAGTAGTCGTCCGCGAATCTGCACCCAATATCACACCATCTTGAAAAGTAACTGCCATACTTAAGTGAAGAATCATTAAAGTTAGTACCAATGTCCTAGAATTTTGTTATAGAGTTCCCATTCAAAAACATACATTGAAGTCCCCAGGCTTACCTCACCCTTCTTAAGACGATTAACATCTACCTGAATTCCGTTCATTTATGATCAATTGCTCAATTAACCTATAGTAAGTGGCGCTTGTTAGATCCCACTTCATACAGCTAGCACCTTGAATACCCTTTTGCCACCCGAGCGTAACAACTCATCTTACCGATGAGGCGGGGTAACTTTGGTAATTGAATTAACGATGCTATATGATAATTACAACTTTTATAATAAAGTAGAAGTGGCAACTTGCTCACATCCTTCTAGTTGGCGATTCGTCGTAGTCCGTCCCGTCTTCTTCTTCGAGGAGGGACGTATCTATCTTTGGATCTGTGTCTATGTCTGCATTAACGAAGGGGTCCAGCCTCACTTCTGGTAGTTTTTCGAAGTTAATCGTGTCGATCTTTGATGCTAAGTTCTTGTTGATCCTCTGAAGGGATATTCTAGGAGGGAATAACGGTTTCGGGGTCCACGAAGCAGATTCCCACTCATTCTCAATTTTGCGCTTAGCCGTGGAACTGAGTGTCGTGGACAATTTAACCGGGCTTGGTATAGCCCGTCTGACCTTGCCATAATGAGATTTCATAGCCTCTAATCGATGCTGCTTAACGCGCTCTGATCCTGGAATGGTGTTTCTTTTCAATGAATTGCGTCTAGTTGGAGTCACTATATCCAGTCCCTCCGGCGCTTGTCGCTGCAATCTGTTAGCACGGACTTTCTTGGGAGAGTTGTCAGATCGGTTCTTCCACAATAGCATCAAACCCCGGACAACCGCCCTGTCCCACCTCTTTCGAAAAATCTGGACAGTTTCGCTGTTCCTCTTGCTCTTAAGCATACGCATGCTCCACACATTCAGGTAGTTGAGGAGTAGTCCGAGATTTTTCTTGTTGACCTCTCGTTCCAGGTCGAGCTTCAACACTTCAAGATGTTCCAACCTTTCTCTCCAGAGGAAAAAGCTGTTCAGTGACAGTGTCTTATCGTGCACTTCTGTTGCAAAATTAAAAACAGCTTTAGAGTGCTGAATTTTCCTCCGAATCGCATTAAGGACTTTCCGCTGAAGGTTTCTGGCGCGCAAGTCATCAGCCTTGTCAGCCCACTCAAATTGATATGAGTGAAGCCTATTGAGCCACAAATCGAAGTGCAATCTTTTGGACTTGAACTGAAGCTCCTGCGTAAATTCATTTCCAATAACTTCGAGCCTACGAGTTTGACGTTCAGAAGTTGAAACTCTCCAAGATCTGAAAAAGCGTGACAAGGTGCCTCTGGTCACAGCTGTCGAATCACAAAGCTTTGAGTATTTCTGAACGACCTTCATATGTGCGATTGCATGTTTTAAAACTGATATAGCATGCAATTTCTGCAATATCAATAACATGCTTTCCAATTCGGATATTCTTCTACGACGCGCCATCCATTTGTGCAGATACAACGTCTTTAGGGAATCATCAGAGAAAGCTAACGCATCCTGCGTTGACTTTTGAGTGAGTAGGATCGCTTCTCTCCAGATACCGAAATACCTCTTCACCAAAGTACCGTGCTGAACTTCCCCTAGCGCTTGTTTATACCTACAGCATTTTCTCCATGCCATAAAGGTTGCTGATGTCTTCCTTTTGTCCTTTTGTGAGACCAGGCGGTAGAGTTTTGTTTTCGTTTTCCATTGACGGAGTACGCCAGTCAGCAAGCCATGCCTCCAGAATTCGTATGCTTTTATGGAATTGAACGACCTTTCCTTCCAGATTTTGATGTATTTCAACGCTAAACGCTCGTCACCAATTTTATAGAGGGCATAGAGATGGACTTGCTCATGAAATCTCGTTTCCCAGATATTTTTGAAGAAGAATCGCTTCTTGATAATATCCAACTGATACTCAACAAGGTGTTCTCGTTCTGCTTGTTTGAGTTTCCGCTTGAATGTCTCCATTGTTCGTTTTCGAACAAATGTTTGCTCCATCAACGTCAACGCTCTCATATGATTCTCTCTTTTAACAAATTGTTGGCGCCAATGACGAAAAAATGGATTAATCTGAAAGAGTTTCTTAGCCAAATCTGCCCGTTCTTGTAAAGCTCCATAGCTTGCCAAACGCGACTTCATTTTGGCAAGAGCCAGTTTTTTGAGGTTCCTCTGTCTGGATGTGAATTTGCATTCAACGAGCCTAAGTTTCCATAGTTTGAAGACATCTCTTTGGCATTTAGTGTTATGCTTCGTATCAGCTGTTAATTTCTCCTTCTGCGCCCGATCCATTCGCTTTACCAGACGCCGAAGGTAGTGATCGACAAAGTAGTGGTCCGCCAGTCCTCTTTTTCCTTCTGCGGATTCTACTCGTGTCAGCCATTTATCAAAGGCGGAAGATACCAATGCAAAATGGTAGAACTCGTTCGCTTGCACCACAACCTCGGTTGTCATCATTTCGAATTTTTTAGACCAAAGAAGTAGGTACTTTCTCTTTAAATATTCCTGCCATACACCTTCTAATTTACCCAGGCTTACTCGCATTTGACAGCGCCAGACCCAAGTTCCAAAGCTCTTTGAAAGAAGACCACTCATTCTGTTATGTTCGAAAAAAGCTAGTTTCAGTAGCGTATTATCAGGCCTAACAAGGAAAACGTTCAGTATTTCCTCCATTGTTGGCGTGAATTGGTAGCTTTCACTTAACTCATTTTGTAACGTGAGAATGTGTTTGTCATTCAAAGGTTTAAGTCCGTTTTCCATCAGATAGCCAACATATCTCTTTAAGATCTTGAGAAACTCCAAAGAAAGTTTGTTCCGCAAAAGGAACACCTGTACCTTGTTGTAAAGAATTGATAAAATGGGGTCGGTAGTGTCAAGTTGCTCATTTGGCATTGATGCGAGCTCAAACTGACCAGCAATGGCAGCTTCCTCGTCCTCATAATTGATGATGATCGGGGAAAGCACCGTACTTTCAGTAGACTCTGATTCAATATAGGAAGTATCCGGTATACGCAACCTAGCAAGCAACTCTTGCACGTTCCCATTCAGCAGCGATCCAGTTGAGTTGTCAAGGTACTGGTCATTCACCAGTGCATCCGTGGAGACACTCTCCAGCGAGCCATCAAGTAAGTTGGAACCTAGGGAGCTCAATAGAAGTGACTCTGTGGAGCCCTGGTCGTCCATCACAATGGGCTGAAGCTCATACAGTTGCCTAACTGTGCTCTTTTGTAGTGTGCAACATGTTACCCTTCAATCGATGTAAACAGGTTATCCGAAGCTTTCAAAAGGCGGCTTGGGCGTTGAAAAAGTTACGAATAGAGTGAAGTACTGTTACTTAAAGGTTCGCGTGTAGAGGATCCGGATTGGCCAAAAGAAGCATCAAAGGTTCAAGATGACCAACAAACTCATTTTGTTGCTTGCGAGTTTTGTTTTTTTACTCAGACAGACTCTGTGTGATCAATTCTACCCAGAAAAGATTTGGGAAAACCTCGAGTACCAAAGAATTATAGACGTCAAGCATGCCCACATCAATGAGGCACTTGAATTGAACATCGAAAATATTGGTTCTCATCCTGCAGATGAATACTTCCTGGCTTTACCTAAAGAAGTCTACGAGAAAGTCTCTATGTTCGCCGTTCAATTGACAGATAAACGCGTTTTCGTCAATTCATCTTTATTTCCCATCGTGACTGAACTGGAAGATGGCAGTCAGCTTGCATACGGACTGATAAAACTTCCTAGTCCAGTGGCTCCTGGTGGTAAGGTTGCTCTCAGTGTCAGACTATCACACAACAAACATGCGACTCCTTATCCAGAGCACATCGCGATGAAAGATGAGCAAGAGCTACTTCTCAGTACACCAAGATTGCCACTTTCGGCTTATGTAACAAGAAAGTCAAACTTGAAGGTTATTGGAAGTTCCGAATTTCGCGAAGCGGTGGAAATCGAAGATAGCTCGTTGAGGGGCCAAGAGAGTAAAGAAGGTCTGACTTTCGGTACCTGGGAGGATGTGCAAGCTTTTGAAAATAAGAAAACTTTGGAGTTGATCTACGCTCACAACCTTCCTGTCCTAGAGGCTTCGCAGCTGAACAGGGACGTCTGGATATCTCATTGGGGCTCCACAATTCAGTTTGAAGAGTATTATGAGTTAATCAATCGCTCAGCTAAACTAAACAAGGGCTTCTCAAGATTAGAGTTAATGAAAGAACAGCAAGGGATGAAACTGAGTCACTACTGCTCGGTTCTCGAAATGAGGTTACCTGAAGATTCTTCCGATCATTACTACACAGACCTCGTCGGCAAAGTCTCAACTTCTCGTGTTCTTGGTGACAATTTATACTTGAAGCCTAGATACCCACTATTTGGCGGCTGGAAGTACAACTTTACTGTTGGGTGGACTAATAAACTCCAGAAATTTTTGCATACTAGCAAACACTCAAAGGACTCCTATGTACTTTCTATCCCGCTACTGAATGGTCCATCAGACATACTGTATGATAAGGTTGCTTTATCAATTTTCTTGCCAGAGGGCGCACAAATTCAAACGATAGATCCGCCTGTGCCTTTTGTCGACATCAAAGTGACCACTCAAAAATCCTACCTGGATTTGAACAACGGACATACCAAGGTCATTTGCAATTTCAAAAACCTGATAGGCGATATTGGTCAGGGCTCCGTTTTGGTCAAGTACACCTATGACTCGAATGCCCTGTACAAGAAACCCCTGTCTGTCGCTATCTACATCTTTGTGGGATTGATGAGCATATTCCTACTGAAAAGCATCAACTTTAACGTGGATTAAGGTCGTTGAGTGACATATAGTTACGGTCTCATTTTTTCAGCAGGCATACCCTCTCTAAAGGCAAGGATATCCATCAAAATGTATGTGAAAAAAGTCATGTATATTACTATATTCCTCTCCATATACACTTTTCGATTACATCATAATTCTTGTTGCTTTGAGTCTTGATAATACCAACGTGGTCAAAGTCGAACAAGGCCTGCATGAACAACGCGAGCGAAACTTTATCAAGCAAATCTTCTTCACTATTTGATTCAACAAATCTCTTTACCTTCTTATTTCCAGCTTTTCCCTGATCTCCAAGGAACCTTGTAATCTCATTCTTCGGCAGGGTTTCTTTGAATGTTGTGTAAAAATCGTAGACGTTGATTGAAAGCGGGGCTTCTCTGTAGAGCTTGAATAAATGGCCTGCTACTGGTGGCATCGAATCGTCTAGCCGTTCGATAGGCTTTTGATCGCCCTCCTCTGGTTTTTTGATTTTAAGTATTTGTTGCCAGTTGAGAAGATTATCTTCCATGTTTGACCGGTATCTCGGGAACATGGCTTGATTGAGCAGACCACTACTGTTGTCTAAGGTGAATAATTCCTGAAAAATGGTATCTATCGGCTCAAATTTTAGGTCCTCTTTGTGCTGATCACAGGATGGCCAGCGACGTAGATAAGATTCCAGGTTCCCTTCGAGAAGCCTTAGATAAATTTCTATCAGATTGTAATTGTAGATTCCCAGCTTTTCCTCCAAAAAGTTGGCAACGAACTTTGCAAAACGATTTATAGGATTTTCTCGTACCAGAAACTCCAGGAAGAAATTAGTCAACGTCGAGTCTTTGTTGGAGATCAAGGCCCTAATTTCCTGCACTGGTGCGTTTTCTTTTATTAAACCTTCGATGAAAAACATGAACGTCGGACATCTGATTAGCATGTCAAGGTAGTCGTCGTTCAGGTACTCGACATTGACTGGGTCAATGAAGACAGAAAACGGATTCTGGTAAAAGTATGACATTAAAGCGTAGTCAAGAATTTTCGTCAACAACTGAAGATTGTGGTTGGCATTGTTTGACATTTTGTCAAGAATGAACTCGACAAATCTGTTGGAAAGATTCAATTTACCATCCACTGTGTCAAGAAAACTCTGAAAGATCCGGTTACCAAATTTGAAGCCCTTATTACTCGAAACGTCAAGTCTATGGAAGTTTCTTCTCAGGAGCCTCATAGTGGATTGACTTAAATTCTTTTCAAAATTGGATAAATTAGTATTGATGTTGAAAACTAGACTTATCTGAACATGCTGATGCTTTAGAGCACTTTTTAGTAGAATGATAAAATTATCGAGTGTCTGGAAATTGATGGAGTCCACATCCTTGAAGTTAAAGACCAGATTCAGATCTCTATTGAAAAAGGATTTGAAATTTTCAACTAGTGAGAGGTCGTATGATACATCGCCCTTACCCATTTCGCTGTCGACTCCGTCCAGATCATCCTTTACATCTTCTTTTTGACTTTCATCCAGAACATCATCATCATCATCATCATCATTATCATCATCAATCGAGCCTTCGTAATCATTTTCAGTTTTTATCCTCGTACTTCTTAAGAGGTTGTCCGCTGATGAGAATAGCTTGAACATGGATCTCCGTAACATCATCCTAACGTTCGGCGATTCCTTTGGTGTAAGTTCTATAAGAGCGCTGAAAGTTTTGGAAGTCGGTTCGGGTATGTCGATTTGAGTGGTACTGTCTGACCCCAGAAGGAATAATGTATTAAAAGTTTGCGTCTTGGCGCTTTCCCGTTCATTGAATAGTATGCCCGACACCTCATTCTTCAAATCAACCTCAATGTTTTCAACAATTTCTTTCACTTGAGAGTGGAAATGGAAGTGCAATTGATTGTAGAGTTCCCACCTTTTTTCCACCCTGTCTTCAGATTCCTTTTCGTCAAGTAGCTTTACAAATGGCGTCCTTTGGGCGGTTGACTTTTGGATTTTCAGCCTAGGATAGATTGTATAATGACTCTTTTGGGCATCTGCAAATTCATTGACACTCATTAGACGAAACTCTGGACAGGATGCGTTCCACTTAATTTCCCTGATCGGCTTGGATCAATCTTTCATTTTTCTCGCTGTCTTCGGGCTATGTAAATGACTACAAAACTACTGCCCATCTATATACAAACATCATTCATGAGCGGAATACCATGAAGTAGCAGTTAAAGCATTTATGCAGCTACCCGCGATTAGTCTCATTCATTTTATTCTCTTACGAGACAATCCCGGCTTCTGTTTGTCGTGGTGTTCGCTTTTATGTAAATCACCAGACGTTTTCTGACTCACCCTTGGCCCTTGGAACTCTAACAGGCTCCCAATCTTCTTCTGCCAGACCCTGTAGACGGTAGTATTCTTCTTTGAGATCAAATTTACGCTGATTGGTCTTCATCTTTATCAGGTCTTCTTCTTGCATTTCTTGAATCTTTCGATCAGCTTGTTCATACTTGACTGCGGTGAATCCCGATAGCCAATAGGAGCCCAACACTATGAGACTACAGAAAGGCAAGCCAAAGTATAAGAAGGGGTTCTTCTTCAACAGTCTCTGATATTTCCCAGCTATCGAAGCATCATAAATCTGCTGTTCCTTTCTTGATCTAAACTTCCTTCCGCTTATGGACATTCTCCAGTTGAAGTGATGATGGTTTGTTTGATACGTTTGATCTGATGACCAGTCACATCTTCGCATGGCGATCCAAGGGCATACCATCTTCTACAGGTCTTTCCCATTACTCGGACAATCTACGCTTCGCTAATAACGTGACTCAAGTGACAGCGACACAAAATAACATTACAATCCGTTGACTAAATAACTGCATCAAAAAAGCTATGCGATATCAAGTCAAGCTTTACTTAGTGTGGTATATTGATAATCGGTGAGGCATGAGCTGCAAGTTAAATGCTAACCACACTTTGTTGTTAGGCTTTTCTGAAGTGCTCCAGACCTGTTTTGATACAATTGATAGTGATTCACAGATCGTCCTACGACTAGCAGACCCTGATAATAATGGATTGCAGATAAGAAACTTGACTTCGGTTATCTTTTCAAATTTTTTGAACACAAGCAGAACTGGCTCAGCTCACAGACATGCAGGCATATCCATACGCACTTTTTTATCTAGTATGGCCGTCTCAATCATTTATTTCCTCGTACAAGTGTTGTTCTTCACAGTTCTGCGGGGAAAGTTCAAATACATTTACCAGGCATTAACTCTTCAGGGACCCGCCATTTGTTATGAGAAGGAGAGCCTTCTCAAAAAGGCGTTTGCGTGGATCTCTACTGTGGTTTGTACACCATCGGACAAGTATCGGGACAGGGTTGGCCTTGATGCTTATTTCTTCCTAAGATTTCTTCAGGTAATGGCACTATTCTTCCTGACGCTATCATTGCTGATCATGCCTGTTCTTCTTCCAATTAATTACCGGTCAAGCTCTCATAGCACATTCAAACATGGGGACAATAAGATGCCATGGCTTGATAGGATGAACATGTCTAATTTAGTGGCACAGAAGTCTGGCATGCTCGTCTTTCACTTGATTTTGAGCTCTTTCGTTGTAGTATGGTTCCACGCTCTTTTGTTTAAAGAGTTCAGATTTGTGCATCAACTCGTTACTCCGGCTCGAAGTAGCAAGACGTCTGCAATTTTAATAGAAGATTTACCTGAGAGCATGAGAGGTAACAAAGCGAAAATAACCACCTACCTCAACAGTGTATTTCCACAAAGTGCTATTGATGTGAAGTTCCTTCCAAAATCGTGTCAGCAGATTCAAAAAATGCGTAGAAAAATGCTCAAGACCAAACATGACATTGAACGTACTGTGATGACGATCATCATGAATAAGTTTTTCACCAAAACGAGCATAGGATCAGTTGGAACTAATAATGATTTAACGGGAGCAGAAACTAATAGAGCTCTTTTGTGTGCCAACAAGTGGCTTTTCTATTCGAAGACGCCTGGAAGATACTTCAGATGCGTCCAGAACGTCAGGATTAGCATAAATGGTTCATGCTATCGAAGGTGCTGGCCTACTATAAAATTCGTTCCATTGCCATACATCCAACAGTTATATCTTGATATGATGAAAAGCATTAGAAAATACGAGAAGCATTTGAGGGAATGGAATCAGAAATGTACCGAACTTGTGGAATGGAAACTCATTGACCGAAATGTTGATAACAAAGGTTCAAAGAATGAGGTTTACTTGGACAAAGTTCTTGTGCAGGTATCCTCGTTGAACTTGGCCTCCGCCGTGGAAAACCTGCTTCGAAAAGGTAGCGATCCTGGCTGGAAGAAGACATTAGTAGTACCGGAATTGGGAGACATCATCTGGAGTAATATCAACTCCTCGAAATCATCCACGCTTTTCTTAAGATCAACACTGGCAGATATTCTGGGCGTCTTGATAACTATCGGTTATATTTTACCAGTAGCACTTGTTGGACTGATAACTCAAATACCGTTCATAGGATCCCTCACACCGCTTACTCATCAAGATGGCATATCATCCGAATTTTTCAACGAAGTGATGAGAGGAGTCGTTCCCGTTGTCACTCTGATCTTTTTAACTGAGTTCGTACCCTTCATTTTCAGGTGGTTCAGCTATCTAAGATGCAGAAAATCTGGTGCAGCTATTGAGACTGATACGCAAAACTGGTTTTTTGCCTTCCTCTTTGTCCATATTTTTTTGGTTGTTACTATCTCATCCAGTTTGTCTATTGTAGTCGAGAAGCTGGTTAATAGCCCAGTTAGCATCACTACAATGCTCGCACACGACCTACCCAAAAGCTCAAATTTTTTCTGCTCCTTCACACTTTTGAGAGGTCTGGCATACTCAGGAGGTAATTTGCTGCAACCGAAAGAACTATTAGTTGAGATCTATCATAAGCTTAGGGTGTACACTCCACATGAAAGAGTTAAAAGGATGAAAAATGTACCTTGTTTCCAATGGGGCTCGATTTATCCAATATTTTCCGTTCTGGGTTCAATTGGAATAGTCTACAGTGTTATATCGCCATTGATATTACCGCTGAGCTGCATCGCTTTTTCACTCGTAATGTTTTCGTTCAAATACCTCTATGAGTTTCAATACCAGGGACATAATAAATCAGAAACATGGGGAAAACTTTATTCAGTGGCCTTAATGCAGCTGTATGCTGGTATCTATTGTATGGAGTTTTGTATGATTGGTCTCTTAGCATTGGCTAATTGTTACATCCTATGTTTCCTAAAGGGTTCCGTGATAGGCCTCACGATTATTGCCCACTGCAAGATGTCTTCCCTTTACATCTCCAGACTTGACAAATTCAGTTTCACGGAGTACCAACAGCAATTTCAACAAAGTAAGCACATGTTCAGACCAGACAAGAAGCATTTGAGGTTACCGTTTATTGAATGCGAGAAAAAGCTCCAGATATGGATTCCCAAGGATCGTGAACAGATCGCTAAAAAGGAAAAAGACCATCTAGAAAATTTGTATGGTATCGAATGCTATCTCGAGGAATTTCACATCAGCCAAAATGGAACGGTATCTCATCGACTAGAAACCAGTAATTAGGCTTCCTTGTAATTATCCGTTTCATCAGTGTCTGCCTTACCTTCCCATGTATTCTTACTTCTGGGCCACATGCTAGGCAACCTGACAAATTGAAACCTTGGTTCGACACACCTTTCGACAAACCACTTTTTGATTTGGTATTCAATAAGACTACCTATTTTCGGGATGTTTTCTAGCTTGGATCTGGCACCGATAAGCGAATCACAATGGAAGTCCATTCTATACTCTGGAGCAAACGAAAAAACCAAGAAGTACCCCGAGTTATTCTGCTCCAGCGAACTGGAAGACGGAACAAACTCTTCTGCCTTGGTTAGTGAGACGGTCAAGCAGGCTTGGAATCTGACGATGGCGACGGTTATATTGATGGGAAGAGCTGCCGTCGCGGGCTTAGGATAATTGAGCAGCAATTTCGTCTCGACACCAACAGCTAGTCGGTCGTTTAAGTCTATGTCTATCTTGGCTTCCAGTTTCTTCTTGTTCGAGTTTGGAGCGTAGCGGATTCTACAATTAGAGAAAATGGGAAAATCATCTCCTATGTCTAACTCTGTTATTTTAATACCATCCAGATAACTTGGCAGCTCATGAGCCTTTCTTTCGATGAAAGAGTTCAGGGAATTGACAATGTTATCTTTTTGCCACGCTTCTTCACGAAACTGCTGAATGGTTTGAGCAATTAGGACGTTGAACCAATCAAGAGATTCGGCAGGGTGTGTATCGACATTATAATAGGTCTTTTCCAGGATAGCATCAATCTGGCGGGATCGCTCGGCCTCAATGTCGTCCGAGCCATCAAACTCTTCTTTACCACCTCTTTTCATTATGGAAGAGAAGAACTGTGGTGAGATAAAAGGTCGAGATCCCAGCGTAACATTCGTAGAGTTTTTTGGGTTAGTCGCCTTTGATGACGAGTCACTGAATATGAAGAACTTTATGAAAAAAATCAAAGCAACAACCACAGTAATCTGTCCCACAATCAGCCCCTGTAGAAAGGACCATGAGGAAAAAGAGCTGCCTGTTGAGTCATCAAGCTGTGGTCGGCCCGCTTGAAGCAGCTCTAGCGCCTGTTGCAGAGCCCAACCGGCGTCCCCAGTACGATCCGCTGTTCCAACACGACTTTCAACAGCTTTATGTGGAGCATAACTCGTAGTATTAAACTGATTTAGATGTTCCATAACCATTTTCTCAAGTTGCAGCGGTAACGTTCTGTCGATATAGTCACCGAACGAGATGGAGGCAGGGCAATCGAAATCTGTCGAGTTCTTACCGAAATCCAAAGCATTGAGGTCCATAACAGCCTCCTCATCTGAACTCATTGGTTCGGAATCCCAGAAACTTACAATCGCACTTATTAGTGTTACCAACTTAACCCTGTACAGTATTTTTCAGCCTTTGTTAAAGCGACCAAACTGAGCGACAATGAACGATGATCCGCATCTCAACTAAAAACTAACTAAGCAGACATTATTTCGATATCGCCCAGGTAGATATATTCCGCTATAATTCTGGCTACTCATCAAATCACAGTTCAGAGGCTGTTTGCGTAAGCTTCCATCTATTTCAGCTCGTCAGAGAAGCTCAACAGTCTAATGCCTTTATCGTCGATACAGAATTTACAGAGAATCAGAGAAACGTTGTCATTAAGCATTCTCCTCGTCGAAGAACAATCAAAGGAATGTTATGATATTATATCTGACGTCAATAACTGCACAGCCGATCCAGAGGGATGTCTTAACCTCCTTGGAGACTTTATCTTGAAGTGCGACTCTGCGTTTCTGTGCCAAAAGGTGATTAAACAGCAGCAATTTTGGGATTTTCTAAAGGAATTAGTAGCTGACGCCACTGTTGATGAATTAGCCAGCTACATCAATAGGATTTTGACAGAGTTACTTGAACAACCTGATGATTGTAAGGAATCTTTGATTTCTCTGTGTGACGCAGTTTCATCGGATACGACGATAATGGATGCGCTTGTTGTGAACCTTTCAACTCAGCATCTACAACCTCGCATAGCTCTAAGGATTTTAGATTGCATAATAGGGATACTCACTTGCTTCAAGTTCCTGTGCCTTTCCTCACCCTCAGACGCAGCTCATCTCATTCCTTCATTCCTCTTTACATGCCTCGACACCGAAGTATGGGAGGTCTTGACAACGCTGCTTTCCGTTGAAGATCTTCGACTAGATATCACTGAGAAGCTTCTGCCCATGAGAAGACATTTATTCTCCTATCTCAAGACCGTGAAAATAGAAGAGAATGAAACTGCTCTTCAGAAGAAGCTGCTTGTAGCGCTTAACCACATCCTCAACCCAACTGTCGCTAATCAATCAAATTTTGAGGAGAGACCAGAATACGAAGATTATAATAGTATCAACTTACTTCAAGCCTTCGACATGACGGCGTTCCTTGAAAATAAAAACTTAACTTTCAAGAAGACGTTTACGGAGCAGCTACTGTTTGGCACGAAACCCTTTCCGCTATTCTATGCATCACTTCATGTAAGCGACACGCTTAACAATCTTTTCGAAAAAATTGAAAATGAGTGCACTGGCCAGTTGCACAATCTCAGCTTCGTATTGAACAAGGAGGAATTCTTCTACGCCCTGATGGATAGACTACTCAAAAGTTGGGTGGAGGCTCGGGCGGAAAGCAGAGATGACTTGCAATCATTACTCGAGTTGATACCCATCACTTTCGACTGCATACATAAGTCCTTGTCAAAAACTATGAATTTGACACCACAGGGCTACTTTCGCTTGGCGTTGGACGTCATTAAAGAGGTGAACTACAAACTTTCGCGTGAGTTACAACTAGACTCGATGAAGGAAGCGCGCTATGCAAAATGGTCCAATCACATTGGTGTGTTCGAAAACATGCTTTCCAATCAGGTGAACGAGTACGTGCATCACCAAAGACTCTTGCAATTACAAAAGGGTACATGGGTTTATGCCGAGAATCCGATAGATTTGAACATCAAATTGCCTAAAGTGTACTTTATGGTTTTATCAGCAAACCAGACGAACCTTCTCGCGAAAGTATTACCTAAGATTACTGAGCGTACGCCTCTCATAGAAGGCAACGAAATTGTATTCTCTTCAGACAACCACTCTACTCCCCACAAGGATGAGACCATAGTTATACCCATGTCTTCCGTGAGCACCTTCAAAAGCAAAGAGATTTTCATAGAAGATAAAACTCCCCAGGACTCTCACCTAGTAAATGTAATACAAAAGAACTTCTACACTGAGGTAGATCTAATCGACAAGAATAACAAGTCATTGCTGAAGTTTTTCTTCGATACGAAAGAGGCTGTTTATACGTGGCTGGATGGAATTCAGTTGGTTTCCTCCGCTAAGCACCCGAACGGTCTCTCTCAGGGTACACAAGATCAAGTTGAGAGTTTGATTGACATACGGAAAAGCGTACAAATGATAAATTTAGCAGCTGATGGAAGTATTAACCCCGTTGACTTCAGCCAGGATGATGAGGAATTTTATGATTTGGATACTTTAAAAGGTTTGACGACGAATTTCTATTACGAGTGACGTGAATAAATTAGGTTATGTAATTGTTAAACGGTATACTCTTGTCAGCCCAATGGAATTTATTTCTTGCCTTTCTTAAAATGTTTTTTGCCGGGCGTCCTATTCTGTTTCTTATATGCCCTTTCTTGATCATCAACTCTATTCTTTTGAGTCTTTTTGTAACGACGAGAAGAATCTTCGGTTGCTTCTAATCTTTTGCGCTTCTTGCTGTTCACGACCTTTTTGTTCTTCGCCAATACTCCAAACAACTTCGCATTCTTCTTCTCAGCCTCGCTTTGGAACCAAGTTCTCTTTGGTCTGGATTCAATCTCAGTCTTATGTTTGAGCAGGTTTTCACCCTTACGAAGTTGCATTTCAGCTCTAAGTATTTCCTTCTCGCCTTTCTCTTCCTCCAGAATCTCGTCTATGGTTCCCTCCATTGATACAACAATCTTGTTGATCTCTTCAACATTGTTCCAATCAATATTCCGAACTGCGGCAGTTTGACCTTCTGAACTCTCCTCGACACTTTTGATAGCGCTTCTCACAACACTTCTATCTTGAGAAGACTCCCCAACCAGCGAGATCGAACGTCCCTCTCTTCCTGCTCTAGCTGTACGACCAACTCTGTGCAAATACACTTCATAGTTCTTGGGCATATCATAGTTAATGACTACTTCAATTTTTGGAATATCCAGACCTCTTGAAGCCAAATCTGTACAGACCAAAATAGGTACTTCCAAAGATTTGAACTGGTTCACAGATAGCAAACGCTGCTCTTGTGTTAGTGAACCATGTAGTTCTCCAACACTTATACCGAGTAAACCCAAAATAATCCTCAACCTGTGTGCCATCTCTTTTCTAGCGACAAAAACAACCATTCTCTTCTGTCCGGTCCCATCCAACTTCTTGATGAGGTGAAATAGTACTGATGGCTTTAGATGATCTCTTTTACGGATACGAACAAACTCTTGGGTCAGCTTGGATGCGGCTTGCTTTGGGGGATTGATCATAACTCTTACCGGCCTTTTCAAAGAGAGCGAAACTAGTTGCTTTATTTTGGAGTTCATGGTAGCTGAAAATAGCAGCGTCTGTCTTTTGCTAGGTAATAATGTCATGATTTCATTAAGCTCCTCATGGAAACCCTCTTCTAGCATTCTATCCGCTTCATCAATAACAAGAACTTCCACGGAATCCACGTTGAAGCTCGCAGAGTTCCTAATATGATCAATAAATCTACCAGGAGTAGCAATGACAATATCTGGTCTGGCCTTCAGAGCCTGCTCCTGTTGCCTTAGGTTGAGACCACCAACGGCCAGGCCGAACGTTAGACCACTGACATACTTGCCCAGTTTCTTCGCCACGTCAGAAACCTGAATGGCCAATTCACGAGTTGGTGTCAAAACAATGACCCTAGTGGAGGCAATCTTTGCAGGCTTGTAAAGCAGACGCTCGATGATAGGTATCATGAAAGCAGCCGTCTTACCTGAACCGGTGACAGCTCCTGCGATGATGTCTTTCCCTAACAAGGCAATAGGAATCGTAGCGCTTTGAATTGGAGAAGGCTTTGTGTATCCCAGGTCAGCAAGACCTTTGAGAACAGGTCTCGATAACGACAGAGAATTGAAGTCTTTGTGAATTTGTTTAGTGGCTTGCTCGCTTTCTGTCTCTGGAGCGTAAAACTTGGCCATTTCCTCAGGTGAATCCTCCTCCTCTGAGATGTCTTCTGCGCCTTCTGGTGCCTTGATAGGCTCGGTTTCACTCATTTCCTCCTGTTTTTCTTCCTCTTCTTCTTCTTCCTCGTCGTCTTCATCTTCCTTGTTTGCCGATCCCATACCAAAACCATCTAACGCTAATTCATCTTCATCAGCCTTATCTTCCTTTTCATTTTCATTCACCTCTTCCTGACCATCGTCTTCGCTCTCATCCTCTTCTTCACTCTCGCCCTCTATATGGGCCATATTTATAAGTCCTCCCTTTCTTCTAATGATTCCATTCAAATCTACATCTTTTTTAATCGAATCACCACTCTGGTCATCACCAAAGAAATCCCAACCCTGGAACTCAGTAACTTCATTGTCACCCTCCAAACTAAATCTAAAGTCTGGGTTCAACTCTTCATCTGCTTTTTCCTCAACCTCAGAGTCTTTTTTGACCTTCTTCCCTGCCCTTGTCTTCTTATTCTTCTTGGCCTTACTGTTCGTTTCAGTCACTGTTTTCTCAGCTATCTCATCATCAGACTGGTCTAAAATGGGCACATCTTCTTCACTATCACTGATGGTGGGTATAAAATCACCCTTCAAAAAGTCTACTTTTGCCATCAATCAAAAAGTTTTGCAAAATCAATTGAGCAGCTTAAAAACACTACTCTAAAAGCTGATATAATAGTTACATCTGAGCTCATCTCATCTCATCTCATCGCTTCATTTTGTCAACTTAGCTTGATTTTCCATAAAATTTTCACGCCTCGTTTTAAATGATGTGCTTCAAAGCTAACATAGACAGGATCAGTAGTACAACTAGAAGAACTCTTCGAAGATCATAGTTCTCTAGTGTCGTCTTTATCCAGTTAGTGAGCTGATGATGTTCCTATCGCTGCGCAGGTATATGCGTGTACCTCATGAGTTGAAACCCTCACAGATTTTCAAACAAGATTCGCTTTCCCCTAGCAAAATCGCATTACAGATCATCCTTTTGCAGGCGTTCTATTATATTACAGCATCAATTCTGTTTTATTGCTGGGCCAAGTTGGTTGGTTACGAGTTGAATATTAAAAAGTGGCTTTTTTCTTGGGAATACATCAATTACAGCTCTACTCTGGGACTTTCGCTCTCGGTGCTCTGGCTTCTGGACTCGCTAATATGTGTACTGTTCCTTACCGTGATAGTGGGACGCAGTAAACTGGCGTGGGATTTTGCTGTCACTATTCATGCCATCAATCTGGCAGTTGTGCTGATTACCACGGGGAATCTGCCATCTTTTGCATGGGTCTTCCTTCAGCTGTTATCGTCGCTGATTTTGGTGTTTTTAAGTACCTGGACTACAAGATGGAGAGAACTGCGGGATACTTTCTTCGAGGGTCTAGTTGATCCAGGGTTTGGCGAAACGCCAGCTGATGAAGAGATACGACCAGAGGGTAGTGAAAACAAACCGATCGAAATGAAAGATTTGGAAAGTCAAAGATAACTTTGGGGTTTGACTCAACGACAGTCGGCCCTCTAGTATTGAGACTAGTAGTCGACTCATTGCATTAATGGCCACACTACGTGGCCGCTTTCCGTTTATCGTTAAGAAAAGTCTATTATTTAATGAAGACGTAACGCATATGTATATGTAGATCATGACAAAAAAGCTGTAATTCTACGACTTCTCTACCTTCTCCAGGACGGTGTCTAGCAACTCGAAGATGGTCATGTGCATCGAGCCATTTTCGCCAGACTTGTAGCAGTCCAACCCATTGAACATACTTTGCTTCAATTTCAGTAGCGCGATGTATGATTCGACCCTTGTCACAAGGTGATCGAAATAATTCAGCGTCACGGTCTCGCTGTCAGTAGACCGGTAGTGAGCTGGGTTCTGAACGCCTTCGTCGACATGAGGCAGTTTGGTGTTTCTCGTACGATGATCTATATCAATAAATCCTCCGCTCACCGCCGAGACAACCGATTCCAATTTCCTCGCTACTGTTCTCAGCTTGGATATACACTCCTCATTCAGCATACGCGTTTGTTCGTCTTCACTTACGAAGCTGTGTCTAGAAGCCAATGATTTTGGATAACAAATCGTAATAAACTCTTTGGTTTCCAGGCCTTTCAATTTTTGTTCACCAAGTTCGAAAAAGACATACCCTATGCTCTCTAGCATTGTAATCTCCTTCTCTAGCACTTCACCAACAAACTCTTCACCGTAAACGTCTTTCAAGGGCTCTTTGCCTATGGAAACCCTTTCATGGAACTTCATGATCTTATTAAATTCAATGCAAAAATCACTACTCAAAGTGATCTGCCCCCCATTCGCAACGCCTTCCACTCTTGCCGCTTTGTTAACCATCGGTCCTAAATAATCCATTCTTTGAGTAACCAAATCAAGCTCCGGTACTGGACAGCCCCAATGCACACCCATACGAACAGATAAGCCTTGATAGATTTTGTTGCCATCTTTATCAACAACTAAACAGCCATCCTGAATTGATGTAATTTCCTCCGGCCATTGAGCATCCAAAAGTTTTAGTTGAACGCTCATACACCAAACTAAACTGCTGATAGGAGTTGGGAAAGCAACCATGAACGCGTCACCTTCTGTCTTAACTTCATACCCACCATAAATTCTCAGCAGTCGCCGCATGATATCGTTGTGCGTTTTGATGGCTGTCCGCATGGCATTTGGGAAAAGCTCCCACAGAAAAGTCGAGTTCTTAATATCTGTGAAAACGATGGCTAAATTACCAGTGGGTGGGAGAATTTCGGCTTGCAATCTCCGTAATGTGGTATCCTCAAATGTGCTCCTTCTCATAAAAGAGTTCTTATTCAACGTGAAACGATTCTGATGTACGGTGCTCTTATCGAATGCTAAACACAAAATTGTCAAATTGTCTGAACATCCGTAAGCTATGGCATGGTCTTTCATTGCGGCAGCAGCCAACATAGGTTCTGCTGTATTTTCACGAGCGATGTCGCAAGCGGTCTCAAAATCCATATACTCCCACAACTTATGAGTGGCAATTATAAGCATTTCGTCCGCTTTTGTCAAAGTGACTACAGATATATCAGGTGAGGCGTGAATATGGGGTAAGAGATCGAAAAATCCAACGGCTCTAGAAACGTCTACCACTCCATCTAGCTTGTCATCATTAACATAACCTCCAGAAATACGAATCCTCTCATACTCCGCTCTCTTATAAGGAACGTGAAGTTTAGTTAGCTTTTGGAAATCACCGTTATTCTTGGATAAGATTGCCATACAATCACCAATGTTGGCGGTAAACACTTTATTACCCTTGATGTAAACGGCTGTTGAAACTGAACCACTGAGAAGATCTGCGGATGTCAAATGAGCCACATTTCCACCACTATCAACAGAGCTCAGCAGCACATTAATCTCCTTATTCAACTGGAGAAAACTAAATCTTAATGCTTTCTTCACATCTTCATCTCCGTCACCGTACTTTTCTAGCTGCCGTATCAAAATTTTGTCGTAAACGTCTCTCACTAATTTGGAGATATTGTGGCCATACGAAGCATTCTGGTTCTTACCATCGTGCAAACATATCAGACATTCGTCATCTCTTCCGTTGAACCGCTCAAACGTGACGTCTCTAGAAGACACAAAATCTCTTTGGCCTAAGGTATCTGCTACACCGTATCTCATCCCGTTTAGGACTGAGCCAGTAGTTCTCATACGTAGATTGAAGCTCTCGTCAGGCACTTTTCCAGTGTTCAAAGTAACATCCATCAACCCAAGAATCCTCAAATTCGGTAGGACCGTCAAGTCCGATAGGTCGGCATCGACTTCTGGGCTGAAACAAGATTTGATATCAAACCTTCTGTTACCTGACAAATTTAAATACTTCAACTCTTTGTTGTCCCGCCAGTTCCAGTCATAATGGTAGTTAGAGATATTGTACTTCAATTGATTGCAACCAACATCCAAAACACTCAAATGAGATAGTTGTGAGAGCTCTGCCGGCAGCGAGAGTAGATGATTACCGTTCAACATAAGGGTCTTTAATGACTTCCATTTCAACACAACGTCTCCGGACAAAGTAGATAACTTATTTCCGGAAAAGTATAGATTCAGCAGGTTCTCTAGTTTAAGCGGAGAAATATCCTGAAAATTATTGTAGGATAAATTCAAAAGTTTCAAATTCTCAAAGCAGTTGAACAAAGGCCACATCTGATCATCAAATTGATTATCCGCTGCAAGCAAAAACATCAGGCTCTTGGCCAATTTGCTTTCACTTGTAAAATTGTTGAAAAACATGGGGCTAAGTTGAGCATTACCCAACACGTTTGAAGATATGTTCAGAGTTGTTAGCTCTAGGTCTTGAAGCCCATCAACCAAATCTCTCATGTTATTTGAGTGCAAGTCAAGCGTCTTCAAGCTTGTCAATCTTGGAAAGCCTTCGGGTAGGGATTCAAGTTTGTTTCTTGCTACTGATAAGTAGACCAATTTATTGAGTAGTGAAATCTCCTTTGGCAACTGTGCCAAGTTGTTTTCGCTCAGATCGAGTTTTTCCAGTTGCGATAGCTTGACAAATAACTCCCCAGGAACGCTGGCCAGCTTTGCTTTGCTCAGCGATAAACTTGTCATACTCATGGGGTAAAAATCTTGGTAAGAGATAGATGTCATAGGATTCTCTTGTATTTCAAGCGCCCTTAATTTTGGCAAAACATCACAGAAGCTAGATATTCTGTTCCCCGTCAAAAACAAGTTCTGAAGGTTAGATGCGTCCGTCTTTATTGATGCAATGCGGTTGTGCTGCAAATTCAAAGTTCTCAAATTCTTCATGCCCGAAAGATCATTTATTTCCGTTAATTTATTATGCGATAGGTTCATTTTTGCCAGTTTTATCAAATTATTGATACTAGACGGTAAAGAATGAATCTTGTTGTAAGACAGATTGACCTGCAATAAATTGGTGCAATCGTTGACAACCTCTGGGTAATGGACAAATCTATTGGATGAAGCGTCCAACAATTGCAAGCTTTTCAACTGCCCAAAACCTTTTGGCAACCTGTCCAATTCGTTACACTGCAAATTCAAAATCGTTAGATTTGCTAGCTGGCAAACTGAATTAGGAATCTTTCCTATAAAATTTCGCTGCAGCTCCAGGGAAACCAACTTGTTAGCCTCAGTTATGTTAGAAGGAAACCTCGAGGCCCTAATATTGACCATTCTTAAACTCGTCAATTTGATCGTAGATTCGATAAACTCTAATGGCAGAAATATATCACCGTTATTGGAGACATCCAAACTTTCGATCTCCGTGGTATGCTGGTAGAAAATGATGGGTGGGGTAGTTAGATCCATTCCTCTTAAATCAACATGAATGAAATCACTTCTCATCAACCTCTGTTCCTTTTCGGGCGATAAATGAGAGGGTGCCACTGGGTGAAATAGAAATTTAAAGACAAAACTTAGATCTTCAATCCCCATTATATGCAAGGGATCTGTTTTTTCATATCCGTTCAACAGTAATAACTTACGCTCTATGATGATGGGTTTTGCGAGAGGTCTCAAAATTTTGGATAATTTACCGATCTTCAAGGACAGCTGGTAGCTGCCTTGCGAAGTGATGTTGAATTTTCTCTTCAATGCAGGTATGATTTCCCTCACTGTTGTGTTGGGGGTGCAGGATAGGGTCGTGAAGGTATCATCTGTGTTGAATATACGGATGGCATAATGACGGCTGAGATCCAGATCACTGCAGTCCTTATAGTATCGTTCCAACTCGTACTCGACTTTGTCGTGTTTTTCGTCCACCAACGAAGCTTGTTTGTTGAATGCTATTTCATCGCTGGATCCATAACCAGGGGACTGGCGCCTAGAGCCCAAATTAGACTTTGATGCGGGATCCAAATCATCTTCTTTGCTTATTTCTTCATCCATAAGACTTTCGGTGGGAGAAGAAGTGTAATCTGAGGCCGTAGTAGAGGTCTCTGAAACCGACGACTGCGTGTCATCTTGGATGTCTTGCGTTGGATAGAGCTCCGCACCAGAGACTTCTTTAGTACGAACAGGAGGTATTCGATCGTCTGACATCTCTGCGGTCAACTCATTATGCAGCGCACTCGGTGTGCTAGAACCGTTCCTCGTAAGCGACATCGAAGATGGTTCAAGAGACGGGCTATGAGTGGTCGCTCTATGCAAGTGTGACTGTTGTTTATTTCTACGGCGATGGCCCGAACCTGCGTCTCCGTGACCGTGCTTCTTAGACCTGGAGCTCTCTGCACCTGCTTCGACATCCCAACTTTCGGGGGCAACCCATTGCTTCACCTTTGGCTTTGGGGACTGTTCGTTAACACTAGAAGTGGAGATGGTCTTGGTCAAACTGGGGCCGCCCGGCACCGGAGCTGCATCCCCACCGTCCTTGAAAACCGAGCCTTCACGAGGCACTGGCGACTCCTTGCTTTGACTTTTTACGACAGGTTGAGCTGTAATATCCGACAGGTTCTCGAGATTGGTGTCCAGCGGGAAAAAGCTTCCATTGGCAAGGGGAGTCTTGGAATTCTTGTCCGAAGGGACAGCTTGTCTGACTGTATCAGAAAAACTCGACGACATTGTGCTGGCTGTCGAGCTCCTCCGACTACTAGGGCTGGAGACCGACGGTATGTGAAGATGCGTGTTTCGGTGACGACCTAGATGGGGGTGGTCGCCAACCTTGTACTCATCAGACGCTGTAAACGACTTCTTTATCGGAGACATACTCAACCCTGATGAACCGTGCTGATGGTGGTCATCGTGACTATCGACTTCGTGTCCCAGCCCGTGCACCAGCGTGCTGACCTTTCTCCGGAAAGTCGATGGCATTTTCTCGGCGAAATGCGGTGCATTCGAGTATAACGAAGACCCTGAGTCATGGGACGTTCGTCTATTCTTCAAGCGGGACGAATGGTCACTGAGAGACTCGTTTGGATCGTACTCGTCCGAATGCGATACTAAACTGTCCGTGGTCGGAGAGGCTGAGCCAAATTTTTTGAAAAGCGCCCCCGCAAACGATTTCTTTCTAGAGGGCGGAAGCGGTCTTACCGGTCTAGGCTGCTGCTGGTGCTTCTGTTGTGGTTGTGTTGGATCCTCCTCAATCGTGCCTCGATTGCGCGGATCCGTGTGCGATCTCGTGGTCATCAGCTCGGGCAAATCTCCCTTGGCAGATCCTCCGCCCATAGATAAACTACTAAGTGTACGTCTTAAAAGAACTGGACCTCTTCGTATTCTGCCTGAGTCGTGCACCCTGTGCCCGTGAGTCTTCCCGTTGTCTGTGACATCTTTATCCTTGGCCTGTAGCTTGTAGTGGCTCTTGAAAGGCGCCACGTCTTCGCGATCGCCTCTATTACTACCACTGTGCGTTGTCATAACCTACTCTTTCTGTTGTTCTCTCTAGCAAATACCCCTTAACATGACCTGGGGAACCTCTATACAACTGGTTCTGTTTAAGAAAAAGGAGAGGGGTACGGACTTAGAAGAAAATGTGTGATTAGGTCGCGTATGTGAGTATGCGTTCTTGTTTTTCCTCCAGAAAATGCTCTGATCCTTTCGACCTACCTTAAAATATAGGGGCCAAGGTTAGGTACGTTACGAGGGCTTTTATAATCAAGCTGTACCGACAAAATAACAGCGATCGTTTTACTACTGGCAGGGGTATCTGGTCTATCTTACCGCTGTAATATGTCCAACGGGGCCTATGTTCCAGTAATAGGGTTTATTCGAACTTATATCGAGTTGGTTGGCAAGAGGACTATATAAGAATGTAAGAAACCATAGTTGCTGGGCAGTGTTGCTATGTAACTATAGCAAGCATTAGTGAAAGCAAGTGCTGTATAATGCTTTATTGTGCAAGTACCAGCAGTTTATCTTGGCCAATCAGCGGGCAGCTACGCGGGCGAAAAAATTTTCTTGCTGCTGACGTACGAAATTAGGGGTGGGCGGCTAATTTTTGGCCGTCGTTTCGGGAACTTTCCCGTTTAGGAAAGTCAGAGAAGTGCATGTCGTTTTTGTGGTTCTGGCCGGGTTATATGAAGAAGGACCGGGTAAGCAGGGTAGAACACCCACACCTCATTTTCGTCTTTGGCGATGCATACCGAGCGCTCCCTTTCATAGATAGACTCACGCTGATAAAGCATTCCCACTTAGATAGCGATCTACTCCACAGAGCCATCTCACTACACCCTGCTCTCTTGCTATTCGTTACAACAATGTCTGGGGAGAAGAAGGAAGTAAACACTGAGCCTCTTGTCGAGGACAAACCCAAGCCATGCTGTGTCTGTCTACCTGAGAAGGACGAGCGCGACCAGTGCATTCTGATGAACGGGCAGGAGTCGGAAAAGTGCAAGCCGTTCATCGAAGAGTACCGCAAGTGTATGGAGAGCCACGGGTTCAAGATCTGAGAGAAACGCTCAGATCACGTGCATAGAGCCTTTCTATGTACTAAGCGTATTATATGTATTCCATCCTGTACATACAGTATAACGACTCGAAGATATGAAGTTTGAGTAGCAAGATAGACAGTGATAATGGTAGCTGATCACTTTGAGGGCGAGATTGATCTGGGAATCATTGGCGGAACTGGGTTGTATCAGTTGGAATGTCTGGAAACTCTAGCCGTTTTGCCCGCTATGGAAACGCCCTGGGGCATTACGTCTTCTCCTATTACTATCTCCAAGGTGGTGGGTGAGCAGGGACACTTTCATGTTGCGTTCTTGGCCAGGCACGGTCTGAACCACGAGTTACCGCCCTCGAGAGTGCCTTTCAGGGCCAACATGGCGGCTCTAAAGCACATCAAGTGCAAGGCTGTGCTCTCGTTCAGCGCTGTTGGCTCTCTGCAGGAGAAAATCAAGCCCCGGGACTTCGTGCTACCGCAGCAGATCATCGACCGGACCAAGGGGATCCGCGAATCGTCGTATTTGAACGATAAAGGCCTCGTGGGCCACGTTGGGTTCGGTGACCCGTTCTCAAAATCGTTTGCAGAGTACATCTACCAGTTCAGACACTTGCTAAAGAATGGGGATGAGCCCTGCACGTTGCACTTCAGTGATGACACCACTGTAGTGTGCATGGAAGGCCCTCAGTTCTCCACGAGGGCCGAGTCCCGCATGTACAGGATGCTGGGCGGGGACGTGATCAACATGAGCGTGCTTCCCGAGGCCAAACTGGCGCGCGAGTGCGAATTGCCCTACCAGATGATCTGCATGTCGACCGACTACGACGCCTGGAGAGAGAACGAGGAGCCCGTCACTGTCGAGCTCGTTCTAGGCAACCTGGCCAGCAACGGGCGCAACGCAAACGCGCTGGCCTCGGGCATCATCCAGCAGATGGCTCACAACTTGCCCGAGTTCATGCAGACCGGTGACGGCCTGCGTGGCTCCATCAAGATGTCGATCTCCACGAGAACAGAGGCGATGTCCGAAGAGACTTTGGGGAAACTAAAGTTCCTGTTCCCAGATTACTGGTGATAGACCGTTGTATATGTCTTTAGCTATAAGAACTACATTCTTTTCCTTGGGCTCGGGGAACTCATCATGTATGCATACTTGCTACTGGGGATGTAGCCGCTCAGCCCCACTTGTGTCGAGTCGCCCTTGTCAAAGTTCGAACCGAATGCATTGATCTTGCTCACAGACGCGCCCAGACCCTGTCTCTGCAACTCGATCTGTTGCCGCTGTTCCCGCTGCTTGGCCTTGAGCGGAGTCTCGAGCGACTTGAACAGGAACGGCGTTGCTGGCACCGATTCGCCAGCCTCTCGCAGCTCGTCTGGCCTGGCCACGGGCCTACCCTGGTCCAGGATCACATGCGGTTTTTTGCTTGTTGCGCTGGGGGCCGACGGCATCAAGTCGAGCCCCAGCAGCTCCTTCTGCGACTTGGTCAGATGCAGGTCGTCCACCTTCACGCTCGACAACAGCCTCCACAGGGATGCAACCACGTTGTACGCTACCATGGCATGCAGAAAAGTGTCCAGCCCAGAAATAGTCAGCCACCGGGACACCCTTGGGTGCTCCCGGTGCAGCTTGTAGATCCATAGCCCCAGTTTCCACTTCCAGACCCTGTCTTGGGCGAACTCGAGCGCCCGACGGCCCACAGGGCTGTAATCAACGAAAATCTTCGAAAACTTGGTCACCAGGTCCCAGATCGCAAGTGCTATCAGGTTTGTAACAATTGTTTGCGTCTCCAGCTCTTTGTTCACCGTTCGGCTGGCCAACTGCCGCAACACAGGGCTCTCAAAGTTCCCCAGATTTGATTCTTCCTCTAAAACTCTCTCTTCCGGCTTCCTTTCCACAACCAATTCCTCCCTTACCTCCATAGGAGGACTTCTGGACCGCTCCCGCGCACTCACAGACGGATCAGACAGCACTTTGCTCTTGTACAGCCGGGGACTCTCTTTTATCATCTTCTCCCTCAGGGAAGAAAACTGCTCGCGAGTAACCGGCCGCCTGGGTGTAGCGTACAAACTAGACTCCTCCATAGACCTCACAGAACCCTCAGACACCTCTATCCTCGCCCATCTCGAACTCCCAGAGTTGTTCATCTAGGTGAAAAATCGTTAACTATTAACTATTGAAAAGGCCATCACGTGCAGTATTTGTTCTTGTAGTTGCTACGGTAAGGAAAATTTTAAACAGTGGCGAACTTGTATAGTTAGAAGACGGTTAGGAGGCGGATAGGAGAACCAAGGTAACGGATTGGGCCGTAATTGAAGGGATTGTCCAGTTTGAGGGCGTGAATAAGGACTGTTTGTTTGGAAGGACCTCTTTTTTAGCCGCTTTTTTGAGAGGTGGGAACCTAGAAAGAGGTTGAAGTTTCTTGCGTGGAAGTGGGCAGTAATTCCGATGGGATTCATACTGTCGATACTGTGCTGTTCTTCAGATAGTGCGCAATCCAAGAAGCAGTGGCAGTCGAGTCCGGTTTCCGAGAGAT
Organism: Torulaspora pretoriensis; assembly: GCA_012851205.1. NCBI lineage: Eukaryota > Fungi > Ascomycota > Saccharomycetes > Saccharomycetales > Saccharomycetaceae > Torulaspora > Torulaspora pretoriensis. Next base: position 767,934 of record JABBEO010000005.1, read on the forward strand.
CTCAGAGAGTTTTAGGGCCGGCGCATTCGAATATTGAGTCATCGGTGTCGAAAAGCTCGCAGAAGATGTCGTATGCCTCGAGAGGGGGCAAGAGCGATAAGGGGAGAGGTGTTAAGAGCTCTCTTAGTGGTTCCGGTGGTGGGAAGCTGCACGAGAAGGACGAAGGGACCAGCAATGGCGAGCCGAAAGCGGCCGGTGTCAGCAAGAAAAAAAGGCACGAGGGCAGTGTGAAGAAGACCAACGGTAGAAGCCACTTGGTTGGTCAGAAGGGTGCTGCCGAGGATGAGGAGGACGAGGACAAGGAGTACGATGGCATGGAAGAGGAAGACGAGATCAACGAGGACGAGACTGACGAGGAAAGAGTTGACGCAGACGACGTTAAGGACAAGTCTGCTGCCGAGGGTAACAACGAGGAGGAAAAACAGGGAATATACGTGTACAACGGTGAAACCGACACGAGCACGGGCGGGTCCAGCTATGACCAACGGTCGCCTCAGTCGCAGGCAAAGTTGTCACAGAAGCAAGCGGCTGGAAGCTCTCCCAACGGTAACGGGACCGAGCTGACTACCACGGTACACGAAGGAGAAAATTGCAGCAGTGCCGAGGACACTGATATTCCCCTACAGCAGGGCCAAACCAACGAGGAGGGTGGAGACTACGACATGGCACCACCTTACGAAGAGGAAGATGAGTTTGTGGACCTAGCGGAATTGCAGCTGGGTCAGGCTCACGCTCAGGGCTACAATACTTTACTGCCACCAAAAGCGCCGGCGTTTAACGGTAAGAAATGTCTGGTTTTGGACTTGGACGAGACTTTAGTGCACTCATCGTTCAAATACCTTCGTACTGCGGATTTTGTGCTTCCGGTCGATATTGATGACCAGATTCACAACGTTTACGTTATAAAGAGACCCGGAGTGGACGAGTTTCTCAAAAGAGTTGGAGAGCTTTACGAAGTGGTGGTTTTCACTGCGAGTGTTTCAAGATACGGTGATCCTTTGTTGGATATTCTGGATAAACATAAGTCGATACACCATAGGCTTTTCAGAGAATCTTGTTATAATTATGAGGGCAACTACATCAAAAATTTATCGCAGATTGGAAGACCGCTGTCGGATATTATCATACTGGATAATTCACCGGCTTCGTATATTTTTCATCCGCAACACGCTATTCCAATTTCTTCTTGGTTTTCCGATACGCATGATAACGAGCTACTGGATATCATTCCCCTACTAGAAGATTTGTCAGAAAAGTCCGTTCCCGATGTCGGCAAGGTATTGGATGTAACAATATAAGAAGCCTTCCTGGACAAAAGTAAGAGATTGGCATGAATTTTGATTAACGAATTCCCAGCGCCCTTTTAATATCTGCCCTTACAAGAACAAGGAAGCTGGATCTCCTTGATTCCCAAGTGGTTGTCATGATTGAACATTTCAAGGTTGCTCATTATGAGGCACAATGGAAACATATAAACACATAGATCAAGTTGTATAGATGGTTCAACGGGACCAAGTAATTTTTCTCTCTCGTGGTTCAGAGGCAAGCAAATTCAGTTGTCCTCAAGTCCTTCTTGATCGTCTTTCTCCTTAGACCTCCTCGGTTTGCCCTCGTAATCAAATACTGTTCCGACTATTTGTTTCTTTCTCTCCGACACAAATGGCATGTCCTTCCTCGTTCTCCTTTCATTTGCTTCCCTTCTCTTCAAAGCAGACAACTCGGTCTGCTTTATCTCTTGCGCCTTCTTTACCACCTTAGGAGCATGCCTATGTCTGCTAATCCTCCTAATTTCAGGCATGTACTTAAATCTCTCCTTCAATTTCTCGTCATACTCTAATTTGTTCTTCTCTCTGGTAGTTTTTACGTTTGACCTCTCCCATGCCTTTGCCCTCCAAAGTCTGACGTTTGCATCATCAGAACCACTAATAATATACTTGCTGTCCATCGAGAACTTAGTTTGGAAAACGTGTTGCATTCTCTTGGTATGATACAACTCTCGGGAGTGGCCATGATTCGTCTTAAAGATTCTTATCGTCTTGTCGTATGAACCAGTCACAATTTCGTCACCTGTTGGAGAGAAGTCGACATCCATAACCGCACTGACGTGGTCTTTGAACACATTTAAAGCTCGCGACATGTTTCTCATATCGTAATAGTATGCATTGTGATCTTCATTAGCTGTCACAAAATTGAAGGCCTCCATCGGATTCCAACAAATGGCATTCGTCCTCAACCTTTGTACTATTTTCTGAGTTGGAGAATTGGTTCGCACGTCATATAAAACAATAGAGTTATCGCTCCCGGTACTGGCTAGAATGTCAGTCTCGGTCTGGTTGAATTTTACACTTGTGATGTTGTCGGCCCCCCAAGATAGGTTACTTAGTGGTTTCGACCGCGAGCTATCCCATAACTGAATTGTTGGCCCACCGGTAACAAACGTCGTCTTTTCCCTGTGGTGATCAATCCCTTGGAAGGCGTGCTCGCCGTAGAAAGTCTTTAACAAACCCTCCTCTTTATTCAAACTCTGGTCATCTTTGACATTGGCAAAATCATCCCCGTTCATCGACCATAGCTTCACTGTCTTGTCATCACCACACGATAGCATGAAGTGACGATCTCTATTCAAAGGCGATCTCTGCGGACTAACGCACAGACCAGTTATCAGCCCATAATGCGCTTTGAACGAGCATATTTCGTCTCTGGAAGACATATTCCAGTATTTTATCACACCATCTCCTGACCCAGATGCAACTTTGTTCAAATCGTGATAGTCTTTGGCAATTACGTACACACCGTCCCGGTGGCCGTATCCCAATTGCCCAATAAAAGGTTTTGCGAAAACTCTTTCCAATTTTGTCGCATTCAGAGCTTTAGTATATTCACGAGCCCTCTCAAACGGATGTAGTTCGGGATCCAAATTACGTGGCATCTGCGATTCCTGAGTGCTCTTGACGGGGACATAATCGTCCGCACTTCTCTTAATGGTTTTTATCTTCATGGGGGCTACTTGGAGACTTAATTGGTAGTTGCTTAAAGCATGCAGATGTATAAAACTATCGTATTTGTACAAATTTCATGACTGGTAGTTTGTCGATGAGATGCGATGAGATGCGATGAGCCTGTCGAACCTGGACAATTTTTTTTTTTCACTCTCTTAGCACGAACAAGCTATAGCGAGTAGAAACATGGTCAAGCTCAGGCCATCGACACTTCCTTGTGCTTCTTGGGTAGTCTCAGGGCGTTAACTAGTGGCTGACCAACTCTATCAATTACGTCATGGGCCCATAAAACGTCTAGGTGCGAGTACTCATCGATGTACCAGATCTTGTAGATAGAGCCAGACTCGTGGTTGATAAAGTGGTCTATTAGTCTCTCTCCATCAACCAGTCTATCTTGCCTTGGAATGAACATCAAAATACGTGGGTAATCCTGTGGTTCTGTTCTTGGGTTGTTTAAGTGCAGGCCTTCTGGTTCAGCTACTGGATGGCCATTTTCAACGGGAAACCAAGTCTTGGAGTCGGGGAACAGGGTCCCGGCTCCCTTCTTGAAACTGATCTTGCTAGGACATGGACTCAGCCACCACTGCATCAATTTCACGGAAATGTAAACTGGGGAAAACAGGAAATGGCGATCTCTGAGGGGCTTGTCCCACAACGAATCGTTCCAGTCAAAAAGATAATTGAACACAACGTAGGACATGAACGGGATGATAACAACACCTTTGGTGATCCTCCTCATGAAAAGCATCAATGGGAGAAAGGATTTGTTGCCAAAAATCCAGGGGTTATCAATGCCCTTTGCCATGAATTTCACAAATGTCTTCTCTTCAAGTAAAGGACCCGGATAAACAGCTGGCGCAAGCGCTACAAAGTTCTCAACTTTTTCACTAAGCTTGAATCCGTCTTCGTAAAGCAGTTCACCATTGACCAGTCCCATAAACCCTTGGGTAGTGCCCTGAGAGTGTGCCATCAACGTCAGTTTCTCATTCCCGTTGTGAAGAAGCACGTATTCTATCAGCGCCTTTAAATCGTACTGTACCATCTGGTCCATGCCCCAGTTCCACCGGTTCCGTTTCTTCTTGCCGATGACTTTCTTGTCCCACTTGGGATGCAGCCCGCACCTATTGTTACCTAGCCACACATCGAATCCCGACTGGTGCATGTAGTAAGCCAAAGACTTGCGACCGCTCGATGCAAACGAACCACTACTTTGCAAAAGACCATGTAACATCAGAACCGGATGCATCTCGCTTCTTTCCTGGTCTGCGTGCTTCAAATGCCACAAATCAATGATGAACCCGTCGTCCGTCTCGACTTCAAAAGACTCTATCTCGATGTTGTACTGCTGGTAGTAGTAAGCCAGATCGGCAACCAGCTTCATGTCTTCGGCCGCTAAAACGTCCTGGAACGGATTATCCTCCATCTCCTGACGTTTTCTAAACAGATCGTCGTAGGGAGGCCATGGTTCGTTTACTTCAGTACTGCCACCATCAGTATCTGGCCTTGTACCCTCACTTGTAACCGTGTGGTCGAACTCAATATTGTGCTCGCGGTCCATTTCCACGTTCATGTTGCGGTTTTCTCTTGTGGCTGCATTCGTATGGCCTTTAGTATGTCCTGAGTGAGATTTCGCTAGATCATCCCATGTTGATCCATCCTCTGGCAAAACTGTAGTCCTAGAGCTCCTGGTATCTCTGAAATCGTGGTGAGACTTCAAGTGGGCTCCTATAAAGTTGTGCCATAACGCTAGCAGGGAAACAACTAACAAAAAAGAACCAACTATAATTCCCGAGGATATCGCATATGCTAAGTCGATCAGCCACTCGATCATAGCTCTACCAGCAGCACCTTCAGGCTTCTGGATAGACTCGTTGTTTTTTAAGAATGTTTGTTGTACAAGAAGCGAATCTTTTCGAGATCTACAGAACTTATAGTTACTACTCCGCCGGCCATGTTTCATCGAGAATCGACTGTAGAGGTTCCGGAAGAGCTCGGTGGCGGCGAGCTGAATGTCATGGCTGTCCACTTCACGAACCAGGTGTTGTTGCAATTGCGATATAACGGTGAACTCGACACAACTTACGAAGTGTCACCTCAAGGCCTGGGACAAATGCATCAGAGGAGCTCTTCTGGAGAGCTGCGAGACACAATGGCTGAATACAAGGCCGTAGCAAAACTTGGAAGTAGCGACGATGCCAAGTTGCCTGTTGTTTGTACTCAGTTGGCAGAATTAGTGCTGAACACCGTTGTAGATGGTATCGAAACCTTTCAGCCTCGCAACCTGTTGGTCACAATGAGCCGCAGGCTGTGGTACCGTGGTTACAATGATTTCGAGACCTTGCTGTTTGTACTAAAGACGATTAAACAGATGTATACTTAGGAAGAGTCATCGATGACCGCCATATCTATCACTTGTACAGTTCCTTTGCCTTCGCACATGGTCACTAGATCCCTGTACAGCACCGGGTCAATGAGTCCAAGGAATACCCAGTTATCCCCGCTGGTGGAGCCGTCGACCAGTTTTTGTAATCGGGCGATGCGTTCGGTTTCCTGTGAACCGATTGTGACCTTAACCTTCATTTTGGCTCTAACAATCGGTACGATCTGCTTGGCAATCAAAAGCTTGATGGCTTCAAGGGCCTGTAATTTGGCCGGTTTGTTAAGCACGGGGCTGAATTTGAGCTCGACAAGCAGTTTGTGGATCATTGTGGGCGGATACCGTTTCTTCGAAACAGGATTAATGCATTTGGCACTCACAATGGTGAGCAGTTCGTTGTTGATCTTGTTCAGCATTACTTGCCTCTCTTTTTCAGACAGCTGGATCTCTCCCTTCGTCAGGATTTCAATGATGATCTTGTCGATGTCTGTAGTCTCGAAGCATTTCTGTAGATCTTCCTTAGAGGCACTTTGTCCTTTAGAAACATTGATAAAAACCTGATGGATCTGAAGTACCTCATCGAGATCCTGTTCCACTCCCTTCCGGTAATCTTGCACTTTATTCTGATAACAGGCAATCTCAAACCGCTTCCTGGCCTTCTTGAGCCTCACCAGTGAGACATTGGTCAGCTTAATCTGCCCTGAAGGTTGGTTGATAGGCATGTTGTCTGTTTCTTCAGCTTTTTAACAAGAGGTGGTATATTTAATCAATTTGTATCCAACTTTAAAAATATTGAATCATCAACTCATCTCTACTTGATGCAACAAAAGACGTTGCAATTGGTATTTTTGAATGTATAAAGTCATGAAACGTTAAATAATCTAAATGCCCCAGCGTTTGGCGAACATTTCGACAATGGCGTGGTAGTGACCCACCACCCCAAGAACCACGAAAAGATGCCACCAACTGTGAGAACATCCTACGTAGTCAACCCACCACAACGACCAGATACCCTTGCGTGTACCGCTGGTTGGCTGTGGTCTAAAATGTACATGTTTGTGCTTCGTAATCACCTCGATGCTTGACGAGAGTTCCTGCTCCGTCGGGATCGTCTTATCGATCACCACGTCGGTTCTGAACCTTTCTGGAATGAACGAGCCGTAGAACACCACCCCCAGGATATACCAGACCAGCGATCTGCGTGTCACAGGGGCCAAGAGCCACGAGGCGTATTTCCAGCCGTCGAACATTCCAAGCTGCAAGAACGAGAGTCCTCCCATGGTCGCTAGAAGCAGGAAGAACTTGATTCTCAGCGGCCGAGCCTCCGGGCGATCGAACTTGGGCGACCAGTTCATTATCACCCCGAGGATACCCAGAACTGTCGACACGGCCAGGTAGAACCGCAGCGACCACTTGTTGTTGTACATTGTCACGAACTCAGTGGTCAGAATCGAAGCCGTGATCAATAGCGTGATCCCCGAGTAATCGACACAAGCAAACCGAGACCTCATACCAAGGCAGCAGGTCCCATTGAACGTGTGCCAAAAGACAGAAGCGAACATGCACTTAAGCGCAGCTGCCAGAAACACGTACACAATCCACTTGGCTGCCACAGGAATCTGGTCCGACTCCCATACCTTGGTTCTAGGGAAATCGTAGAACGCCAGCCACATCATGTAGAAGCCTCCAGCCAAGTGCGTCCAGATGTTGGCAGTCTCGTTATGCCAACCGTACCAGTTGAAGACAGACAACAGCGACTTGAAATGCGAATCATAGAACCGGTATCCGTGGATAATGAACCGGTTCTCACGCCAAGGAAAAGGCAGCTGGTAGTAGTGCAAGTGGCTCTCACGGCCCAGCTCGTTTGCCTGTAACTGGAAAAACTCCCGCACAACAGTCTTCACGTCACTTTCCTCAAAAGCCTCGAGCTTTGGCTCGCTGATCTCCACACCCTCGTTCTCGAACAACGTCACAGTCGATCCATTGATGCTAGACCTGGAACTGCACACCAGAGTCCCTCCGTCGCAAAACGAGTCCGCATGCTCCAGCGCCCCCCGGGGCGGCGAAGCCGCCCCAGTGACCTCCTGCACGACCTGAATAACCTCTTCCTCGCTCACTTCTCCATGTCTTCTGCGCTTCAACAGTCCGAGAAGTCCGTTGTACCGTCTGTAGCCTCCAGCGCACCGTTTCCGAACCTGTTTCCGCAGTTTCACCAGCGTGCTACCGTCCTGAACGGCCATTCTTGACAACATACTGCGATTCAGCCAGGATCCCTCCACAGATCTGCTCATATCTGCTTTTATATCGCCCATTGTTTGATGAACTTTTCAATATTTTTTACTATGCTCGAGGCCTTTCTTTTCCGGGCTTGAAAGAAAAAAAGCTCAAATTAAAGCTTTAAGAGAAGAGGTAAGAGAAGAGGTATTGAAGTTGGTTAAGATGGCTTCTTGGTCGCAGTTTGAAGCTTCTGGCGGTCGGGATGGGGCCGGAAGCCCAGTGGGTCAGATAGACGCGGAATTGGCCTCTATTGTGTCGTCTTTGAGCGCGTTGTCTAACCCCGGAGCGAATGCGGCTCCAGCCGGGGCGTCGTCGCAGCTGGGAGGTTTCAGAAGGTCTAGTTTTGGTACTGATGGGGGATCCGACATGCTTCTTTATGGGGGAGATAGCTCTCCGGTGATTCAGCGACGTACAGCTCTCTCTGTAGGGACCGCACCGGCTTATGGAGCAGGCAACGGCGGGGTGCCTCGGTTACCCCAGCACTATTCGGCCAGTATTGGCGGGCCTCTGATGTCCACTTCGCCATCCGGCGGGGGAGGGTTTTTCGAGAAGTTTGGTAAGACGCTGATTGAGGGCACCAGAGAGCTGGAGAACCAGAGCGGGCACCAGGGCTCTTCGAGCTCTGTGGAGCCGCAGGAAGCACACAGTAAGAACATTTGGAACGCAGACGCGCCGGTCTTCAAGCCCAGTGAGCCATTCCAGTTCGAGCAACCTGAGTTTTACGTGCCCTACGTGGCTCCGAAGCGTAAACAGGCCAAGAAACCGCACTCGAATCCGTACCTGGAGGGCAGAAAGAAGAAGTCGGTCGCCAGAGTGTCGTCTCCACCGCCCAAGGGGTCCAAGCAGGGCGTTAGGTCGCCGCTGTTGGAGGAGTTCCGCTCCAGTAACGGCAGGGTGTATCATCTGAGCGATATCCTGGGTTACGTGTTAGAATTCTGCAAGGACCAACACGGTTCCAGGTTCATCCAGCATGAGCTGTCTGTAGTGTCGCCTGCCGAGAGGGAGGTGATATTCAACGAAGTGCGAGACCATGCTATAGAGCTTAGTGACGATGTCTTTGGTAACTACGTGATCCAGAAGTTCTTTGAGTTTGGCTCTCAAACGCAGAAGGCCGTGTTGGTGTCGCAATTTCGGGGCAAGATGAAGAAGCTATCGATGCAGATGTACGCCTGTCGTGTGATTCAGAAAGTGCTCGAGTACATCGATTTGCCGGAGAGGATTTCGCTGGTACAAGAGCTCTCGTCATGCGTGTTACAGATGATCAAAGACCAGAACGGTAACCATGTGATCCAAAAGGCTATCGAGCAGATCCCGATGACGGAATTGCCCTTTATACTCAATTCCCTGGACGGCCAGATCTATCACCTGTCGACGCATTCCTACGGGTGTCGTGTTATCCAGCGGTTGCTCGAGTTCGGGTCCGAGCAAGACCAGTCGCGCATACTTGCAGAGCTAAAGGACTTCATTCCCTACTCCATCCAGGATCAGTACGGTAACTATGTTATCCAACATATCCTCCAGCAGAAGGATTCCGAGTCTTTTCCTGAAATGAAGGAAACAAAACAGGTGATTGTTGAGACCGTCGCTCGTAACGTGGTCGAGTTCTCCAAACACAAGTTTGCCTCAAATGTGGTTGAGAAAGCCATCTTGTATGGCTCTCCGGAACAGAAAGCCCTCATCGTTTCGCAAATCTTACCCCACAACGAGTCGCACGCTCGAGACTTGGAAGACTCTGCTCCTATGATTCTAATGATGCGCGATCAGTTTGCCAACTACGTGGTACAGAAACTGGTCGGTGTCTCCGAGGGCCAGGACAAGAGACTGATTGTCATCGCTATCAGAGCTTACCTGGACAAACTGAACAAATCCGACTCCATGGGCAACAGACATCTCGCTAGTGTGGAGAAGCTTGCCTCGTTGGTCGAATCTGTTCAACTATAGCTTTTTTTCTGGCTGTGAATATTGTTGTTATTAAAATTCCTGTACTGTACATAGTTTTCATGTACATATCCATATAAGCTTCTAACCTACAAGGGCATAAGAGAAGGTCCATGCCATTACGTATCCCATTAACTCTCTAAAAAACGACTCCAGGAAAATCTCTTGAATGGGACTTTGATAAAATTTGCTGGGTTTCAATTGACAGATCCATACCACGTATAGTGCACTAATGACAGTGAAACTGGCAACAAACATGTAAAAGCCTTTTAGGGACTCTAGTTGTAATATACCGGCCGCAAGACCCATAATGAGCGAAGTACTGTCCTGAAGTCTCAGTAATCTCTTTTTATTTGCAACCACATTAGCATCACTCTTAATATCAACAAAGGCATCCATTCTTGCTTACAGTGCTTCAAGTGTTAAGCTGTCTTTTAAGCATTTTTTTCATTAAGAACGTCCGACTATCTCATCTCACAACTACTCAAGGTGAAAAAACGTGAAATGCCCAGCCAGCTCGAGGAATTAGTATCCTTTTTGCACTCCCCCCAGCCTGCAGTCAGACAGATTGCCCTAGATAACCTTGTTGGCTTTAGTACGGGCCCAACAGCGGCAATATTCAAGTACGACAATTGCAGAGCCATCGAAGATTTGAAAGGCCTGTCGAAAGAAAAATCTAAGACTCTGGTGCAACAATCCGTGACAATATTAGCAAACCTGTGTGATGATGACCAGTTGAGAAAGTTGATTGCCAGTGATACGGACTATCTTGAATGGCTCAGCTGGAAAATCTGCCATCTCGAGAATACTAGTGCAGATATTATGTCTGTTCTACTGAGCAACCTGGCTAAAGAGGACACCATTACTAAGGTGTTTGACTTCAAGAGGGAAGACGGTAAAGATCTACCGCCTCTAGATAAATCAATCTTCAAGAGTGACAGAGTGATCGACTGTTTGATGGACTGTTTTGTCAAAGGCTATGATAGGAAGCTGAACAAGTATGCTAACTTTGACTTTCTATCATATTTCTTCGCCGATATATCTAGATTCAGGCGTGGAAGACAGTATTTCATCGAGGAGCAAGAATACGATGGGGTGGTTCCATTGTCAAAACTGTTGGTTTTCACCGAAAAGTATGACTCGAAGATCAGAAGAGAGGGTGTTGCCTCTACGATCAAGAACTCGTTATTTGACTCAGAGACGCACGACAGAATTTTGAAGGATGAGCAGATTAATCTGCTGCCTTACATCTTGCTACCAATTGCAAGCGCTAAGGATTCTGAGATCGATGAGGAAGACATGTTCAACTTACCCGATGAATTACAACTTCTCCCCGAAGACAAGGTTAGAGATCCGGTGCCAGCAATAGTGTGTAACCATTTGGAAAGCATTCTGTTGCTGTGTACCACAAGTGGTGGCAGGGAATATCTGAGAAGCAAATCCGTTTACCCATTGATCAGAGAACTGCACAAGAATGTTGACAATGAGGATATTGCCGATCTGTGCTACAGGATTGTCAACGTTTTGATGAGAGGTGAGCCCGAAAACGGGCAGGTAGAGGAACTACCATCAAAGGCTGCGGATGAGGAAGAAGAGTCGGACGACGAAGGCCTTGTGGAAGTTGCATAGATAAAAAATCTAGCCAAAAAAAGAGGAAAAAGATAGATAGCTTACTATACAAATTAATGCTGTTGTATATTAATTCATTTCTTCAGCTCCATATGCTGTTTGTCCACTGCCCTGCACAGTTTTTTCACGATAGCGACCATTAGCTGCTTGTTCTCTGGACCTGGATACATCTTTCTAATTTTCCTCCCAAACTCTTTGACATTGACAACACCGTTGCCAATGGCATCTCGTATGGCTTGTTCTGTTATCAATGGCACAGAACCATCCTCAACCTTGACCTTTTTGTTTGTTGCCTCGTCAGTTTCAGATTCTTCTCTCTTGCGCTTGGCCACTTTTGGATTCCATTCCCCTTCTGGAAAGCCTTTGAGTAATTTCTTGTCAGCCTTTAAGATAATGATACAGTCCTTGATACTTTTGACTCTAATCTGAGGTTCCCTATTGACATTGTTCGAGGTTTTGGACTCTTTCTTCGGTGAGGCTTTCCTTGAGAGACTTTCGTCTCCATTCTCCTTCTTCACTTGGTCTGAATTATCCTTATTTTCAACATCCGACTCCGATAAGTAAGGGTTCATCTCATCATCGGATGAGTATAAAGCTGCGAGTTCAGTTTTCTGTAAAGCTTTCTTTATTCTTTCACCTTCCTCATCTATCTTTTTCTCATTAAATAAATCTTCCTCATCGTCAGAGGGAGGTTCGCCATCACGTAGGCCCATGGCGTTGGCTTGCATCATTTCTTTCTTTATCCTTTCCTCAGATTCCTTGTTTTCTTGTTCGTTACCATCGATAATGGGCGCTTCTTCGTCATCAGCAAACTCTTCGTCATAATCCAACTCCACCTCGGAGTTGTCACTACGCTCTTCGTCAGCAGCCCTTTGGTCAGAAACAGCTTTTAGCCTTCTACGGGTACGATCGTACCTAGTTGTGGTAGTTCCTATATCGTCTAAGTGCTTCATTAACCAACGGGGCACTTCTCCGCTTTTTTTGTCCATTCTCTTTTCCGCTTCATCAATTGTCAGTGTAGCGTACTTATTTCTGGCAGTAAATTTGTAAACCTTATCTGCTGGTATCATTGTAAAGCTTCCATCGTCCTCGACACTCAATAAAACGTATGAGTCGGAGTTTCCTGCTTCGTAGGAACCTACCCAGGTGTTATAACCGTCGTAATCCTCCATGACCCAAGGATAAAACTCCTCGAACCTCAGTTTCTTGGCATTTTCGTCCAACACCTTCAGCTGACGGGTCTTTCTTCTCATGTTACCTCTTTTGGCGCGACCACCGCCATCAGGTGCCACATCTGCAAGCGGATCAGTCGTTCCCTGCTCGAACTCGGCCAAGTCTTCCTTCCCATCGTACTTCACCAAACCAACTTTTGTGGGGTCAGAAGCTGGACCAGCATCCTCCAACTTTGTGACAGCTGGCACCTCATCCTTTTTGTCCTCGCTCTTTACTTCAGGAGCACCCTCGGTTGTGTTAGGAACGCCTGTAGGTGCCGAAGAAACAGGCACAGGGGAAGCTGAGACAGCTGGACTCTCTTTCGTCTCTGCAGGAGTACTAGCGCTCGGCGTTCCACTATCTGTCTCTTTTTTAACCCCTCCGTTTTTCTCGCCGTCCTGCTTACTTTTAAACTCGGCAATTTCCTTCTGTCTCTGCACAATTTCTGCTCTTGTCAGCTGGAACTGCAAATTCCGTGTGTCCTTACGATGCAACCGAATGGGAAGATGAAAGTCCTCGCTGGGATTGATTTTCTTTTTGCTCTGAAACTTCAATAAGTGTGTCCTCATGTGGTCCAAGTCCTCTTTGGCAACTGCTCTCAAGGGGAACTCATTATATTCTTCTTCATCTTTCACCCGCACTTTCTGAGAAATCCCACTTCCCTCAACACCCCCCTGCAACATCTTCCGTTCCTTGGCTTCCATGGCATCCGGATCCTCCTTTTTGACCGAAGGTCTTGGTGTGGAACCCCTGCTCCTCATCGCTCTCAGAAAGTTCCTCCGGTTCCTGTCCGGTTTGATGAACGGCGAAACTGCCTCATGGTTTCCACTCCTGCCAGATGCCATCCTTCCGGTCTCTCTCTGGGATCAATCGGTCAGATCGTACTGGAGTTATTGATGATGATGAACCTTTTAGACTTTAGCGTTGATATATTGTTCAAGTAACTTTCCCGGGTAATGGGTCTCGATGGTGCATCTTTAAGCGGTGTCAGATTAATTGACGGTTAAACGAATTACCTGGGTCTTTCAAGCAGTTCAAAAGGGGATCATACTCGAGCTTGCGTCGCACTGAGTTTGGTCCATCAAGATTGGTAATTTTTGCGGCATTATAGCTTCTTTTCTGCAGTTTTCTCTTGGATACAGTGAGCGGTCTTGTAAAAAGCTGGACTATTGATCTGGTTGTCCAATTCCAGCTGTAGGATAATCGAGTGGGCGTTTTGCCTGTTGCATTGGTATTTCAATGCGTTGATGTTGAAGTTGAACTACTTGAATTCTTTGCCGGACATGTATTCAGCGAGCATCGGACCACATGAGCGCTGAGAGGAGGATTGTTTGGGCACGCTTTATGGTTGATAGACATTGCTTAGTGGCTCTGGTTGGGCTTTGACACTTCTTTCTCGAACAGTCTCTGTTTTAATTTGGTTTCACTCGAGTAGGACAGCTCTCAGAAGTTCGCACATAAGGTCGCATCTGGTTGAATCTTTCTATGCGTGTCAGACGCTCTAATTTGACAGCGTGGCGATATAATGGTACTGGCCACGCCTTGGTATCAAGAAGCTGGTTTTGGTTGGAACCAAAGAATGTTAAGGCTTTCCAAGGATAATGGTAACGAATCTCAAAGGAAGTTGAACTTCTTTGATCTTGGTTTCTTGAGGTACTTCCAGCTCCCGAATTCATCCACATTTTGATTTGTCATTTGCTTGTCAATTGTAGCAATTATACCTGTATGTGGGCGGTTAGACACCATTTCGGTGAAAATATCAGGCTTTAACTTGAATACTGCAAACTGGGCCAAGATCGTTTGGAGGCCAGGTATCTATGAACTGGGAGCAAAATGAAAGAATCCGATCATTTTTTGATCCTGAACTGCTTCATGCATTATGTCTATTATCTCGATGTGTCGGCTCATAGTTCCAATTTGTAGTGCTAATGGTTTATGGAGGCAGAAAAAGGATATTGCTGCCCAGTCATAATAGTTGATCCCCCAAATATGACGATCTGAAGATGATTCTTCAGCTTTAGAAACCTTGAGAGCACAGGATTGTTCGTTCACTCATACAGACTGTTCCAGCGTGTTTTCTAGCATTGCTCAGATTTGGATTCAGACCACCCGCTGTAAGAATTAAAGGCCCCCGGTATTTCGAAGGCTCACTACCATCGAGCGTCCGTTGGACTACACATTTCAACTCTAGGGCACACCCTACTCAACCACTTTCAAGCGACAGTATACACGAACGGTAAACGACGCGGCTTTTCAGTAGCCAATATTGTGTCCAAATTTCTGCCAAGCTACTCTAATACTTGCCATTAGCTTTTGGGCGTTGTTTGCTCTGCCAGTGGTCCCGTTTTCAGGCTCAGTGTTCGCGTACTCTATGTTATCGGTTGCTAGGCTGCTGTCACTACAAGACACTCACCCAAGATGATCTCATATACTGTACATCATTTGTTCGGATGCCAAAGCTGATAACAATCTTCTTGGTTTCATTTGGGGCCTCAACAGTCGTCAAGAATGGAGTTTACAAGTTTTGGGCGGCTAACCATACGCATAAATGAGGAATGGACCAGATCGAAGCAGTTCGCTGGAACCAAAGTACAATCACCACGAGTAAGTTTTTCCAATCGGTAACGGAAGCGTGCTGTTGGCATTAGCTTCAAGTAACATTTGCAGCAAAACACCGAGGTTTCGTTACTGGCGTCTCTACGTCAGCGAAATCTTAAAGTTGTGGGATATCTGGGAACTTGCTGGGATTCTGTATCACCTCACCGACGGGCAAAGTACGATGGAATACGCAGATGGCAATGTATGCTGCTAAATAAGATCAAGACTGACCTCCATTATCGCTGAAAATACTCGGAAGTACACAGGTCACTACAAATTATCGGCTCACGAGAAGCTACTACATCAATTCTGGTTCCTATCCCCAGTCGCGCGGCCTACTACTTCATGGTCAACCTGACAAGCATCTTTCAAGCAAATTTGGCACTGTTCAAAGCATAATGCTGGGAAATGCCAGTAGCAGCCTGTAACAGTCACAGACATCATTCTTCAACTAATGAAAGCGTTTTGGTGGCTATTGGTAGCTGCTTGTATAGTTCACTGTGTCTTATAAAAAATTTTCTACTAGCGATGGCATAGCGAAATTTAATATGTTAGTGAGTCATTGATTGATACTCGAGGCTAGAAATTTTGGAAAGAGAATACTGTTAAGCGGCTGTTTAGTCACTATAGAACTCTTATTTAAGATTCCTTAATAATGTCAGGTTCCATAATGAATGCTCAGGAAAAGTACGATTTGATTACGAAGAACTTACAAGAAGTGCTTAATCCACAAATTATAAAGAATGTGTTGGAGGTGGAAAACAGGCCAATTAAATTATATTGGGGTACTGCTCCAACGGGCAGGCCTCATTGTGGTTACTTCGTCCCCATGACGAAACTGGCTGATTTCTTGAAGGCCGGCTGTGAGGTGACTGTTCTACTCGCAGACCTGCATGCCTTCTTGGACAACATGAAAGCTCCTTTAGAAGTGGTTAACTACAGGGCCAAGTACTACGAGCTTACTATCAAGGCTATTTTGAAAAGTATTAATGTTCCTATTGAGAAATTGAAGTTTGTCGTGGGTTCTTCTTACCAGCTGTCCGCTGACTACACTATGGATATCTTTCGTATGGCTAACATGGTCTCCCAGAACGACTGTAAGAGAGCTGGTGCTGATGTTGTTAAACAAGTTGCCAATCCTCTTTTGAGTGGTCTGATCTACCCATTGATGCAGGCATTGGACGAACAGTACCTGGACTGTGACGTGCAATTTGGTGGTGTCGATCAAAGAAAGATCTTTGTTTTGGCTGAAGAAAACCTGCAATCTCTTGGTTACAAGAAAAGAGCGCATCTGATGAACCCTATGGTTCCCGGACTTGGTCAAGGTGGTAAGATGTCTGCCTCGGATCCAAACTCCAAGATTGATCTTCTAGAAGAACCAAAGCAAGTGAAAAAGAAGATTAACAGTGCCTTCTGCAGTCCCGGTGTTGTCGAGGATAATGGTCTCTTGGCTTTCATCCAGTACGTTGTCCAGCCAATTCAGGCATTGAAGTTTGGTGAGCAACATTTCCAGTTCTTCATTAACAGACCTGACAAGTTCGGTGGGCCAATCACCTACACTTCGTTCGAACAGTTAAGATCTGATTTCAAAGACGAAAAATTATCCCCTCCAGATTTGAAGACTGGTGTTGCTGATGCAATCAACGAGCTACTGGAACCAATAAGAAAGGAATACGAGAGCAACCCAGAGTTCCAAGAAGCCCAGGAAAAAGGTTATCCAGTCGCCAAGCCAGAAAAAACTAAGAAGGTAAAAAAGCCAAAGAACAAGGGTACCAGATACCCAGGATCTCAACCAAACGGGGATACCCCAGTTGATCAAGCTAAGAACGC
The DNA here is from genome assembly GCA_012851205.1 of Torulaspora pretoriensis. NCBI lineage: Eukaryota > Fungi > Ascomycota > Saccharomycetes > Saccharomycetales > Saccharomycetaceae > Torulaspora > Torulaspora pretoriensis. The sequence continues at coordinate 784,794 of JABBEO010000005.1, forward strand.
TGTTGAAGAAGTTGCCGAAAAGGTTAAGGAAGCTGTTATTGAATGATTGAAGCAACTAGCCTCATAGAGTGGTCTGACTAGATATAGAAATAAAATTAATTAAATGGTATGATTTTAAACAAGAATCTATAAAGTTTCCCAGCCGCCGAGATCAGAGTTGTTATCTGTTAGTCTAAAGACTATGTGTGGAATCATATTTTCGAGAATGACTGCGTTTTTCAAATGCTCGTACCTTTTAAGGTCCAAGTAGACAGGTGAGTTGTATTTGAAGTCTTCATCCGGCTCACCATGCTTGTGCAGATATGGCGCTGGATAGAATGTGCCCCTATCGCTGTAAGACAGGTATACAGCGTTGCTTCTGATGAGAAGAAACACACCAAAAACTGACATAACAGGACATTCGTTCCTGACATGGTTGGTGCATGCACCAATGGCGTAATTGTGCAATGCAATGCTCTTTTGAATATGGCAATGTTCTCCGCAGAACAAACAAATGGCTGTGTCATCTTTTAGGGCACGGTGCATCAGGTTTTCGTCTTCCGAAGAAAAAAATTCTGACAAAGAATCTGGAAGTTCAATTAATTGGAACGCTTGAGAATTTGTAAAACGCAGCTTCTCCAGCTTGAGTAAGATATTATCTCTTTCACCACACGTGAAATTCATTCTTGTCAAGTCAAGAATCATTGAAAAGTCGTTCTGTTGAAACTCAGTCAAAACACTTTCCAGGTTGGACATTCCAAACTGGGACAAAAGTTGTTTCGAGGTCTCCGGCAGAATTGGAGAGCTTTCAGAAATTTCGGGTGAGACGCCATATCCACGTAGCATGATAAATAGTCTCCTCAGAAAGGTGCTAAGCGATTGCGTCAAGAGCTGAAAAATGTAGGCACGAGAAGAGGGTTTCTTAGTAAGGTTACGCATCCCAGGCTCTAAAACAGCCGTCAGTTCTCCGAACATGGAAAGCATCAAACTTTTTTCGACCTCTGACCCGGTTTTCTCTGAATCTTCAATCGCCGATGATATCTCATCCGATGTGCAGTCATAGCACTTTGTCTTGATCATTTCCTTTCCCAGAACCAACATGTCTTGAACTATCTTCCTCTTCGTAAGTTTTTTGACATATTCAAGGCAGTCGCTATGCTTTATTTGTGAGCTTTCGGTTTGTGGCAGGGAAAGAGGAGTTATAAGTTCACTCCCACAAATTAGTAAGTCAGAGTTGAGATGCATTGAAAGAAAACTCTCCCATTCAAATAATATTCCTTTGTGAAGATGATCAATCTTATGATTCATCAAAGCATCTCGCAGAGATAACAGAAGCCTTAAGGTGAGCAGTTTTTGACTTGAAATCTCTCTGGGACAATTTTTGCCATTCCGCCGTGAAGCCAGCTCAATGTTTGATACGGTATTTGCCAGAAGACGACTTATCACGCTCGTAAGACCAGCAGAGGCATCCACTGGTTCTCGTATCAAGTCTCGAAAGATCCTAGCAGCTTTGACACTGGTGGATAAAAGTAACAAAGTGGAATCGTTGTGCTGCGCTGTACTTCCTTTTCCTTCAAGGTTGGTGTCGGAATTTAGATAGAAGGTCCGTGGCAGCTGGGGCAAAAAGGAGTTACTAAGACCGTTGCACAGTGGGCAGTACATCAATCCAAAACCAAAAGCGACTGGAACGTTCTTTGTCGTTTGATTGTGGACGTTTCGAGCGGATTTCATATGATTTGCCAAACATGAAACGTGAGAACCATGCCCGCATGTTCTCAACACGGGAGCTTGCTGAACCAAGGTCACTTTTCCGTTATGCGATTGCTCTTTATTTCCAAAAGCAGATGTACTAGACCTTTCATGAAAGTTCTGATACTGCTCACGTATATTCTCCTCCTGGTAAGAAAAGTAAACAAATACATCATCTGCAGAGGGCATTTTGCAGAACACACAAGGATCCTCGACGGCATTGCGTGAGGTTTTTCGGTTAAAGGATGACTTCTCAGATAATTCCTTGCAACTTTCATCGTCGCTAGTTAATAGACTGTGGTTGCCCATGAATTGCAGTTGTTGTTTTGCTAGCTTTCTCATCATCTTTTTCCTTCTCAGTTTTGCTAGCGCTTTCTTTCTCTCAAATTCACCCTCTTTACCGATTCTAGGTGCACTGTGTGAGCGCAGCAGTTCTGGACTATAAGAGGGTACCTGTTCCTTCAAAAAGCTATGGACATCCACATGAGGGGCTGCCTTACCGAGATATCTGAATATCTCGCGAATTTTTCCATGCACCTGTGAGAACCCATCATTGAGGAGAAAGTCGTACAAGACAGAACCAATGCTATGATGATAACAGAACTCAGCGTCCAAAGAGCCAAACTCATGCCAAAATACTTTCATGAAGCCATTAAGATTGTTCACAACACAAAGGTGAATTAAGTGAACTACTGTCGGGAGAATACCGTCGCACTCGAATTTTTTTATATGATCTAGAGTGTTTTTGAGGAAAGTCCCAAATGTGTCAACAGACGTAATGGCATATAAGTCACAGTAAGGAGTTGCTTTGAGTGCCTCTATAACCTGCTTTGCGGGGACGAAAGTGCTGTCATAATCGATCTTTTCTTTCACAGACATGGATGTGCGAATGTTTTTCTCTAGCTCATAACGTTTATTAGGCGACATAGCAACGTAATAAGGATCAATTTCATCTCTGTATTCAGGTTTAAGAGCGTAGACCCCACAATCCGTTAGACCTGATGGAGGGGTAAAATTAGTGTACTCCTCCAAATAAAGATCAAATGCTGCGTGCTTAGTTATGTGCTCTGGTATGGAGTTCATAATTTGTGAGTAAGTACAATTTTTGAAGCACAATGCATGAATGATTTCTGCGCGCAACGTCTTTTGAAATCCGTCAACAGATGACACCACTGTCAATGACTTAACCTCAGTTAGTAATTGAATCAAAAGCAAGAAGCATTGATTCACTATAGCAACCGTCGTTTCGAAATCTGGATAATCACCCATAGGAAACCCGTTCGCCCAATGTTTAAGACCCCACCTGGCTAAAAATGTCACCATGAAGTCGTCAGGGTCTGCGGTAGACATGCTGAACTGAACGTTAAAAATGTCACTCATATATGTGAACTCTCTCATGCTGTATTTCGTGTACATTCGAGCCTGATGAGTTATTGGAGTACCATTGCGTACCCAAAAGCCTACGTTGATTTGCCCCAGAAGAACCAATGTCGATAACGCAGAATCAGATATATGGAGTGCCCTGGACTTATCGCTAAAAAGTTCTTTGAAGTCCAAATAGTTTCTCGCATGCTCAGGCAACGGGACATACCTCCCACACAAACTCCACTGAAGAACGAACTTGAATAGATACGACATGGGATTGAAGAAATTTTGAGTGTCCACGCCGACCTGATAATTTATTACCTTACTAGTGTGATTGCAAATTTTTTCGTTCACTAAAGGAAGCTCATCGATTTTGTCACTCGAGTTCGAGTCATTACTTTGAGAGGACGCTCCAGAATTAGAACGACGAAACGGAATCAAAACCTCAAACTCCTTCTTCATAGCTAGGTTTGCCAGCTTTATCACGATCAGACGACGGGCTTCCAAGTCTGAGATCAGCGAAACACTGCGAATGTACCCATCTGTCATAATTAATATCGACGAAAAGAAGAAATAGTAAGAAGAGAAGTCAAAGTTCTCGAACTCCACATGTTCTGAAGTTTCTCGCTTCAAGGGCAGTACCTTATTGAATTCTGCAAACGATTCAATAATTGCAGTTAGAATATTTTCATCCTCAAGCAAAGCCTGGGGAATGGTATTCGTTGACATCAAAATGCAGATGTCTTTGAAGCAGATTATGGACCGCCTATTCTTGATACTTTCGCCTGGTAACTTACAGCCATAATACAGCGGTATTGGGAGGTACGTCATGAGATCTTCGGAAGTAAATGCCATCAAGTTGAATGCGAAGCGCAGAATGCGCTGAATAAACCCACTTTCTATAGCCATATTGGCAATTTCGGGATCTTGAAATGTATACTGTGAAAGGGTCCCCATTAAAGACACTTTGAAACCAGTATTATCTGATGCAACTGTGCTGTACAAGACAGCCAAATATGAATCAAGGTATTGTGCAGCGAGGCATTTCCTTGTTGGGTCCACTATTGTGAACAATGATGTGAGTATTTTGAGCATTCTGTATCTGCCAGGCCTCGACAAGAAATCTGCAGATGCTGTCAAAATATACTGAAACCTCGAACCATGAAATGGATGGTATCTCACTATGCTATTCACGACATTAGTCTCAACCAGTCTCCTATTATAGTTAGACATTGCCATCTCCACGGCAGGATCCTCAATATCTGTGATACTCCATGGATTGAACCAAGGAAAAATCCCTCTTTGTTCGTAAGATACTAAAAATCCGCCCAACAGATTGATCTTGGCGACGTAGGGGCACCAACCTGTGGCCGATTGGCTAATAATTGAAAGCCCAGAACGCCAGCTATCGAGAATGGAGAGTCGCACGGCCTTTTTGCTTTGCAAAGAGGTTTTTTCGTTGATCATCATAGTATAGAACCAGTGAATCAAATCCTCAACTAGGTCTCTTTTGAAAGTGTCCTTAGTGGCTCGAATATGGTTTCTGGCTCCTTCGCTCGCGAATTTCGACGAAATCACTTCAATCTTTGCTCGATCAAACGATTTGACGATTGTCACAGAAGAGCAACCGCTCTCTAGCCTTTCGACTAGACTAATCGCGTACTCCGCCGGTTTGTGCAGAACCCTGCTAATCTTGGCGGCCAAGTCCCTATAACGCATGTGGCAGTCTTCTTCATCAACCTGCAGGGCCCACTCGACTTGATCCCTTGAATCTGCTACCTCACCGCTTGAATCCGTAAGAACCGTTTGCAGCTTTGCGACCCCATCGAGCTTCTGCCTGCCGCACTCGACCGGACTAGCTTTCCCATCCTGTTCGTTGGAGTAAACAGTCACATCAATCAAGTAGTCTATTAAGCCGCTCACAAGACTCAAAACGTTCTGGTTGCTATCGCTTGGACCACTCTCTGGCGGCTTTGCGGCATTCTGTGGATTCCGACACTGGTTGAGGCAGTGTGGCTCTTTAAATACAGAGGTGTTCCCACAGTGACAGACTCTGCCTTCCGGTCTCACCACTATCTTAGCAGTGTACGTGTGGCCCTCGTGCTTCTTCTTGTCAAAACAATACTCGCACAACTCGTACAGCGGGTTCATGGTGCAGGTAAAACAGTAATATACCGTTTCCGCGGGAAAACACTGTCGATTGCACATGGTCCCCACATGGACGTTTCCGTTCCTCGCCTTCTTGACCGCGATCTCCTTCCAGGGACAACCCTTCAATACCTGCTGATAAACGCCATCCCGCCAGCTCTTGGACTCTAATAACTCGACAAAGGACAACCAATCCACGTTCTGATCCCCGTGTTCAATACATAGGTCTAAAATCTTCCACACCAAGTAGCTCACTGCTTCATCATACTCGAAACGCGCTATTCGCGGTAGACGAACCAGGAAGTCTCTAAAATTGCTAATCGTGCAACCACTTGAGTCCATCCGGCACTGATCTCACTCATTCACGTTTCAATGAACCCTATAGAGCTCTCAGCACCGTCAGATAACCTTACAGGGTCACTCTCCGTCTGACGATGAGATCCGTATTGTTGTTTGTGAGACAGATTTGCCGCCGCCGCCACCGAAGGAGCCCTTAGAATTCATTTACCCGGCTCAATCGGATCGCCTGCCAGTAAAGAAAGACACACTATCAAGCTACTACAAGCATCAAGGAACTCTTACTGGACTCACGTTCTCAATTGAGTACGTCGTAACTTCTTGATGGCATGCAAAGTAACATTATGAGCTTCATAAGCAGCCCTGAAAGCTGTAGTGCAAGAAAACAACCAAATTGAGCCTCAAATGCTCACTAATTCGCCGAGAACGGGGAGATAACAAGCACTTTCGGTGATCATTCTGTCAGAGTCTTCAAGGCAAGTACGTAAGGACGTATAAGGTTGTTTAGAAGCTAGTATTGTAGTGTGTAGGTTTGGGCATCATTCGTAACGATCGCTTGCTAAGGAGGATAGTAAAAGGTTATAAAGTGGGCTGCTGCTCATCATGAAGGCTAACACTCATTACTAAGTTGTGCAATTGTTTGGTTATCGTTGTTGCACTAGGAACCAGAGATTTTTTTCTAGAAATTATTTACGTATAACTGAGGAAACCTCTTCAGGTGAATTTTCAAAGATAGAGAGGCAGGATGAGTAAAGATCCTTTAAGCATGGAGATACGAGAACATCTGAGGAAAACACTCTCATCGATTCATGATAATCCTTTATTCAAAGATGTGCGTGGCCCTTCTGAGAGGACGGACATGGATAAGCTACTGAAGGACTATATTTTCAGGTATCTGTTCTTCCTCGTATCTGAGAAAGGAGAGAAGCTTCCATTGCTGTTCCCCCTAACGGACAACGACGAGAGGGATGACTTTGCGGCATTCCCTAGGACGTACGAAGAGGCTTTGACGCCTGTTCCTGAAGCACTCTTTTTGCCCTATTATATGATCGACGACAACAGAATGAGAAATGTGCATCAGCATTCGGGCAGGAACTGTGGAAGAAAATTTCAGGTTGGAGAGCCGATTTACAGATGTCATGAATGTGGATACGACGATACTTGTGTGCTGTGCATATACTGTTTTAACGCTGCAGACCATGAAAATCACCACGTATACACCGACATCTGCTCAGAGTTCAATACTGGTATCTGCGACTGTGGGGATAGAGAGGCCTGGAACAGCGATTTACATTGTAAGGCAGAGGAAGAAGCGCAATTTAATGCCAATGACAGCCAGCTAGAAGAGGCATTTTCGCAGAGTCAGTGCCAAGAGACATTTGAAGTGGTCTTAACGGAAGTTTTTGATCATTTCATCGATTTGTTCAATCAAAATATCGAGCCCTTGCCAACTCTGCAAAAGGATATTACTCTGAAACTACGCGAAATGGTGCAACAGGGTAAAGTGGAAGAGAGGGCCATTTTCCTAGAAGCGCTGGCATACAAGAATGACTATATCGAAAGGAACAATCAAACAGTCAGTTTATCGAACAAAGGCTATTCGGAGTTTGCTGACCTGCAGGACTACACGGTTATTATATACAATGACGAGTATCATAATTATTCCCAGGCAACAACAGCATTGCGGCAAGGTGTCCCTGATAATAAGCATACCGACCTACTGACATCCAAGATCGACGGAGAGGGCCGTGCATTACTCAAGTGCTCCAAGGAGCTTTCTGCCGTCATAGGAGGTTTTTTTGCGGTTCAAACTAATGGTTTAAGCGCCACACTTACTTCATGGTCGGAGTACATTCATCAGGAGACCTGTAAATATTGCATTCTGTGGTTGAATCACTGCCTCAAGATTCCAATCCCAGCCTTCCAAAGAACATTCCGCTCGGCTATGGGAAAAGTTCTGCTTTCAAAGTACGATCGCGCCTCCGAGACTGTCGACATGACTTCCGTGATTCGTGAGTATTTTAGCTCGAGGTTCAATGAATCAGACCCTTATAGATTTTCAGACTTATCGATTTTGAGCGAAGGCAATGGAATACCTCTGGGGCATCATAAGGAGTTGGCCAAGAATGACCTTAATCATATTTCGAATACTCTGAACGAAATTGTCAAACCAACGAGCAGGCAATACACTAACTCTAGGCTGCAGTATATTTTTTACTTCGATAATAGGTTTTGGAAGAAGCTAAGAAAAGATCTGCAGAATGTGATCATTCCGACACTGGCCTCTGATGTCCACTACAAGCCGTTGTTTTGCCAGCAAGTGGTTGAAATATTCAATCACATGACAAGATCGGTGGCATTCATGGATCGTGAACCGCTTTTAACAGTACTGAGGGAGTGCGTCGTTCAACTTTTTACTTGTCCTAAAGATGCAAGCATGATCTTTAATAAGGGTAGCTTTAAGGATATTCTTTGGTCAGTGATCGATATTTTTGTTGATTTTTCCAAGGTAGAAGGCGGACTGCTGATATGGCAGAAGGTTCAAAAGACCAATCCCACGAAAAGCTACAGTATTTCCTTCAAGCAGGGACTATACGCCGTCGAAACGTTATTGAGTAAGGTCTCCGATGGCAATATTGTCCTAGATCCAGAGAATTTTGTTTCAATCGTAACATTGTGCAAGCTATTCAATGGCGCCTATAAGATAAAGAGAAAAGAGGGGGAGCACGTTTTGCATGAAGACCAGCATTTTATCCCTTACTTGGAATACACCACGTCCATTTACAGCATCATACAAACTATTGCAAAGGTGCTAGAGAATTCTAAGGAGCCCATTGATGATACTCGATTGCTAAATTCCGTTCAACTGTTGACAAGCTTCTTAGGCCATAGATCGTTGACATACAAACTAATCCATGATTCGCAAGAGATCATCAAGTTCGAGGTGCATAAGCAAAAGGTAGCGTTTATGAATCCTGTCCACACTCTTTATTCCTTTCTAATCGAGCGGTGCAATCTTGCATCAGCTTTGAGTGCAACATCTGCCTGTTCGGATTTCTTGACAATATCAGATTTTTCTTTGAGATCTGTGGTACTTTGTGCTCAAATTTTCGTCGGTTTTTGGGTTAGGAATGGTATGTCCGTGCTACATCAGTCCAAGTATTACAAAAACAACCCTGAGCTGAGCTCGTATGCAAGAGATATCCACCTAAATCAGCTTGCTTTCCTACGTGAGCGCGATGATATACCGCGCGTGATTTACAATCTACTTGACAGGTGGGCGTTGCTTGACTGGTTTAGTGGTGAAGCAGAGTTTGAACACACAATTTACGAGGACAAAATCATTCCAATAATCCAACAATTTATTGCATTTATTTATCAGGTTTTGACTGAGCGTTATTTCTTCAAAACCTTTTCTTCGGCTAAGGAGAGAAGAATGTATCATATTAAGAACGCCGTTATTTACAATCTGTTCACCAAACCCCTTTCCTATTCCAAGTTATTAAGATCAATGCCAGATTACTTGACGGATGATACCACGGAACTTGATGCTGCTCTCAAAGACGTTTCCATCTTTGTCGAGCCTAAAGGATTGGCCGATAGTGGTGTATTTAAGCTAAAACAGAAGTTGTACCGTGTCGTGGATCCTCTGAAGTTGATGAATATGGAGAACGAGTTTGAGTCAAGCGCTGCGACAATCAAAGCGCACTTGTCCTCGAAGAAGACTGGCGAATACGACGAGATCATTCAGCCTCAAATTATACCTCCTCAAGATGTCGATCCGGAATCGATAGAGCTAGGTCATTTTACAAGAACCGACATATTCGCGAAACTCATGTACAAAATGCTCCAGGTCTGTATTGACAGAGAAGAGGGTACGTTTCTGTATGAGTTACTTCATTTGTTGCATGGTATTTTCAGAGATCAAGAGCTTATTGCTGGTAAGAGCTCTATCCCTCAGGCATATGTCTCGAAGCCTGTATGTAGCCAACTAATGACTATTGCCAACTCGAAACATAACGCTTTTTCGGAGGACATCAAGAAGAAAGCGCAGTACCTTCTCGAAATCATGATGACCATTCGACCTGATGAGGTCAGTGACTCGTTAATCACAAGTTTCGGAGAGAAGTACGTGGAGGAATATAAAGAAAAGAAGATGAGCCATAACATTCATAATGCTGAAAGCGAGAAGTTGAAGAGAAAAAGATTGATTAAAAAGAGGCAGGAGAAACTCATGGCCAAATTCAACAGCCAGCAATCTAAGTTTATGAGGGAGAACGAGGCTCAAATGTGGGATCAGAATAGAGCCGGTAATGAAAACGACATTAACATGGATGAAGGCGAAACTCAAACGCTAGAAGAGTTTACTTGTGCTCTGTGTCAGGATAGCAGCTCGACTGACTTGTTTGTCATACCTGCTTACCATGATCATTCGCCTATTTTCAAGCCAGGCAACATTTTCAATGTCGAGGAATTTGCCTCTGCTTGGCGTCCTTTCTACAACGATGCAGATAGGTTGACTTACAATGAAGATAAGATGCTAGAGAATTTCAGAGATAATGGAAACAGGGGTTCTAAAAAAGTGCTAGTTTCCTGTAATCATACTGTTCATCACAGTTGCTTCAAGCGTTATGTACAAAAAAAACGATTCTCTTCCAATGCCTTCATCTGTCCACTTTGTCAAACCTACTCTAACTGCGTGTTGCCCATTCGGCGTACATCGAAGCATGATACTGGTCTTTCGATTAATGAATTGGTAAATACTGAAGTTTCGGTGGATGTGCTATCTCGTTTATTTGAGAGTTTTAGTGCAGCTGACTTCAAGAATGTTTATTCAACCTTCAATTTGGTGAACTTGCACTCTCACTCATTTGACAAAGCGGCACGCAATACTCCGGGCTTTGAGAGCAAAGACACTGCGTTTATTCTAGCCGTACATTGGGCAAATACAATATCCATGCTAGAAATTGCGTCCCGGCTTGATAAATCGCCAAATGTTTTACTGCTCAATGCAAGGGAACAGAAATACAAAACACTCAAAAATATACTCATATGTATTGTGCTGATGTGTTATGGTATTGGGAAGCCGAACCCCGAGTTCGATCCTTACGTGAACAAGGACGGAATTTTATGGAATCAGAATCAGATATTCCAGTATATCGTAAAAAAATGCCTGTTTTCTCGAGAGTCACTGCAAGAATCCGTGGGGCAGGCCTTAACGAATTTTTCCAAACAGCTAGTTGCTGATTTCATCAAGGGACTCTCTAAGGCTGATATTACTCGAATGTACGAGAAAGCAGAAGAATGTGGGGGTATCTACAAGATTCAATCTGAAGAACTATTGTCTACCATGAAGACGGTTTGTTTCCTAGGTGTAAGCGAACCCGAGCTTTGCCGCAAGGCCTACGATCTGGCTTATACCTGCTTGCTGAAAAACATACTTCCAACCCTGAGGCGTTGCCTAATATTGGTCAAAGTTTTCCATGATATATTGAAGGACCAGGAGGAAGAAGAACTTGTTATCAATGGGGTAAACTTGAACGAGAAATCTTTGCTCGATTTGCCTGAGTACACAGACCAAGTCCTTTCTGCTTTGTCAGAGTTCGAATCACTGCAACAGCTGTTGGCCCAAGGAATACCGCGTATGAGACCATCTGACGATCCATACTTGTACCGAATCCCCTACGAGAACTGCGGCATCGTTAAACTTGTCAATGTGGCAACGTATCTGAACACGTACATTACGAACTCTAAGAAGATCAAATTGAGAGAAGAACACTCGCTTCATCTCGAAAACGTCAGCAACAGACTGGATTTCAAAATCTGCTTAACATGTGGCGTAAAAGTCCATCTGCGACCAGACCGTCATGAGATGTCTAAGCATCTCATGAAGTACTGTTTCCAAACTTTTGGGGCATTTTTGATCCCCAATACAAGCGAAGTCTGTTTGTACATGTCCCAACCGCCATCTACAGTCTACATCAGCGCGCCCTATCTCAACTCTCATGGGGAGGCCGGCAGAAATGCTATGAAGCGAGGTGACATGACTGTACTGAACCTCAAGCGCTATGAGTTTCTCAATAGTCTCTGGATCAACAACGAGATCCCAGGCTACATTAGTAGAGTAATGGGAGACGAGTTTCGGGTCAACATCCTGTCCAATGGATACTTCCTAACATTTAACAGGGACCCACGCCCAAGAAGAGCCCCAACCACTGGCAGTGACGACGAAAACGATGACGACGGACAAGACGATGAAGACCCCGAACTCTACAGCGGTCATTCGAGCGATGAAGAGGAGCGTGACATTGAGATGGGCGACGACCGTCTCGGTGATATGGAAGAAGGGGCCTTCTTCGGTAATGGAGTAGATGCGGGCAACGTCCGCGGTCTCCTACAGGTATTTGAGAATTTCCAGAACGCCGTAGACAACGGTATAAACCCTGAAGATGCACAATTCGCTACTCCTCTACTACAGTTTTTCCCACCACAATTTGGTGGTATAAATCTACGAAGAACCATCATACCCGATGTTGATGAAGACGACGAAGTACTGGAGGCCGTAGATGACGCGGCTGATAGGGAGAACGATCCCAATGATTCCCTAGACTAAGTAAAGCTTGTCAAATAGACTCTATAAGCCTGAGAATCGTATATTCATCACTCCCGACGACCCAATGGCATCGAGGGAAAATTTCACCGCCAGCATCGGGTCTACAGGCTGGGGGTCTCTGGAACTAACGGTTAACCAGTAGTTTGTAGAAGAATATAAAGATCAACGTTCAATTAAGGCTTTCTTAGAGGGCTTTGACCGAGATATATTGCAGTAATAAATTCTGAAAATGGTATGTGATATATACTAGCTGTACGGAGATTGTATTCCCGACAAGAATCATTATTTTACTAACATCAAGATGATTTAGTCTTTTTCCACCCTATACAAGGTTTTGTTCAAGAGAAACTCCGTATTCGTCGGTACTGTTTTTGCATCTGCGTTTGTGTTCCAAGCCACTTTCGACAGCGCTGTGACCAAATGGTACGAGAACCACAACAAAGGAAAGTTGTGGGCAGATGTCAAGAAGCAACTACAGGCCGGTGGTGACGACGACGACGACGACGAAGAGGATGACGAATAGATGATGATAAGGAGAATTGATCATCAAAGAGCCGCATAAGCGGTGAAAAGCATTTTTGTATATTTATGTTCACGTTGGCATGGGTAATTTGTGCTTCACCCGACCAAAGGTCTAATGTGCAGTTTATTCAGTGCTATACGCATTTTATTTATTCATCATATACAGGAAACTAATTTGTGTGTTATTGGTCTTAAATCTCGCCAGAGCTCGATGCCTGCTGGATCCGGGCAATGTATGCTTTGGACACAACGTTCCAACTTCTCATGTATTTGGCTAGGCATTGGTCAACACAGGGTTCGTTTCCGCTTGAATATGGGCTCATAAGGCACTTTTCAAAACAGTTCTCTGTGACTTTATTCACCAGCTCGGTAGCATTGGCGACTGCCAATTCTTGCGCAATTTGCGACTTGACCTGATCTGTTACTGGATTCGGAGCGGATGAGTTCACAGTCTTTTGCTGGGAAGGTGTAGCACCCCCGAAAATAGAAGATAGAGCCATCTGGATATTATTCTTAGGGTTCCGAAGTGGCCTTACTCTAGCGATACAATACTCTTGATGCAATTTTCACTCTAGATGAGCTGAATCAAAAAATGAAACTTCCCGTGTATCTTAACTCTGCATCTGGATTTACAAATTTCCTTGACTCCCATACAAGATCTAAGCGCAAGTGGTTTAGTGGTAAAATCCAACGTTGCCATCGTTGGGCCCCCGGTTCGATTCCGGGCTTGCGCATTCTTTTTTATTAGTCTTGGCCCTTCGAACTTTGCAAGTGAACTGCTGTGAGCATCAGCATCTTGAAAGGATCCTTCATGAACCATCAGAATTTCTCAGGCTTAAGTATTCTATCAGCCTTCTGTTGTATCTGTTCCAATCGTTTAAGGAACAACGCCGTGTTGTCGGTTTCTAAACTCTTCCCTCGATCAGTGAAAAACGGGCAATTGCAGATATGATCCATGCTGTGTTGATATGTATGTTTTCGATGTTGGAGAGATAGCCAAATTATGTTTCACTAACACAATCCCCTCCAGTTAACAAAAAAGGACAACCTAGATTGGTCAAGTTTTATACACCTGTCGATCTTCCCAAGCAGAAGTTACTGCTAGAGCAGGTATATGAGCTGATATCTCAGAGGAATAGTGAATTCCAGAGCTCCTTCCTAGTCACTCCTCCCTCCCTTCTCGCCGAGAGCGATTCCATGGACGATGAGGATATCCAGATTATCTACAAGAACTACGCCACATTGTACTTTACATTCATAGTGGACGACCAGGAATCAGAGCTGGCAATCCTGGATTTGATTCAGACCTTTGTAGAGTCGCTGGATCGTTGTTTCTCCGAAGTGAGTGAGTTGGATCTGATTTTCAACTGGCAGACCCTTGAAAGTGTTCTAGAAGAGATTATTCAAGGAGGGATGGTCATAGAGACCAACATAGTTAATATAGTACACTCTGTGGATGAGCTCAATAGAGCATCGGAGCAAAACGACGGCGCAGTCGCGAGATTAGCCAGTACAGGGTTTGGGAGTGCTCTTCAGGCGTTTGCCAGTGGAGGGTTTGCTCAATGGGCCTCAGGTCAATAAATAATGTTCACTATGTACAGTACTAGTTACGAATGTCTTACCACACTTTCCACCAGCTCTTTTGTCTCTCCTTCACAATTTCTCCAGTTTTCGAGGAAGTTTGCTCTCTTATTTGGTTCAAGTCTTTACGGATCCTATCCAGCTCTTCCTTCTGAACCTGCTCGGCCTTCAGTTGCTCAAAATGCTGCCTTCCCTTAGACTGTGAGTCGACGTTTTTCTCCCAAGGTGACTGAATGGCACCGGTATCCCAAATTGGCCTATCGCTTTTGGAGGTCTCTCTCACAATCTTCATCAACTCCTGTTGCTCGGCCTGGCGCAGATTTCTCTCCCTCTCGTACTGTAGCCTCAATTCTGGGGATAACGAGTTGATCAGCTCTTCATCTGTTGGAGTTGTGTATTTAAAAAGGAGTGCACCAGCCCCGATAATGGCCCCACCTACGGCCCAAACCCTCAGCCAACGTACCCACAGCGGTCTCTCCATGGCTCGAATCTATCCTGTCCTAAGTGGCATTTGGTTGTGGAGCTACAGAAGCTCCTCCCGATATATACTACAAGCAGACTCATTATAAACGGACTCTAACTTCAATGAGAACAAGGTCAATAAGATCGTAAATATACTTAATTTATATGGCAGCTTCTTCTATCTAACTTATAACTGCGAAACTGAATTGCAAAGACATAAATAAAATGGGTTGTATGGTCGTAGAGTTCTTAAAAGAATTCAGTGAATGCACCGGGCTTGTTCAAGCACACAATTCGCGGTATAGGAATGGAGCGAAAACCTTTGTAGCGGTGATCAATATCATGATACCCTCTAGGAGCGCCATTGGCAAGCCCAAGAATCCGCGCTCTTCGATGTTCAAATAGACGGCGTAAAGAGCGACGGCGAAGAAAACACGGGCCAACAACCATGGTTTGGGGTTGACACCGGATAGGAAAGCGACTGGCACTTTCACACAGTCTCCACCCTTCTGGAAGTACCTGAAACAGCCCTTTTGCAAGGATTTCAGGTTTTTGTTCTCGGCAGCGAACAATGCGAATAGAGCGATGGAAAGCACGTTGATGACGGAGTCGTAATTCTTCCTCTCGTAGTGGTAGTCTAGAAGTTCATCCAAGACTGTCTCACGGTCGCTGAAATCAAGGTCACCAATCTTCTTGATCAAAAGAACAACATCATTCAAACCGACGGTCATACCACCACCGGTCAATGGGTGTCTCATATTCAGTGCATCACCAATCACACATAGACCAGTAACGTCGTTCTGTCTAGCAGGTAGGTAAGAGTTTGGCATAGATCTGTACTTACCCTCATTCAAGGCAGAGTCGAAGGATGGACGTAGAGACTTTGGCACATTTGGCTGAACTTCCTTGGTCAACCAGCCCTTGATGTCGGTGGGTAGTTTAGCAGAGTTGTATGCGCACAACATTCTTGTTTCCTCGGGGCTGATCTGGTAGACAAGGATGGGTAGGTGGTTTGGACCCAGGATGACGTGACCGTGCATTGGGGCTGGGTTCTTGGCGTTCCATAGAGACATACCGATGAAGGACGAGTCGACGGAAGGAACGTGCTCGGGGTGTAGCTCTCTTCTGAAACGAGAGAAGATACCGTCACAAACAAAGGTCAAATGGGCCTTGAAGTCCACCTTACCACGTCCCTCGATGTTGACCTTGGCACCAATAACCTCGTTGTTCTTAGCCTTCAACACCTCAACACAGTTACCTTGCAAACGGGTCACATTCTTCTCAGCAGCCACGATGTTTCTCAAGTTGTTCAAAAATTTGCCATGAACAAAAGCCGCACCTCTTTCTCTCTCGTCGTCCTCGAAGTCTCTGATATGAATTGTGCTGTCTTCCAAGACCTTATCGTTACCATCCTTGACCAAACCCTCCAACTTTTCGACTGGGGCCAAATCCGCTTTGTATGGGTAAGGAATGTCGACTTTTTCACCGTTGTAAAAAACAGTGTAACCAGTCACTGGGTAAGCGTCGATGTTGTTGATCGATTGGATCATACCCAGGCTTCTCAATGCCCTCAAACCACCAGGCTGCATCAATTCACCGACAATTCTGTCTGGCATATCCCAATCTCTTTCAACTATAAGAACTTTTTTGCCTTTTCTTGCTAAACCAGTAGCAACACAGGGACCGATGACACCAGCACCGATCACAATCGCATCATAAGTGACAGAGGAGTCTGCATTCAACAGTTCCTCAGCTACCATCTTACCGAAATCCGAAAAATCAAAATTATTCCAAAGGTCACTGAACCTTAGCGAGCGCTCCCAAAACTGATTCCCACAACCTTCAGTAGCTTGACCTGACTGCCCAATGAATATACATCAAAGATTAAACTCGTTAAACCATTGCTGTATTTATAATTTTTTCGGATAGTGTGCTGTGAAAAAGAAAAATCGCCTGATGGGTACGAACATCTCCGATACAACTGCCAATGGTCAAGAACTTCAACTTTCTGAGCTTGTGGGTAAGAAAATGGTTAACGATGGGACCGCTCACAGAACAGGTAGGGGTCGTTCAGTAAACTTTTTCCTGCGTCAAAACGCTTTGTTCTCTCTCTTGATTGATCGTTCCATTTTTTTTTTTCTCTTCTCTATCATGTCTGTAGGTCTGCACCGTTAAACGACATCTTTAGAGTCAAACGAGGCATTCAGGAATCTGAAGGGCATGCGTGGGAAAGTTTGCGGGTTTGGTAGGCTGTGCGCGCAAGGTCTCATTCGTTCTCCTGCAACCACTGCGAGGTATACGGCGCGAGCAGAGTAAACGAGAGGTTTTCTGGTCCCGAAGCGACAAAGTCGACTATTTGACACTATTTGGAGTACCGATAGGAATGTATGAGGCCGTTGAAGTCTTGGATTCTTGATAGTCGTCACTAGCTCTTTTTTTCAGAACGAGCGTGGCACCATTTGCCGACCTGCTCGACGGCAGCGGCCACTTGCTCGAGGGACAGTGCAAAGGCCGTAGAGAGCTCTTTGATCAGGATGTTTTCGAATTCAGTAATAGAGTTCATTCTTCTCTCTTCATCTGGGTCGACTTGCTCGTTCCAGTGGGACTCCAGATCAGATAGGAAAAATAGGTACTTTTCTTGTAGTTGTTCCACGAAGGACGAGGAGTCTAGCACTGGGGCTGGGCCAGTAGCTGTGTCGGTCTCCAGTGGGAAGATTTTTAGTAGTTTTCTTCTGGCGATCCGGTGGTCGATTTTCATGTTTGGGTCCTCAGGTTGGATGGGGAGGAAAGAGTTTTCGATCCATTTTAGGTACTCAGTAGTCTCGGTCTTGGACCACTCGAAGACGTTCATGTTTTCCTTTGTAGACGAGATTTTCGTCAAGAGCTCATCGATCGTAGCATCCCGGGATTGCTCGGTTCCATGCGGTCTCTTGGACAGCGATTGCACTAACTGTAGAGGATAAGCTTTGCTGTCGCTCATGAGAACCCCTCTAACCGCCAGTATAAAAAATGCGATTACCCTTAGTTCGGGCCATAGGTTGTACTTTCTAAACTTCAGAACTGGGTGTTCTATGAGCTTGTAGTTGTTATCATTATCCAGCTTTTTGATAAGCCCCACGGTAAAGAAGTAAAATTCAGGTGGGAGAACGGTAAGCATCGTGATCTTCAAGACTAGCCCTTCATACATCATCCTGCTGTTGAAATGCCTCAGGAAGTCTGTCAAAAAGCACGTCTGAGCAACTTTTGTCTGTATCTGACCGTTACTGGGAGGCTTTTCACCTTCAAGCAAGCGCAGATGGGAGTTAGGCAATTTCTCCTTCCAAGCATCTGGTAGTACTCTGATTGCTTTGTAGAATGGAAACATAGCCTGAGCAATCCATCTCACGTAGTCCATAGTGTACACGGGTAAACCTAGGTGCACGCCCGCCAGGTACATGATGCTCACGGCTGACAGAATGTTAAGCTGAAAATGACCCAAACTCATTCTTTCCTCGTACGCCTGATTCCCCTCTTCATCGCTACTGTTATTCTCGCTTGAATTATGCGGCACAGTATTCGATTCTATCCATTTCATATAGCGCATCCAAACCAGCTTTACAATTTGGTCAAATTGAGCTGGAAATCCCATCTCGCGAATTAGCCAATTTGACTGCTGTTTCAGTATCAGCTGGAATGACTTCAGGAACAAAATGTTGGCTTCACTGCCGTAAATCTTCTTGCCGCCTGCTCGTCGCTGTAAATTTTGAGACTGTGATCCACTAAAACTAGATTGGAAGTTCCCCGAAGCGTTCGTTGTCAAGTTCAGCCTTCTTGTTACTACGCCAGCACTAGTAGCTTCGTCATCGTCATTGTTGTATTCCACATCACCTTCCATAACATGCCCGTACTGGCAGGTCCGTCTACCGTCGATAATACGCCATAAACGGGACGGGCAGTTGAACACACCACATATGGGACCTCTAATGAAGGTTGACATGAGGTTATGTCAATGTTTCAGGTTGTTCAGGGCGCTAAGCAGTGTCTCCCCGTTGTCTAGGTGTCAACTTTGATCTCCGCTTGTCAAGTTTACTAAGGCGATGAGCCTATATGCTGGGCGAAAAGTTTCAACAGTGGAGCCTACAATGAACAGACTTGAATATTTACATGAACGAGACTAGTAGAGCTTCAATTAGCTTGCATTGCAGCCTACTTCTAATAAAATTTAAAAAAGCTACTTTAAACATCAGTGACTGTCCTGATTGTGTCTCGGATGGCCATGACCTCCGTGGCCGTTGTGATGATAGTTTTGTCTATAGTTGTTGTTGCCACCGCCTGTCCCAGGGTTCGCTCCGGCTGCCATCATTGGTTGAAAGGGCATTCCTGGATATCCGTAGGCGCCCATGGGCGACCCAGGAGCATTATTTAAGTAGGCTGGCGGGACATGGGGAGACATTGCCTGTGGTGATGGACTTCCACCTCCGTCTTCACTTCCTCCCATCATGGAAACCATGTGTGGCATTGACGGGTAGAACATAGGCTGAGGCTGGAACGGCATGTACATGCCCATGTTCCCACCCATGCCGTTCATCATTGGGTTGGGCGATGAGCCGGGGCCCATAGGGTATCTCATCATGTTGCCCATGACAACACCCATTTGCTGATTAGCTGCCGCTGCTGTTGCGGCAGCACTCATGGAGTTCATTTGGCGTTGTTGCAGGTTCATCTGCGTTTTTTGGATAGCGGCCCTCTCATCGGGGAGTAAAGCCTTGTAAGACTCTTCAACGGTACTTTTCCATGTTGGGGCCGTGAAGTAAGGTTTGTCAATGAAGAATGGCTCCATGCTCTTATTTTCACTGGCTTGCTGCTTGGCTTTTTCATCGTACACTTTCTTGGCGTTGCTGAACAAATTGAAGTTTTCGGAGAATAGCTCCTTCTTGTTGTTGTCCGGTTGAGGTGCTTTAGAGCCAAAGAAAGGCACGGCACTGCGTCTTCTTGAAGAAACGCTAGCTCTTCCACTGGAAGGAGATTGTACTGGGGTTTGGTTCTGCGAAGCTACTTTTGAACTCGCCGAGTTCTTCTTCAGATCGGTTTTACCACCAACTGGGGTGGCAGGCAATGAAGACTTTCCGCTTCCACCTTTAGTAGGTTTAGGTGGCAAAGAGGGGTCACTTTTCAAGCTTGAATGCTTCAAGATGTCTTTCAAATCTTCTGGAACATCGTAAGGTACCTTGAACTTTTGAGAGAATTTCTTCAGTTCTTCGATTTGAGCCTCCTTCGAAGTAGCATGCTTTTTGGGAGTAGTGTCCCTTTTTTGGGGAAATCTTGGTGGTGGCTTGACTGCGGCATCGATGTGTGGAAGTTTAGATCCGTGATTCACCTGTGCTAAAGGCTGCTCCTTAGGGATGTTCGACGCCACAGGAGACGACTTTTTGACAAAGTTTTTGTTTGTCGTGGATGAGATAATAGCTGGATCGGTATTGTGTGGCTGATCCCTCAAGGTTGGAGCCACGTACTTGGATGGCTTGGCTGGAGAAGGCTTTGAACTAGATTTTAAGGCTGCGAGCAAATCATTACCTCTTCTGTCAACGCCGGAGTACAAGTCTTCTTCGTCAAGGCCCGAATCATCTACAATGTGACCTCTGTCCTCTGCAACGTGTATGTTACCTGAAGAACCTTGCGATTCAATCTCTTTCGCAATTCTTTCCGCTTCCTTTAGCTTCTTTTCGTAATTTGGATCGTTTTTGTTGATCTTGGTGGTATACAAATGTTCATCGAAGGTCGATTTCACACCAAACTTTTCCTCGTTGACAGTAAACTGATCCCAAGTGCTAGAGGAACTCTCTAGAGTTTGATTCAAAACATTTGAGTCCTCATCACCAGCATCCGGGGTCCATTTCTGAAGCTCACGCTCTTTTAACTCCCCTCTACCACGAGATATGTCACTGTCAGTCTTGAATCCGCCAGAGCGATTTTGCTCTTGTTCGACCTTGATCTTCTTCTCTTCTGCCTCCTGCTTCTTGGCTTGCTCCCATTTCTCGTCCAAGGTAAAATCAGGTCCTTTCAACTCCAATTCCCCGACGTCACCACCTTTGATCAACAGTGTCTCCCCAAGTTGCTCAGACAATTCCTCGACATCATCAGCAAAGCTATTGTCAACAATTTTGGGGTACTTCAAAACAATATCAATTCCGTTCACGGACTCCAAGTTGCATGCCACCAGGAGACCAGAATACTTGACACCAGAAGTAACAGTAGCAACTACATCCCTCCCGATGCTGTTGGCTAGCAAATAATCCAAACGATCGTTAAAAGCTTTCGTAGTCTCGGAACTTTCATAAAAAGAGCCAGACCCACCAGTTTGGTTCGCGTTCCCAGAGGATCCAGCGGCATTCACAGATGCGTTCCTGCTGGCATAACTACCGTGCTCCCTTCTGCGATTATTGAAGTTCCCTCTCATTATAAGAAACCCTTGATCTTGACCCGCAAATGAAGTTGAAAGCTACTCCACCACTAAGATAATTTTGGGCAAGCAATCAAACGCAATTGATTGATTACGTGGGTAAATCAAGCCCTTAACTGATGACCAGTGACACCTTTAAAGGTGAAGGATCCTACTGTCTTAAGTGGACGAACAAGACCTCAGTCACTAAATACGCTTAGTTCTTCAAACGATAGAGCCTCGCAACAAAGCTCGATAGAGCCACACTAGACCCTAGCTAGTGCTCAATTATCACTATGTATAATTTTTAGCTTCATCTCTAAGCTGTCATCTTTTTTACGTAGCCTCTCCTACTTATCTCGCTTTCTGGGAAGTAATTCTTCCTTTAACACAGCCAGATGAGGGCTTTCGAACCTTGTTATGTTCTGCTGCAACTCTCGAGCGGCCTCTTGGTATTCCTTCAACGCGGGCAAAAGATCTAGAGCTTTGTCGTTCGGCAAAAGTGCGCTTGGCTGGATGCTCTCGCTGTCTGCGGTTTTGAGATTGAGGTCTGCAATGTCTCTTTCGAATTTAGTGCTGGTTTGTGTTGAGGAGGAGTCTGTAATCAACCCATAAGCATTCTCCATAGCTTTGTTAAGACTCGGGTGTAGGTTGTTACCGCCTATGAGACCTTCTGTAAGTCTTGTCCTGTTATCTTCCTGGACAGTTCTGCACGACTCTCTGACTTCATCCAGCAGCCTTTGTTCCCTCAAAAGCTCGCCTTCTAGCCGTTCAGCATTGCTTAACTCCTCGGCATACCTCTTTTGAATGAATTTTCTTTTGGAAACGATGTACTCAATCTCCAAGTCTCGGTCGGATATCCTGGAGGGAAACCTCGATTTTTTCAGCTGGCTCTTGATTTTGGACACTATGTCGTTCATGATACTTTGTTTTTGCCTAAAGACTTTACCGATTGGCCTTTGTCCATCTATCTTCTGCAGCTCGCCCTTGTACCTGTCAAGGACCTGCTGCAAGGCAGACTCGACGTTAGTTTCCAGTAACTGGGCTACAGCTTGCACCATTGTACTGGAAGGCCTTTTCCATCGCTTGATCTCATAATTGTTTGGTAGTTTATCTCGAAAGCTTCTCCGTATCACTCTTTTAAACTCCCAAGGATGTAACGGGGACTCACCATCGCTCTCCAAATCGGCCTTTTGTTTCTTATTAAATCGTACACGCTTTCTCACAGGTGATTGAACTAACGGCACATTTTCCACCATACGTGAATCTTCATCGTCTTGGTAGAATAGCTGTTTTTGCGGTACCGAGGTTGGCTCTGGGGTATCTAAACGTAAAGCATCACTGTCGGGAATGTCTATACTGCTATTGCCTTCGCTACTCAGGCCATCTAGATCACTTTCCAGTCCACTGAGATTCCCATCATTCATATCAGCCTCTTTAAGTTGTTAATACAATTGTTTACTAGTCTTGGTGATGATTTACATGTTTATCTTGCTCGAGGAAGCTTTCGGACAGGCGAGACACAGCTGAGAAAAATACTAACATTATACTGAGTGACTATTAACAACTAATGCAAATTTATACGCAATCTATCTTGATCATTCACGAGGATGAGCACGACGAGGTTGGAGACTGATGGTTGTCTTCATTTTTGGTAACGCTATTATTTTCAACATCGTCTATGGTAGCCCTCTCAGTGAGGGTTGCTGGTGAATATGCGTACTTCGACCTCTTCCTTATTCTTGCACCAAAGAAATAGAACATAAAAGGGATCGCAACGCAAGCGAGTGAGATAAAAGCCATCAGAGTAGTAGCCCATTCGTAGCCCAGTCTGTGATACATCTGAATGGTGAAAAGTGGCACAGCGCCGCCCCACATCGATCTGACAAAAGTCTTGGCAGCCAGACCGGAGGCTGCATAGTGCTGATAAGAATCGACGATGTAGTTGTTTGCTGGATTGTAGAGCATCATGAAGCCGATTCCGCATGCCATCCCGCTGAAAGCAGGTCCCGCCCATGATACGTGTGGGAAGGATGACCATGCGTAAGAGAACAAGCCGATAGGCACGAATACGGAGCCAATCATCATCGGTATCAATCTGAGCTCTGCCGGCGGGATCTCCCCTCTATCGATGTACCGTTGGGCACGCCTAACGTAATCTCGGTTTATATATGGGGATAATACGGTGGGTATTATAACGCCAACTCCCAATGGAATGAACATCAGGCTTGTCTTGATGTCACCCCAATGCTTGCCTTCAGCGTACACCATTGGATATGCAAAGAAGAACATGTACAGTAGTCCGTAAATGATGGACATGTAAATTGTGATGAGGAATACTATGAGCTCTGACAGTAGAATCACTGGTCTCAACAATGTACCTTCCAGAATTTCTTTAAAAGTTCTGATCTGAATCTCAGAAATGGCTCGGTAGGACGGATCACCAGTCAACTTCCTTAGTTTTTTGGCCCTTCTCTTGAGAATCGTTTGATGATGAGTCTCTGGTAAGAAGACCAACAAGATGACATAAAGACACGCACTGAAGATGATCATAAAGTAGTAAGTCCAGCGCCAGCTGACCTTGACCGAAAGCAGAGACCCAACAATGGGTCCCATTACCGGCCCGATGAAAGGTGCTGCCGAAAAGACCGACATGGCGACACCTCTCTCCTCGTTTCTCCACATATCACTCAAAGACCCACCGATTAGACACATTGGCGCAGAGAAGGCCAAGCCGTCGAGAAACCTAAACGCCAAAAGCGTACCAATATTCTTTGCTACCGCGCAGGGCACGATAAACACAACAGCAACCAACAAGGTAGTGTGATAGACCCAGTTCCGACCGTACTCTTCGGACAAAGGCGCGAACAGCAGTGGACCAACACCAAACCCCCAAACCATAAGCGAAACGCACAGACACATCACTATCGATGAGACTCCGAAATACTTGGCGGGTGATGTCATATCACCGGTGATAATAGCCGACATCATCGCGACATCGAAGCAGACGATCCCAAGTAGCAATGTCAGATTCCACTTCTGTCTGGTGGTCCAGCAACGGGGGTCCTCTCTGTCGTCTTCCACAAACTGTACTATACGAAACCCTGTTTCCACGTCCAAGGGATAATGCCACTTATCCTCAGGATGGAGAGTGCTGTCGGGTTCAGCGTTAAACTTTTCGGGCTCTTCTTGGTCAATCAAAGCCTCTGTAGGCCCCAGATTATTTCCAAAGGACTCATAACGAGACAAAACATCTTGCACTCCTTCTTTATGAGAATTGATAATTTTCAACACGTCCTCTTCCTGTTGTACACTTCCCTCCAATCTTTGAGAAAGGCGGCTTTGAACCCGAGATATAATTCCTTCCCTGTGGCTCTCAGAGCATCTGCTTCCTTCTGGGGATAAAGGCCCAGTAAATTCAATCTCATTGGGTGCTATATCATAGTTCTGATCCGCTAAGTTCGAACTTGCTGAATTAGTTTCATCGAATTCCATATTGTTCGGTATACTGGTTTTCCAGGACAATAATATATTTTTGATAAGCCCAAAAATCTTGGAACATAGTAGCTACAACAGCAGATCATCAGTGCTATATATACGTTCGTATTCGGGTCATTTGCCATCTTCTTCTATGGGTTCTTAATGATGTTCTGTACTGTTGATATTAGTATGAGCCGCGCTTTGTAGTCAAAGGTCCGTGATGAGGAGCCGCTAAGAGCCGACAAGAGCCGACCGAACAGTCAAAGCTGGACTGAGTAGAATTAGACTGGCTGTATAGAGGCCGACTGTGAGTGGCCAGAGTAGTCACTTGTTGAGTGATAAAATGTCTCTGCCGGTTTCGCTGAGACTTCTGTCAGGATTCGTGATCCGACTGCCATACCCAGGACGAATACAAGAGATCTTGAATTCATTTCGGGATTGAGGGACTTGGTAATAATGAGTCTAAAAGTAGTGACAGCAGCAAGTGCAAGTCGCTTGCTAGTTATTCCAATGTTTTTGAGCCATGACTCCATTCTATTGACCACCAATCATGTGAGGTTTTGCTACAGTATGATCGAAATTAGAGCTAAATAATTCAACAAATAACACGGGCGTGTGGTCTAGTGGTATGATTCTCGCTTTGGGCGAATCTTCGGAACACCGAGGATGAATAACATACAAGCATGCGAGAGGCCCAGGGTTCAATTCCCTGCTCGCCCCAATTTTTTTTTGTTCAAACGGTAAAGAATTAGAACTAAGTTATTAACAATAAATAGGCATAATCTTACGACGTTGTAAACTGACTGGCATTATTCTTAATTAGTATTTATGTGTGCTTGTGTGGGAGCGCTCTCTTAAAAGTCCTCGTCAAAAGTAAAAGCGCCGGTCTCAGACTCCTCCTTGGAAGACTTGGCCATGACACCAGCCTTTTGGTAATCTGAGACCCTCTTCTCGAAGAAATTAGTCTTACCGGCAAGGGAAATGTTCTCCATAAAATCGAATGGGTTGGTTACATTGAAGAACTTCTTGTTACCAAAAGCGACTAGCAGTCTGTCTGCGACAAACTCAACGTACTGGTTCATCAAGTCGGCGTTCATACCCAATAGAGAAACAGGTAGAGCATCGATGAAATATCTCTTCTCGATCTCGACAGCTTCCGTAATGATTCTCTCGATAATGGAAGGATCAGGCTTGTTCTTCAAGTGAGCGAAAAGCAGACAGGCAAAATCTGTGTGCAGACCCTCGTCTCTGCAGATCAGCTCGTTCGAGAATGTCAGACCAGGCATCAAACCCTTCTTCTTCAACCAGAAGATGGCAGCAAATGACCCTGAGAAGAAAATACCTTCAATGGCCGCAAAGGCGACCAATCTCTCGGCAAAGATCGACTCGCTGTCCTGAATCCACCTGATGGCCCACTCAGCCTTTTCCTTGATCTGAGGGATGTTCTCGATCGCATTGAACAGAAAGTCGCTTTCCTTTGGGTCCTTGATGTACGTGTCGATTAGCAGCGAGTAGGTTTCCGAATGGATGTTCTCCATCATGATCTGGAAACCGTAGAAACACTTGGCCTCGGGAATCTGCACTTCAGCACTGAAGTTCTCCACCAGATTCTCGTTGACGATACCGTCGGAGGCAGCAAAGAACGCCAACACACGTGAGATGAAGAACCTCTCGTGCTCGTTCATACGGTTGTTCCAGTCGTGGATGTCCTTGGACAAGTCAATCTCTTCTGCAGTCCAGAAAGAGGCTTCTGCACGCTTATACGCCTGCCAAATCTCATGGTACTTGATAGGGAAGAGCACAAACCGACGTTTATTCTCAACCAAGAGTGGTTCGTCCTTTTCCATTTCCTTCAACTGATGACGGTGCACCTGGTGCGACTTCAAAAACTCCCTGTGAGCCTTGGCTGCATTCGACAGTCTTGATTTGAAAGCCTCATCGGATTCCTTTGATTCGGAAACTGTCTCTAGACTGGAGCCCAAATTTTTGGCATCTTTCAATTCCAGATCTGACAAAGCACTGGCTGCTACTTTAGAAGGTGTTTCTTTGACCATTTCTTCTTGTTGTAAATTGTATCTGTGTTGTACTGTGCAAACTATTGAACTACCTGAATATCAATAGAGTTTGATGAACTTATAGTTCTTAGAGTAGGCGAAAAAATTGAAAAAAAGGCTGCCTACAGAGTGATGAAAAAAGGGATTCTTAGCTAAGATGAGGAAGAGATTAGGGAATCAAGAGGAAGAAGGGTCCAAACAGGCCACAATTTCAGGCAAGATAATGCGGATAACCTTACATATATATACATGTACGAGAAGGTATGTATGTGGGAATGTCTTCATAGATAATATCTATGGTCTGTGTACATGTTTACACTATAAAGCCTATAGTATAGTGCTTACTGTGCGAGAGAATGCATGGTATGATGTACGAGGGTCGGCCCGCCCCAAGGGCTGAGAGTGTATAAGGGAAGATTAGTATGGGCGAGTTGAATAATCTCCCGACTTTCTGGGGAAAAGAAACGAGCTCAGCCAACGGTGTTTACGCGTCGGTCGTGAGATACGGAGACGCGTAAACGAGACACGTTGCTGTTAAAAAATATAAGGGTAAAAAATAATGGTTGCTAAGAGATTCGAACTCTTGCATCTTACGATACCTGAGAATTCCGTGGTGCGCAGTTTTGCTGCACACAAGAATCGGACTGAGGATTCTTGAATCAGGCGCCTTAGACCGCTCGGCCAAACAACCAGTTTTTTTTGTTTGTGATGGGAAGAGTTTTTGGGTATGCAGTGGGTGAATGGACACGTTGGAGCTCTAGGTGGGAAGATGTTAGTCTATGGGATACACTATGATTTAGTCGGCGTGGAATACGAATTGTTTATTGGCTGGTACTTACTTAGTAAACAGGGATACTACATCTTCGTCGTCTATCTTGTGGTTCAGGCCGCACTTCTGGGGTGAGTGTTTGGCGGAAGAACCCCAGACTAGGGCGTACTTGAACTTGTCTTTGAAGTCACGGTGGATGCTGTGGCATAGGTCGCCGATGGTGGAGTTGCTTCTGACAACTAGCGGGTCGGTAAAATCGGGTTTTACACCTCGTTTCTTGGTAAAGACTCGGTTCAGATTCAGTTGGTACCAGATCTCCTCGACCACGTCTTCGAGTCCAAGGTCCATCTCACACGACATAACCACGGTATTGGGCTCTCGGGCCAGGCGGTCCACCTCTTCTAGTGACACCGCGTCGATCTTGTTGTAAACGTAGAGACATTTGATGTAATTGCAGTGTTGTTCGTTCAGCACGTCTATGAAATCGTCGATGGTACATCGGTCGTCCCGCACAAGCACTTCGGCGTTGTGGATCTTGTAATCCTTCAGGAGTAGTTTGATGGCATCCTCGGTCAGATTGCTTCTCGAGGGAGATGTGAATGTGATCTTGATGCCACCGTTTTCCTTTTTCTTGAAGTAGATGTTTGGTCTCTCCTTGTTGAGCCTGATTCCGACTGCCTCCAGTTCCTTCTCCAAGGACTCTCGCTGGTGCTCGCTCTTTGTGGCATCCAAAATCATGATGATCAGATCTGCGGTTCTTGCCGTTGAGACAACCTGTCTACCACGACCTTTGCCCTGGGAAGCACCATAGATGATACCGGGCAAATCCACGATTTGAATTTCTGCTCCCTGGTACTTCAGCACACCGGGAACAGAGGTTAGAGTTGTGAACGCATAATGTGCGATTTCCGACTTGGTAGTCGTAATTTTGCCTAGCAAGGAGGATTTACCGACCGATGGATAACCGATTAGAACCGCTCTAGCATCCCCCGATTTGGCCACTTCAAAACCTGAACCGCCACCTCCACTTGAGCCAGCCTCATCTGCCAGCAACTGCTGCCTATAACGGGCTAGCTTACCTTTTAGTAAACCCAGATGATGTTCTGTAGCTTTGTTCTTTTGAGTCCGTGCCATCTCTTCCTCGATGGCACGAATCTTATCAACAACACCCATTATTAAGCTTATTTATCAACGATTCGGAGCGCTAGAGGATGACTGGCCCTCTACTATGGTGTTTTCGAGCTCATCATTAAACTCTTCAACTCTTGCAATTTCTTCACCATGATAAAGATGACATCACGTGACTGAACACCATACCATCCGCTAGACATAGTGAATATTCTTTAGACTACCTGTAGTTTCAGTAGTCGAACTGTCGGTTGCCATAACGGTCTTGCAAATTTTCTTATTCACTGCATGCAATTCATCATCTTTAAGCTAGGCAACAAGTATCCATTTTTGTAAAATAAAAAAAGTGAACACTTCGTTTCCCTGATTAAACTACACCCGAGACTTTGTAACTCACTCTGTTTATGATTGTGCAGGAAAGTAATTTTACATCCTTCAAGGCTTACCGATGGCCACACTATCTTGGCCTGGATCGTTGAATTCTTCAGACTTCCTGGAATGAAATTATGGCATCAACACATTCTCCGCAAAGAGCTTTCCATACTGCGCTATGGAAGTTGTCTCGGAACAATGGGGAATTCAGGATTGTGTTTGATATTCAGTAGCCGCAGGATTGTGACATTCCTATGATCGCATGCTAGCCAGCGGTTCCATGGCATTAATACTCGGCCCAAACGTATCAAATGGGAAGCAAAGTTTCAGAGTCATTATTGTATCCCGTTTACTCCAATGAACTTTCGAAATGACTCCTTTCCCAGCTTCAATACACTGCCATGTACTATAACAAGCGTTGGCCCTACGTCAACAAAATTGGGAAGCGCAAATCATTGTTTAAACTCTCCTCACTGTATAAGCCTTCAATCCACATGAAAGTACAATTGATCAGACCGGTATCTTCAAAGTTTGTTGCAAATTAACGCAAGGTACACGAGCTATATCTTTCTTTATCACAGGAACCTAGAGCAGGTCGATGGTAGGAAGGGTAAATCCAAAGCTCATTGATTTGTCCCATTTGTTCCCATAATCTTACTCTTGAAATCTTCCATTTTTCATCGACAGGCACACGTTGCTACTGCCTACAGATTGCGGCTGACGGTCGTGAGATTTGAACTGCTGCATTACGAACGTTTCCTCAAAGCTTGTTCTTGATAATAAAGAAGGTTGCAGAGCTGCCCAAATTCTTTAGAAGTCGTGTTTTCTTAGGGTCAGAAGAACCGGATAATGTCAAAACTCTACCCTTTCTTCGATACGCGGCAGGCTACATGGAACCAAATTAGATTGTCAGTATCTTTTAAGCTTAGGTGGCCGGAAGATGTCATTCCAACTTCTCGACACATAAGATGGTGGTGTCTATCATACTGATTAAGAAAACCCTTAAACTCATGGACCCTTATTCATGTTCAAGGAACAACCGAGCTTAACGGGTGCTTGCACGGGATGGAAAATATTTGGTATCACTGATCTCAATGCTCTAATTTTCAACAAGTTCGAAGGCAACTTGGCCGAGTGGTTAAGGCGAAAGATTAGAAATCTTTTGGGCTCTGCCCGCGCAGGTTCGAGTCCTGCAGTTGTCGTTAATTTTTTGAATCTTTCTTACTTGATCAGTGTGGTTTAGTCAAGATACACAAGCTACACTCTCATCATCACTACAGCTGATCGTCAAGACTACTCTAGTTCTGATTTACTTTTTAGTCGAAAACGGCTACAAGGATTAGTTTGTCATTTGTAGCAGTTCTTCAAAGGTAAGAAAAAGCTAGCAAACACTAAAATCTTCAATTGTTGACCAATTGAAAGAGTAATACTTTCGTCACTATATCGAGGCACAAAGATACGAAAATGTCTTTCTACAACAACCAAGGTGGCTTCAATGGAGGGGGAGGGTTCTACCAACCATCGAGTCAGTTTTCATTCCCTCAAGGCTCGATGTCATTCCAGAACAATACTACCCATGCCGGGAGCGGTAACGATTCGATGGGGGTCTCACCAGATCCTTTACCAACAGGGCTGATCAATGCTTTATCAACAAAAGGCTATCCTCATGAGCCACCCCTTTTGGAGGAAATAGGAATCAACTTTGACCATATCATCACAAAGACAAAGATCGCGTTTAACCCTGTAAATAGCAAGAGTGCCCTTTCGGAGGAAATTCTGAACGACTCGGATTTGGCTGGTCCGTTGATCTTCTTCCTGCTTTTCGGCCTGTTTCTTCTATTGGCTGGTAAAGTTCACTTCGGTTACATCTACGGGGTCGCATTGTTTGGTACAGTGTCACTACATCAATTGTCCAAGTTCATGGGTAACAACGAGTCCTCAGCACCGGCAAAGCTTCGTTTCTTCAACACTGCATCGATCCTGGGCTACTGCTTCTTGCCCTTGTGCTTCCTGTCTTTAATCGGTGTATTTCACTCCCTAGAGAACAAATTGGGGTATTTCCTAGGTGCTCTGTTTGTGGCTTGGAGCACGCTGTCGTCCTCTGCGTTCTTGGACTCACTATTACAACTACACGGAGCAAGAGCTTTGATTGCATACCCACTCATGATTTATTACAGTGTTTTTGCCCTTATGGCTATCTTCGTCTGATCAGAGTACTGTATCAAAATTCTATACTAAGCAACTATTTTCGTATTAGAATTACAACGTTTCATAAACGAGTGTCGACTGTAGTTAGGATCTCCTCCTTTTTATCGTCCTTCCTGGATTGCGATTCGTCACTGTCTTCGCCAGTATACATGACGGTGCAGCTTTCTTGGTCCTCATCGAAGCCCATCTTACCTTGCCAGCCGTGCTCGATCAGGAAGTTGTAGAACTTAATGTCCAATTCCATCAGATCGCTCTCACGACAGTGTGGAATACAGAAGTATGCGAACAGTATACCGACTATTCCGCAAACAGCAGCGATGATGAAGGTGTACCGTGGACCCAGTTTGTCCCTTATAGGTTGAAAAGACTCTGTACCAGCCACAGCCCCAACTTTACCAATGGCAGCACTTAGACCATACAAGGTACCTCTTACGGCGGTTGGAAAGGATTCACTGGAAGTGACACCCATCATATCACCTGGTCCGACATTGGCCAAACAGTTCATCAGGCCATAAAAGACAATGAACAATGGGGTAATTTTTGACAGCTGTTTGTATGCACAACCGATGATTAAGCCGAAGATCAAGTAGCCGCTAAAGCCAAAGATCAACGTATACTTACGACCAATTCTATCACATAGGTATGCTCCGAGAAAGACTCCCGGAACCGCTATAATGCCCAGTAACAAATTCCACTCACAGATTTTCTTCAAATCCGTAGTATTACCGATGACAGACGCAATAATAGTACCACTGAAAATACCATTTGGAAACGTCACGAAGTCAAACATAAACCAGGCGCCACAAGTTCCAATCAGGGGTCTCCAGTTGAACTTAATAATCAACCACAGAGGAATCTTGGACTGAAATCTACCCTTTTTGTAAAGGACATTGGTCGCCATCTTCCAACGGAAGTAGAATATTGATAATGGCCAGAAACATCCCAGGGCAAACATCGTCCTCCAAATGGCTTCCAAGTGGTTCTTACCACAGATGGAATAAACAATCAGGAAGACAACCGATGCGAAAGGACCACCCAGCGACAGAGGAAGATTAGTTACCATGACCATCAGCCCACCTCTGCGCTTCTCGCTGTACTCATTGGAAGCCTCATTGGCACTAACGGATGCCGATGGATATTCACACCCGACCCCGACGCCGACCATTCCTCTCATCACTGTGAGCATCCAGAACATGCCAGTAACAGTGCTTCCGTGAGAAGCAGCACACAACAGACTACCAAGGACAAGCAATACTGTGCCTACCAGGATAGACCATTTTCTACCCATGTAGTCACACCCGATTCCCATACCTACTTGTCCAATGATCGTGCCGACCAACGACGCATTAGAAACCCTCGTAGAGACCACAGAGCTATACTCCTTGGCTCCGTACAATTGCGGGAACAGCTTGTTTAACATAGACATTGCATTATTCTGATACCCGTCTGATATCAAAGCAAATCCGGAGGCCACAATTGCTATAATATGGATCCACCTCTGCTTGCTTGGATCTTTTATACGCAGCTTCCTTGCTTCTGCATCGTAATGGATAGGTTTTCTATGGATAATAGAACTCATTCCGACTCGATTTGTTCATCCTAAATAAGATCCGACTCCATGATAGACAAACCCTGTCAATTAAATACGCTGGTATTGAACTCTGCAAGACTTCGCAAATGACAGCTTCCACAAGTCTACTGAGGCTTGAATTTGGACTAATTCTCCAAGCTGGAATATGATCCTTGGCACGTTGCCAAGCTAAAAACTGACAACTGCCGGAGCAATTGCCTGCATAAATTTTGGAATATCAGATCCAACCAACAATTAAGGAATATACTACCCACGTTATCTCCCATGCTTCCCATACAATAGAATAATCAATAATAAATGCCAATGACAGGATTTACTGTCACTATTTTTTCAAAAATAATGAAGATTATTCACCAGCAGAATTAGACTCATTAATTGGAACACATGCCCTCTTCACGTGGGACCACGTTCTCATCAAGTCAATAGGTATTTGGTACACTTCGTTTCCTCAATTAGATAGTAGCAGTTTCCTTTGTAGGAAGTCTTACTCCGAGCTGCTTGTCGTCTGTAGTTTATTCAAAGGCAACATCTTGCTTGTCAGGTATTACTTGGAACATGAGATAGTTAATGGACAAAAAAGTCTTGGCATTTAATTCTATCTAAGTCAGTGTTCGACCTTCTCTTAGCGTATTGGTAAGATTTGAGCATCAGTTCAAAGCCCTCGCGAGGTTTAAGAATTCGATGGTACTTGTAGTCGAATCTTAAATAGAGCAAGAGATGGTCTTGAGAGTTGCGAGTCGTCGGTGGGTTTCCCAGGTATCTCACGTCACTACACCAATCTTCTACCCTAATGCTAAACCTCATCTAGGCCATCTGTACTCAAGCTTGTTGTGTGATGTGTTTCACCGATGGCAGGTGCTGACAGGAAAAGATTCACTGTTGACCACAGGAACTGATGAACATGGACTTAAGATTCAGATTGCGAGCGAGAAGAATGGGTATTCCAGTCCTAGGGACTTTGTAGACCGGTTATACAAAGACTTCATCAAGTTGGATGAGGCTTCTAATGTCCAGTTTACCAGATTCATAAGAACCACAGATCCGGATCATGTGGCGAATGTGGCCAAACTTTGGGAACTGTGCCGTGATCGTGGATTCATATACCGAGGTGAGCACAAGGGCTGGTACTCAGTCTCTGATGAAACGTTTTATCCGGAGTCTAAGGTGGTCAGAAGCCCCACAGATAGCACCAAATACATAAACACAGAGACTAACAATGAAGTTGTTTATCAGACAGAGAATAATTACTTCTTCAAATTGTCCGCGTTCAAAGATAAACTGATCTCTCATATTCATGCAAACCGATCTTTTATTTATCCAGAGGCCAAGAGAACTCAGATCTTGAAAGAGCTTGAAGGTGAAGGGAGTCTACAGGATCTCTCAGTGTCGAGACCGTCTTCCCGCTTGAAGTGGGGAATTGAGGTACCGGGAGACTCTTCTCAGAGGGTTTATGTATGGTTCGATGCTCTTTGCAACTATGTCACTTCCATTGGCGGGATAGAATCACTTTTGGCTAATGAAACTCCCGCAACCAATTTACTGCACTCAATTGAGTACCCGAGAGTTCCTTCCAGCCAATGGTGGCAGAACACTACTCATGTGATAGGTAAAGATATCATTAGATTTCACACCATATATTGGCCTGCTTTCCTAATGGCAGCGGGCCTCCCTCTGCCAAAGAACGTCGTAGTTCATAGTCATTGGCTATCAAACGGTGTCAAGATGTCAAAAAGTTTGGGGAACGTCGTAGATCCTCTTCTGATGATCAATTACTATGGTGCCGATCCAATGAGATGGTTTTTGCTTGAGAACGCACAGCTTGAGGAGGACGGCGATTTCCAAGAGAGCAAGCTACATAACACCAGGGAACTGTTAGTATCAAAGTGGGGAAATTTAATCAATAGATGCTGCGGCTCAAAGTTCAACTTGCACAGAGCTGTCAATACCTTTGCATCGAATGAAAACATTTCAGTCACCTCCGTCTTTGACACTGAGCCGGTAATAAAGGAAGAAGTAGAGCAGTTATTGAGCGCAATAAGTGTGCTACCTCGTCTAATGGATGGACACATGAACCAGTTTCAAACAAGATTGGCCTTGAAAGGCGTTTGGTCCATAATTGACCGCACTAACGCTTTCATGCAGGCAGCCAAACCGTGGGCTAGAGGTGGATCCCAACAGGATGCAATTATCTTCGTTTGTATGGAAATATCGCGTATTCTTTCCATCTTGTGTCAGCCGATAATCCCAGAGCTAGCCAGCAGATTTTTGGACCGAGTTGATGTATCACCAGTAAGAAGAACATTAGCATACGCCAAATTATATGCAGATGACTCTTATGGGCAGCACGCAAACGAAAAGGGCAGAGAGCTTCCCTTGCAAAGAAAGGCTCGAAGGGAAGCATGATGTCTGCTCTCTAGCTTGTGAATAGTAGTTATAAATTGTACAAAACTCATATTGCGATGTTTATCACTTCAGTCTCGAGAGTGGTTGGATCAAATAACACTAGATCGCCTGTTGTGCTGAACTGCGGAACTGAAATCAACTTAATCTTTTTGCCTTGCATCTCCAGGTCTCTAAATCCATAAGAAGGCTGGTTCCCTACGACGTAAACATGTGGCCATTCGTCTAGAACAAACGGGCCAGCATCAGGATAGGGATACGACCATAAAGTATCAGGTGCTGTGGGAATGATGTTCTGCCACCTCATCGTGCATTCCATCAAATCCAGTCTATGTTCAAGCGTATCTTGGTCTTCTGAACTACCATTTGCTGGTATAACGTATTTGCATATATCATTGATGTTCTGGCCTGAAATAGCCAGTATTTCCAGGCCTTCAATGTGAAATCTATAGGGATTTGTCCCTAGGTCTAGAATATTTTTGTTTATGCTTTCAAAATGGTCACTTAGTGATTTCTGGAATAATGCTTTGTGGAATGGCTCCTGCGGTAAAGACTTGTTAGTGGGATCGCTGGCTCCAGGCATTAATGCCACAGGAATTGATTGCAAAATGTTACTGAGAAAGTCGCCAAATGTCTCTAGACAGTTGACCAGTTCGCCGCTAGATTCCTCGTTTAATGTGAAGTTCAGTGAGTCACCGCATATCACAAGCTTACCAATTTGAGAAACTTGATCAATAGGGCTCAAACGGCCCATCAAATATTCTTGTAGCAGTTGTAGCCTCAGAAGTCTACCAGGTGCTGAGGAACTGATATTGAGACCCGCGATGAAGGCGATCTTCTTACTTTTGCTACCGCTGCCCTTCGGTACACTTGCTCTCAGTGGTTTCTGTGGTAGAGGAGCTGGATAACAGATATCCAACACCTGGAATGTTCCCGCATCCGCTTCCATTCCAAGCACACCAATAACAGCCCCTGTGACAAAAGGTGTCGCTTTGATGTTCTCACCCACAAGGAGTACTCGACCGCTCTCGTCTTCCAGCATAATTTCGTCACTGCCTTCAGGATCAGTGTAACTTTTTGTGAGATCCGGTGCCCCATAAACATCGTTGATCACTTCTTCGAGTATATTCGGCTTGTATTTCATCTCGCAATAAACACTTCCAATGACCCAACAGGGCTCTTTGCCCTGAATATCTAGAACTTTCTTCCTCATTTCAACGTGCTTACCGTTCAATGTAAAATGGTCATCCCATCGTCTTTCACATTCTCTTAGAGCACGCTCCTTCAAAATCTCCAGGCGCTGCTGATACATCTTGAAATACTGTCTGTCATAACTCCTATCTTTAGCCTCCAGAAAAAATGCATTCTCCCGATCGAGGTCCTCTTGAAGAGTTACTCTCTTAATCGGTTCCGGATCTTCTTGTCGATCTGCACTGTTTAAAGACCGCATTTGAGTTAGTATCAATTTCTGAAGAGATTTTGTTTTGTTTAAACATACTTGAATTTCCCCAACAATGCATCCATTGCTAATTGAGTCACAAAGATCTTGCAATAACGAGATCTATTTGATATTCTTCTCTATTGAAAAGGCGATGACTTTCTTAATTAACGAATCTCTGGCGAAATTTCACTATGCCTTTATGAAAAACTAGTAGAAGAACTGATAAATAAATATATCTTCTTATATGACGAAAAACGTATCATAGCTTGTATCCAGAATTGCAGTCATGCTGTTTCTGTAGATGAGCAGGATGTTGAGGAGGAATAGTGGACGAACATATCATCTGAAGGAGATTCCTCGCGGGCCAGCGATTCTATACCTTCATCCCCGTACTCGGACGTCAGAATGGTTCTCAAGGCGTGGTACTCCCACGTCCTGTTCTCCAATGACTTTGCGTTTTCCTCAGATATGCTTATAGACCTCTTGATTCGCTCGCTCTGGGCAGGGTTCAGGATCTTCAGCTTTTCTCTCTTATGTTCTGGAACTTGAGGCGAGTGGGCAACACTCATGCCTACTTTGACTAACGTTTCGATGCAGTCTGCTGAATTTTTGGACAGATCTGCGTCAAGAATTAGGGATTTGGAGGGCACGACAATAACGATAGTGGAGCCACCGAATTTGAAGTAACCCAGTTCTTCACCACGCCTAACAAACTCGCCCTCCTGGCGGTCCAGGACAATGGACCCTACCATCATTGCCCCGATGGGGATCATGAGAACTGTGCCGAATTCCGGGGATTCCAGCGGAATTATCATGCGAACGTTTTCGCCAAAGACGTCTAGACTACTCCGAACTGCCATAGGGTTCACAGTGTAATACTGACCATCAACGAAAATTGGCTTGCCTATGACCGCATCACAAGGGCAGTGGAACCTATGGTAATCCTGTGGTGCTAACCTGAAGATCATTATGCTACAGGAGCGATCATTGAATATTTCAGGCCTGTAATTTTTGGTGAGTCGGGCCAACGTAAAACGAGACCCCTTTATCCAGATGTGCTTTGCCTGCTGAATGCTACAGAAGACAGTGCATCTAGAATCGGCAGGCGAAACAAAGATTTCGTTGTCGCCTTCTGGCTTGCGCAGTCCTGGTTTCAGCTTCCTGTAGAAAAACTCATTGAAGGTCTTGTAATCAGCATCATCAAACTCATCCATATCAAGAGAATGAAACTTGATGAAGGAAGGGATCTGTCGAACCGAAGCAGGATCATCGAATTTTTTACCTTGTCTTATGGACAAGGACTTCAGCAGCGCCCTGAACTTCTTGGATTCTTTCCCCTTACCATTATAAATGATTCTCATCCCAACCTTGACGTGAGCGCTTATTTTCTCCTCTAAGATGATACCTGAGTCTCTGTCCTGCACTAGAATGTTAGCGTTGTTAGAGCCCAAAGCATACTTTCCGTATGTCACCTTGATCAATACTTTGGATAACCACCTCTTCGATGCAAAGTCAGTCGAAACGTATGATGGTTTCAACATTTTGCAGGTTCCCTCATATGAGCACACAGCAAAGTGGGTGATTAAATCGTTTTCCAAAACCAGTTTGGAGTTCATTGTATTACGTGTTGGTTTACACGATCTAGAACAGCTTGGACATTTCCAGACGTTCCTAAAATGAGAAGTCTTTCTCCAGGTTTGTAAATAATTTATCAGTTGGTCTCTATTGAGATAATCACATCTCCAAGGCTGCCTCTTATAGTAGGTGAAAAATTCGCAAACTTCATCAACCGTGAAATGGCCCAGCATGTCCAAGTAGAGCGTTAGGTCGACAAGGTTGAAATCATCTTGAGATGTATACATTGCCAAAGCATTTTGCCAAAAGAAGTTCTTTAGCACTGTGTATGGCACATACTTGATCTTAAGGCATAAAATGGGTACCACATGTTCTTGAGATTCAACCGTTAAAAGCAGCGGTAGATTATACGTTGTCCAATTCCCCTCGGGTGCCTGTTTTGCAAGCATCTCTGTCCATGACAGCTTGGAAACAGCGATCTTGTCGTTTGCTGAAAACGAATCCTTGTCCAATACTTTGAAATGAAAGTCGAAGTTTGTCTCTTCTGGAAATATCTCGAATGCCGCACACTCATCATATACTGGATTGAGCGTCTGCTTCTTCCATGACGTTTTAAAGACCCTTCTGCCAAATGTCGCAATTATGAATGGGTCCATGTCATATTTCCTCCTGGAGAGCTTGTTCTTGAGTATCGGTAGATCCTTTATACTTTTGAGCTCCATGAAGACCACCCCTGCCGCATGTTCTTTTTTAGAGAGCTTATAGTTGTTTGACGGTGACATCCGGTTTGAGATGATCTTACGTGTGCGGCGCTTCCTCCTTAACCTTCTTAAACGACTTCCACTATGCCTCACGATAAAGTTGTCTGTGCCCTCTTCTTCGCATTCATCTAACTCGTCTTCTTCGTCCATTTCATCGTCATCTTGAGGCTGCATCTCGTCGTAAAGATCCTTAATGTTGGAACTTGGAATTGCAGTTATGTCGTCGTCATCCTCCTCGTCGTCACCGTCAAGCTCCTCTTGATAACCAGAGGACAAGGACAAACGAGACAAGTTGGATATTAATTCAGGCTCCACGACCTTATATTCATCTAGAACGGGAACAACTGATGCCAGTTCTGGGTCGACCAAATCTTCGCCATCCGAACTCACAAGATCGCTTGCGACAGAGACGTCATCCTCGAAGATGTTACTTTCGTCGACGAGTCCATCGTGAGGAAACAGGTCGCTGTCAAGATAATCCACGCGGGATTCCTGATCATCGTCGTCCTCTTTGGAATTGAATAATTCACTGGTGTTATCGGTACTATCGGATTTTGTAACACTGGACATCGACTTCTGCACATATCGCTTTGGTGAATGCGCTCGTCTGATGGCCATTTTGTGACTCAGAGTAGCCGTCAGGCTATTCCTCCACTGGTTGTAGACTTGCATCAGTGTCGAGTGTTTAGAGAAAGTCGTAAGTCTGAACCCCAGCTGGATCTCTCCAACAACATAATGAGACTCGGACTTGTCATTCGACTCTCTCTGCAACCTCCTGTCGTAGATTTTATGCCAACTTGGTTCTAACGCAAATCGGTAACTCGTTGACGAATCCTTCTTCTTAAACAGATCCAACAGCGACAATTTCACCTCCCCGACGTAAAGATAACTATCTTGCGTGATATGCTTCCTAGAACTATGGTTTGCATGCACCTGGTGGTCCGCTCTCGAAGAATTGCTGGTGTTACAACTGGCTCCCGAGCTGCCGCTCACCTCCCTACACACATTAACCTCAGAATCGGTCTCAAAAAGAGCCGGGCTTGTCGGAAGCGCATCATAGACAATTATCCGCACCCATTCTGACTGTGGGGCTGTCGGCAGCTTCAACTTGACAGTCTCATTCCATCTTGTCTTGCCGCTTCTCAACTTCGTAGTTCTTCCGCTGGAGAAAGAGCACGCCGTAACCACACAAGTCGGATTGCACTTGAAGTCACTGAACAAGTCCACATTCCTAGTTTCCACAATTTTCGTTCTCAAAGCCAGTCTCGGTTTCGAAGTACATCTCTTTCTGTGTCTGATCAAACCCATTGCACTTTAAAACGGCAAAACATAAACCCACAAACTAGGTCAATCGCTAGCCAACACTCGCAGTAACCAATAACTCGCTAGGAAAGCTCACTAGTGCGACTATAATAATGATTTTATAGGCCTTGTTTTGGTGTCAAGGTCTTCCAAGACTTCACAAGCGGATTTTGTCAAACAAAACGAGGGAGCAAAGATGAACTAGAGAAGGACCTTTCGAGCCACTTCTGACCACTTACTAAGCTCAATCACAAGGCTAGAACTAGCTATTCAGACTAGAAAGAAGTATGGGAAAAAGATACTCGGAATCAGCAGCCAAGAAGGCAGAGGGACAGGCAAGAAAGCGCCAGCAAGCAGCTGCAAAACAGCGAGCTGAAACAGAGAAGTTAGAGGCGCAAGAGGCTGCCAAGTGGGAAGAGGGAGCTCGTAGGCCGAACCAGAAGAAGGCTACTGAAGAGCAGAAGAAACAGGAAAAGCTGAAAGCCAAGAAAGAGCGTGAAGCGTTACTTGCAGCTGAGGAGGAAGTCATCACTAAGGAACGCAGGGGCAAGAGGCAGATGTGAGGTGAGGGAGGAGTAACGGACTGTATACGAATAGAAAAGTTTAATACTTAATAGCCATCTGTCGCATGGCGAATAAATAGAAAGCACTAAGATTTCACCACGGTAAGTGGTATTTCGTTGTCATGTAGGAGCCTGTTCAATGAATGGGGCTTCACTCTTTCGTTGGCTACCTGGACCCATGTTTTGTCTTTGACCTTCGAGGTCTGGGGCTTGAGAAACTTATCCCATTCGAGGTTCGAGGCTATGCGCACACTTTCTTTTACACAGGCTTTAAACTCCTGTACAGTGGAGTGATCGGGGAAGATCAGTACTTGGTACATGTAGAGTCCATCTTTGGCGATCCCAGGCTTCGTGCGTCCCAGGCTATCCAGAAAGCGCAACGGGCCTCTGGAAAGTGTCTCCTGCACCGCTTGATCGCCCTTCAGTCGACACCATTCACGGATAAAGGTCTTTCTCACTATGAGCCGTAGCTGCCTTCGCAGAAATGCGTAGTTCTTTGGAATATTGGACGGATTGTTTTCGAATAAGCGGCTCAAGGATGAGTGTGTATCCTGCGCCCTGACGAAGCCGCTTTTTTGGCTATTCCTGCTAAAAATGGACATTCCATTCTCAGAGTTGGATCCCCCCATGTTACCGTTGAGGAACACTTTACCAACGGTTCTCACATTGACCGCTGGCTTGCTCTTTCTGAACAACGCTAAGAAATGGTCCGGAGGGAAATACATGAGTCGGAAAAAATCGCAATGGTACACATACGATTCCCGCGAATAAATCTTGTACACATTCTGGTATCTTTGGGCCACCCTGCTGGATCCTTTTACCTCAGCAGCAGCGGCCGTCACCATTGACCGGGGTTTCACCCCGGTCATATGCTTTTCCACTTCAACGCTACTAATAAAAGTGTTCGCACACGATTCTAACCTATACCTCGGCCGAACTCTTCGCACTTCTTTACTGATGGGCCGTGGAGCTAGACTGACGCTCTTTGATCTTTCCAGTACTGGAAATGCCGTTACATCGTCAGCTCGAACAGAACCTACCTTTTTCAACATAAGCCTCGACCCGCCTTTGAAGCTGTCCCGCACCTTGCCCAAACGGTTCAAATTCCGGCTCATAGCCTCTCTTCAACGTGGTATAAGCTCATTAATCAAGACCTTCAGAGCTCATCTCTTAATATTTCACCGCGCCATCTTGAAAACTTGAATAAATTACCGTGCCAGTAATAAGAATTGTGACATTTTTAGTTAAAGGCCAATCAATGGCGCTGTCACTCCAAGAGTCACTCAAATAGACTTGGAACAATCCATTCTAGATTTTACATATGTCCAATTCCACTTTCTTGACCGTTTCTATTAGTCTCGACCTCCACGTGTAGGACGTCTCCACGTGTGGAAGAGACTCGAAGATCCAGCTTGAGACCTCAAATTCCATGAGATGCATCTTAACTAAATTTGACTAGATGCCTGGATATGGTGTACATGATGTCTCCTAGGATTACAATTAGTACAGATATCACACGTGCAGAGACCGCCGGAACCGATAATTAAAACAGCGTTATTACGTTCACTACACTAGCATGGCTCAGAGCGCGAAAACTCTATATATCTAGTATGTAATCTGGATGTATACTTGTCCAGCATAGTAGCTTACCGAGGGCGATCACTCTCAACCGAACAGCTTGAGGCCCAAGATGGAAAAAATGGATAGTATTATTGCGAACTTAGCCAGTCCTGTTGGATCAGTGTCCGAAAGTGCCACAGGATCTGCCAGAGGAAATTTGCTCCAGAACTGTATGAATACCGTAAAACCCACTAAATGGATTTCGACTAGCACGATGGTCTCTACCTTAGCGGTTTTCTTAGCATTGACTTTATTGGTGCTATCAAGTGAGAACGGTAGGTCTATCTTGTTGTTTTGCTGGGCGTGTTTCGTCAAACCGCTGCATGCCAGGTCTTCCCATAGCGCAGATAATCAGCAAAGAAATTTGGAGAGATTCTACCGTACTCAGGCCAGAATTTACGACAAGACCCGTGAAGTGCTATTGAAGGGTAGACTTGAAGCTCTACAATTAGCTTATTCGCATTTGCCTCAGAAAGATAAGCGCCTAATCTGGATCGATATTGGCGGCGGAACAGCCTTAAACATCGAAAAAATGTCAAAAATCTGCTCGTTGACCCAGACTTTCGAATCCATATATTTGGTGGACTTATCTCCCTCACTATGTGAAATCGCTCGCGAGAGGGCCGAAAGACTAGGCTGGACTAATGTTCACATCATCTGTGCAGACGCCTGCGACTTTGAAATACCTCAACATGTGTCTGCCGACCTGATCACTTTCTCATACTCCTTATCCATGATGCCACCGTACCACGCAATTATAGACCATGCTTGTGATCTACTAGAGGGGCAAAATGGTATCGTATGTTCGGTCGATTTTGGAGTACAGTCTTCGGCTCATGCCACTGGGAGAGTTAACAGCATCGGTGGTTTGATAAATTATCATATACCATGGATTTACAGAACTTTTTGGAGAATCTGGTTTGAGTGCGATAGCGTTTACCTGGATCCCTCAAGGAGAGAATATTTGGAATATAGATTCGGTACTTTGAAATCTTTGAACTTGCGGAACAAAACTCTAGGCAATATCCCATATTACATTTGGCTAGGTGTTAATAAGGATGATGACCACATGTTGAGACATAGATTTAACGTCCTGGCAGCGAAATCACCTTACTTGGCACCTGTCAGCGATGAACAAACTTCGATTGGCACCCACAAATCAATCAGTAAAGAACTAGAAGCAGCTGCAACAAACAGCAGAAAAGGCCTTCCATTCCCATCATTGTTCTATCAAAGAGAGATCTGGAGGGCTTATTATGACGAGCTCAGTCCAGTTTATGAGCAGTTCAAAAAACAGTACATCTATTCGTTCACCTGGGAAGATCCTAGAGAAGATGCGAAAATTCTGAAACTGACCAAAGAAGATACCGTGCTGGCTATCACGAGCGCTTGTGATAACATTCTAGCGTACGCTGCACTCCCGAACCCACCAAAAAGAATACATGGGGTAGACTTGAACCCTTTCCAAGGTCATCTGGCAGAGTTAAAACTAGCGGCATCTCGGTGCTTGTCCTACAACGATATTTGGGCTCTGTTTGGTGAAGGTAAGCACAGAGACTTCAAACAACTACTATTATGCCAATTAGCACCTCACCTGTCATCCAACGCTTTCCAATACTGGATGAGCGTGGGACCACAAACATTCGACCCTGCTGGTTATGGTCTTTACGACACAGGGTTCTCGAGGTGGGCTCTGAGACTCGCAAGGTACACGTTTAAACTATTGGGGCTGACGGGCAGAGTCGAAGAACTATGTAGGGCAAGAACCATCCGTGAACAACAGGCAATCTGGAAGAAGCACATAAGGCCAGCCCTCTTCAATCCCATCGTTGGTAAACTGCTGGTCGGGAACCCCATCTTCCTATGGAAAGCGCTGGGAGTGCCAACTAATCAGGCAAAAATGATGGACAGCTCTACCCTGCAATATATTGTCGACACAATGGATCCCCTTCTCTCTAGATCGTTGATCTCCTCAGAAAATTACTTCTATTACTTGACCCTTGAGGGCAGATACTCTAAGGACAACTGTCCAGCTTACCTCAAAAAGAAGATCCACGAAATATTCGCCAGCAAGTCTGGGTCGCCACTGGACAGAATT
Source organism: Torulaspora pretoriensis (assembly GCA_012851205.1). Taxonomy (NCBI): domain Eukaryota; kingdom Fungi; phylum Ascomycota; class Saccharomycetes; order Saccharomycetales; family Saccharomycetaceae; genus Torulaspora; species Torulaspora pretoriensis. The sequence continues at coordinate 829,290 of JABBEO010000005.1, forward strand.
AGGCTGCATACTGATACTTTGAACAACGTACTAAGTCGCCTAGCTCAAAAGTCTCTTAATGTTGCCGTCATCATGGACCACATGGATTGGTTTGATCCGGACAGCACAGATGCAATGAACGAGATATCATCACTACACAATGCCCTTGAAATCAACGGTAGAGTTTTGCTAAGATCCGCAGCCAAACATCCTTGGTATATCAAAAAGTTCAAAGAGATAGGATTCTCTTGTGAAGCAGCTGCAATCAGACATTCTGGCACAAGTATCGATAGGGTTAACATGTATGCTTCAACTTGGGTTTGCAGAAAAGTGGCTGATCAACATGCTAGCCGTAGAATGAGTTCACTGAACCTCTCCAGATAAGGTGGATTGACCGTGGTTAATCTTTCTATAGTTAGTAAGGATCATCGAGGGTATATACTTGTGTGAAAAATAGTGAAAAATATCGATGACTTCGAGATGAGCAGGCATATACAATAAAATACTAGATCAATAAGACGTTACATGGTTGTTCAAGTCTATTTTGCCAATGGGGTTCGAAATATTGTTCCCTATTATCACGGTAGAACAGCTTTTGCGAAAGGAAGGTGGTTCAAGAAGACACTTTTAGAAGTTTTGACTGGTGAATTTAGTGCAGATGCTAGAGATGAATATTGTGAAGGAATCAAGAATGGAAAGTATAGAATTATCAGAGAAGGGTCTCCGTTGAAACCTGAAGAGGTGCTGGTTTCACCTATAAGGAACAGTGACATTGTGGAAACGAACTCCCATAAACACGAGCCTCCTGTAAAGCAGTGGTGCGACGAAGAAATAGATGTGCCTGGTAAAAAGGTTGCTGGAATAGATATCGTTTACGAGGATGAGCATCTGCTTGTTCTCGACAAGCCCAATGGAATTCCAATCCATCCCACAGGTCAGTTTTATCAAAACACTCTAACCGAGATTCTGAAAACTCGCAATAAAGAGGCAAGACCCTGCTATCGCCTGGATAAGGTTACTTCTGGTCTACTGATTATGGGTAAGACTAAGGCAATTGCAAACGAGATTCAGGCCAAGATTAGAAGTCGCGATATGGACAAAATATACCTCGCTAGGGTTAATGGTCAGTTCCCAAAGGCAGAATTTCTGACAGAAAGTATCACAGATCAGCTGCCGTCACCTTTCGAAGATCCTTCTATGGTAACCATGTCCGAGTCGGCCACATACACTATCGAGCTCAAAAAGTCATTCCCAGCGGGAATATCTACACCCAAAACTGCCGCGACCAGCTTCTATCCTTTGCGATACTTTCCGAATCTCGATCAGACTTTGGTCGCTTGCAAACCTTTGACGGGTAGAACTCACCAAATTAGAATACATTTGGCAAGAATGGGATTTCCAATTGTTAATGACCCATTCTACAATGTGGACAACAGTAAGTACCCATACCGGTCCCAATTCATACTAGACGTTGAAGATTGGGAGAACAGTTCACTTACAGAAGATGATCTACGGAAGGAGTTCGTGCTTTTTGATGAAGAGTGCAACAGAGCTCAAGAGGAGCAGCGGAGCAAAGTCAAAAGTCTCATTTGTGAAGAATGTGGGTCCATACAAGCGGAGACTCCGCCTCTCAAAGATTTAGAGCTATGGTTACATGCCTGGAAGTATTCAGACTCTGAAAAAACTTTTGAATTCCAAACCAAGCTACCCGCTTGGGTTCACGAAGCTTCTATCATCGACAACTAAAATGACTTCATACTACATAACATACAAACAATATGAAGCGCGAAGAGATATGATAATGTTGTATTTCACTTACCAACCAACGTAGTTCCTCCCTACTACTCTGAAAACTTTGAGCTTCCCGCTCCTCATATGGTCGATCTTGTAGGCTGCTTGAGTAATTTTTCCTTCCCTCTCCTCAATAACTCTGATTTTGTTCTTGCTTGAGTCGAATTCGCTGACTACGCTGACGTAAGGGGCAGCATCCATGCCTAAAGCAACCACATCTTTCGTCCCAATCATCTTGTGCGTCTCGAACTTACCCTTACGGATGACAAGTATGTCTCCGGCCCTGATGGATTTCAAGCCATCTTCTTCTACAATCTGACCAGCTTTGTAACTGAATAGAGGAACACCGTAAGTCCTTGATTCAATAGGATTTATAATGTCTTTACCGATCTGCTGGAGTATAGAGTTAACCAAATGTGGCGTCTGAGAATTGACTAAAGATAATGCCTGCTCATAAATGTGATGTCCATATTGCTCAGAGTAAGCCTTTAACAAACCTGGCTGGTTCTTGAGAGCAATGAACCTCTGCTTCGACTGAACAGAGGTTTGTGGATCATCTACGTTATATGTTAATGTCAATTGCAGTTGGAAATAATCCTCAAACAGAAAATAGTAATCTCTGATCATTATGGTTTCATTCAATCTTTTGTGGATTACATGATCGTCTACTTCCATCAGATAATTGACTTTATGCTTGAAAAGATTCGTTGGAGGTATTTTGTTCAACCACCATAAATCACTGGGGTCAAAATCAGCAGCAGTTTCATGCAAAGAATCCAGGCCTTCCTTCGTGGTAGCCCTTCTCCCAATAGAGGTGCTGGGCGCCTTTTGATTGCCAACGACTGAATGCTGGTGATGCGAGGTTGGCATTGAGGGAGCAGCGAATGATGGGGGCACAGGAACAGGCGGTGAAAGTGGTGCTTCGCGTGTGCCAGAAGGAGGCGCCGGAGCTGATTGCAGTGGCACGCTGACCTTACTCAAATGAGGAGGTGCTTCCGGTAGAGGAGCTGGAGCAGCTGGGGGAGGCGGTGGAGTAATGCTCTTCACGTTAGGTGGTGCTTCAGATGGAGGCACTGGGACAACTGGAGCAGCTGGGGGAGGTGGTGGGGGTGCTTTGGATGCAGCACTCTTAGGGATGCTTGGTGGAATCGTTGGAGCATGTAACACAGCTTCTGGAGCCGGAATAGGAGGAGGGGGTGGGACCTTTGACGTCTCCAAATTTGCAACGGTAACCTCGTGCTCATGCAAAGTTTGATGCGTTGGCGCAGGTGGAGGTGGATGAGGGGTCTTAATCGGTACGTCTGAAGGGATTGGAGGCACTGCTGACACCGGTGGTTTAGACGGATGAGGTGGTGACGCAAGTTTTGAAATATCGAATTGTGATACCAAAGATCTCTCAGCAGGGAGGTTTTCTATTGGTATCTTAACCGATTCTGGTGTTGCTGGCACCAGTCCTCCTCCAATTGGGTTGACAGTAGGAACATCATTCAATGGTAAATCAGGAACGGGCGAACCTGAGTTCAAAGCAGCCCTTTCTTGATCGCCCAGTTTGCTGGGGATTCTAGGAGTAGGTAGAACAATAGGCTTATTGGCAGAGGCATTTGGCAGTCCCGATTGAGCAGCGTGTTCGCCATCCGTCAGGGAGTCATCTAAATTGTCGTCAGACGATTGGTAGCCCTCGGTGGATTCTGAGGATGGCAGTTCACCCACAATAACCTCCTCTGGCTCAGGGATCGGCACATCGGTATCTGGCAATGTTCTTTCTTCTGTTTCAAAGTAAGCACCCTTTTCTCCTGCTTCTTCTTCATCAGCCTGAAATCCCGGAGTGTCAAGAGAAGATGGATCAAGTGTATTATTAAGCGGACTTGGAGAAGTTTGATTCTTTGAGTAGGGTTCAACTGGAGAACTACGAGGCGATTCTTTATCGTCTTCTTCTTTCTTGCTGTCTCCATTAGTTTTCTTACTCAAAAATGGCAGTGCATTAGGATCTGCAAACGGCATGATTGGAATTGCTTTGGGTACATCTCTCTCTTCCTCAGTCTCCTGCTTGGGAGATTTCTTCTTCTTCGGCTCATGAGATCCCACAGAACTGCTGGCTGGCATACCAAAAGGATTGAAGCCAGCAGGTCCACCAAATCTTCCTGCACCAGCAAGTTTGGCCATACGTTCCCTCAATGCGGCACGTCTGGCTTCTTCGTCATCTTCAGAATCCTCGTCATCCTCGCCGCCGTTATCCTCTTCCTGATCAGCCTGCTCAGCATTTGCTTCCTTCTTTGTAGGAATGTCTTCGTCGTGGAAGGCAGGTTCTTGAGGGCATTCAACAACGCTTTGTCCTACTTCCTGCTGCCCTAACTCTTCGGTTCCAGTTAATTCTTTAGGAGCCCCGAATTGCTCTTCTTCATTGTCTTTCGGTTCTGCGATTGGTGGCTCTATAGCCTCTGAATCTCCTCCCTCTTTGGCATGCTTGCTTAAATTTTCTCTTTCACGTTCCTCTTGTATTCGTTGTTGTTCCTTAAGTAACGCAATTCTCTCCTTCAAGCTCACTTGTGGCATTTCGGCAGGCTCTTTATTCCCAGAAGGATGCTCTACATCAGCCTTATTGACTGGCACAGGAGCGTCAGGCTTCTTCTCTTCAACCTTGGGTTTAGTCTCCAGGTCATCGATAGGAGGTGGAACGTAAAACTGGGGCGGATTTGCCACTACTGTCTTCTTCACAGGTGCACTTTCGGTTTCAAAGAATTCGTTCTCTCTTGGTTTGAGGGCCGGTTCATCCTGGTCGAAGATGGAACGCCTTCTCTGAACATTTGATGATTCAACAGATGGAGCGTCCACAAACTGCTCAATGTCCTCATCAGCTTCTTGATGCACGGTTTCCGCAACTGGTTCTTCTGTATTCTTTAGAGAGACAAAAGTCTTAGGGAATATTCCTTCAATCGTTTCACCATCAGGACCTTTATACTCTCCAAAATACCACTCGCTATCCTCAATTGAGGTCACTGTGATGATCTGATCTTTATCAAAGTTCAAGTCATCCTCAAACTCTGACTTGTAGGGGTACTGAGCCACAACCTGGAAGGGAGGATCCGGTTCGCTCATTCTACCGTAAACTGCTTTGCTACTCTATCGGACTAGTTGACGGACGTTTCCAGAGTGTGCTATCACTGCCTGAATGGGGGAGTGGTTAACAGTAAGAATGAACCCCTTTTGATTCGCACCGCGAATACCTTTATTTCAGCGAAAAGTTCACCAATAAGAGTAGTACCAAAAACCGATCCTAAGTGGTTCAATCGGTTGCTCTACGTGGTCTTGAAGTTATGAAATCCCTGGATAAGTTGATAAACTACCTGCTTGCTAACCATGCGGGGAAGAGAAGTAGGCTACGTGGGTTGGTTTTAACACGACTAGTCACAATATATGGGATATCTGCTGTTTTGCTTCTCGTTAGGCTGAAAAGACTGGGAACCCCATTGGAACGTGCTGCTGAAGTTCATCGGTTTTTGAGGACCTCAGGAGCGTTGGCGACCGCTTCGAGTCTGAGTCCGGTACTTCGACGACTTACAGGCATTAAAAACCCCCAGATCCTTTGGTCAGTCAGCGTTGGAACATCTCTATGGGCAAGCTCTAGTGTCCCTGGCTGGCTTTCTTCCTATTTGATTACAGAATCCATCAACGATCGACTGTTTCTGGTTGACAGAGTAAAGGAAATTATACAGAATCTTGAACCCTCAAGCTTGATTACAAGCAGACAAATCGTTCTCAGTTTGCTGGTTCCCCTGCTCTATAAACGATCCAAGGAAGGCAGAGTCTCATCTGGGGCCGCCAGATTTTTGTTTGGCAGGCGTACGCTTCTTCAAGACTTTATGCTCATTTACTGCATATGGTGCCTCCTATCAGCGTACAAATCAATCAAACGGTTCCTATTAGAGAAGACGCGGAGCAGAACTTACTATCCCCAAGGTCAACTGCCCCGGCAGGTGGATGATTGGCCAATGATTTCCGGCAATCTAAAGCCTCTAATGGATAAGCTGGGAGAAATCCACGAAATCACTTTACAAAACAGTTACTCGCTTTTCGAGAAGCTCATGAATTCTGGTTTAATGCAAAATGTGATACCCTCTCTTAGATGGGCCATATGGAGACAACTGTGCGTCAAGACTATGCACCATTCTCCGCCAGTGAGCCGCAAATACACCGTGAACACAAGTCTTATGAAGTCGATCACCCTAATGCTAGGGTTCTTTGTTTTGGACGGCAGCAACGGCAGCATGAACGTCGGGCCTGTAGAAATAAGATACCTGATAAGGTCCATTCTCAACACCTATTTGCGCGATGTCCCCATTAACTTACAAAAACTGCTCACCTTCACGTTCTCCCTTCTAGCTCTGAACAATGCCCAGCAAAAGGACTGTTTGTGAAACTATTCGTAATGTTTACGCTACATGATATTTATGAATAATGTGACAACGCCCTAGGCGCCTGGTGCGTTGGCGTTTCCCTTCAGCCTTTGCAGGATCTCTTTGAACTTGGATCTATCTCTGTCACCAAGCACATCTGCATCGTCCTGGTTGATTAGTTGCAATACACGGTCCCAAGTTGTGGTGTTTTCTTGAGAGAAAAACTCGTTCTTCTTTTTCAAAAACTCCTCAGATTCCTGTTTGACGGTCTCCAAGTGCTGGGCCTTCTTTCTATTGTAGTTTTCGTAGAAATCATCGATGTGCTTCACAGCTTCTTCCCGCAACTTTTCTTTAGCCTCGCGATCTTCCTGGTCTCTTGACTCAATTTGGGCCTCACGCTTGCGCTCCCACTCTTCAACTGCAGAGAAGTTTCCAGTTCCAGCCCCGCTGGTTTCATCCTCAAACTCTTCTTGTTTTTCATTCAAACCTTCATCGCTATGACCGGTTTCCAAGAGATCCGGCTCACCAGTCTCGCTGTTTCCTGCGGCAAAAGTTTCGTTTTCCAAGTCTGACATTCTACCGGAGCAATTGCTACTATTGGGCTCAATTATGCCTCCAGTAATAGGTAGTCGAATTATGGTGGTCTTTAAAGCCCCTTTACTTAGAGCCTGTCTCGTAGTGAAAAATTCCACCGCCTTATACTAATCGCCGAAGACGATCCACGTTAGGCCTTCAGTATAAGGTTCAATTGACGAATACTGAGGCACCTTGGCCGATCTCTATTACCTCGTTGGTCTTGAGATCAATCATCTTTAGCCCTGAAAGGGTAGAGTAGAGTCCTGACATTATTCCGATGAAGTCGAGCCCAACTAGGTACGTTTCGTGCGGTTCGATGGTGGGAATCTTGTAATCATTTGAGAGAAGAATAATGCCCTCTGACACCTTTAATTGACGTTTGTAGACTTGGAATTGCTTGTCTAACGGTAGAGAAGAGGTCAATTGACCTGGTAAGGGAACTCGGTTGTTGTAGTACACGACCATGTTCAGCGAGGACGAGGAAGAGTTGAAGATCTGTAGTTGAAGTGTGAACTTCTGGCCCTTGTCTACAACAACTTTGTTATTGACGAACTTGAACCTCACGTTGTTGGAATTGTTGTTAACAAGGGATATTGTGGAGTTTAGGACGTTTAGGCGCGGAGATATGCCGTAGAGTCTTGGTGTCGAGATCGCTGAGTTCACCTGTGATAGACTAGCGCTGCTCATGGGCCGCTTTAGGGTGACGTCTGTTTCCCAGTTGGTCATGACCGGGATCTGGAGCTGGAGCTTGGGGACCGACAGCAAGTAGTTTAGAGTGATGCTGACCCGATGCGGTGTGGATCCAGGTATTATGGGAAGTCTGTAGGTGAAACTCCAGCTGTCATACGCGACACATTTGAAAGGAATCTCGGTTGCGCAGATAGGGTCGAGTGGAATGCGATTGTCCTTGTTTAAGAGCTCGTAGCGCACCTCTTGAACCACTAGTTCGAATGGATGCCCAGGCATGAAGGCCTTACTGAGCTGGATGGATGCTTTTGAAGTCTGGAAGTCCAGCGACGATATAATTGAATGGCGCGGCCTTAACGACGAGTTTCGAAGCCTCATGTTTAAGAGAGAGTAGATTGGATATACCAGATCTATATGCTTGGTATCCACTTTTTCTTCGTCTGTGTCTAGGTTTAGTTGTTCTGTTTCCTTGGCTAAGGAAGATTCCCATGAGATAGGCTCAAAGCTAGGCAAGTACTCCTCATCGTCTTCGATAGCTATACCATTTGCCGAATTTGCAGCCTTTCCATCCTTAGTAGCTTCCTCATAGTCGATGGAGAATCTGATCTGGTTGTTGTACCCATTGTTCATGGGAACGCTGGATCTAAAGAAATGACGAGCACAGATATCGCTCTTGAGATTCCAAGTATCCCCAGTTTGCTCAAACGTCTCATCAATTGGCGCATCGTGGACTTTGGCATCGTTGATCCATGCTTCGAAACGTCGCACTGTACCCTTTGAGCGTAGAACTATCTTAAGATCTTCATCAAAAAGCACAAACTTCCTCAAATTATGAGATTTGGCTAACTTAGCGACATCCGCACTTGGTATCGACCTATCCTGCGGTATGTAACACTCCATTGGGTGCAATGAGGGTTCTTTTCCGTTAATCACCATTAGCAAGTGTCCATTGTAGATCAACGAGTTTCACTACAACTTGAAGAAAAAGGGCTTAGCTACAGCCCTCCGCTCAAATTGGTAGTCATGATGCATTATTACGGCTATGTAGTTTCGGTATATACAGGTTAGATGCGTTTTATTCACTCGTTATATGTAGACCATTTGCCCCAGTTCATTGAAGCCAATCTTACGGTCTTTCTTGTTATCACGATTGACCCGACCATAACGGAAACCGACATTCCCTACACGGGCGTTGGTGAACTTGAACACCGATTTCTCCTCTTCCAGCACTTCACCATAGACAACTTTGCGGGTTTTCTTGTTGGCATCCGTGTGTCCAGCGGAGTGTTCACCGACGCTGGAAAGTTTCTCCAGAGTAGTTGTGGCAGGCTCCAGCTCCAAAAGCTTGGCTGCGTCGATTGGGCCAAAGGGTTCTGATTCTGCTATCGTCAAAAACCGCGATGAGAGAGCCTTTTGGGGAACAGGAATTTCACTTAGGTTCTCCCTCGTCCTTCTGGATTCTGGCTCGAAAACAGGGAACATCTTGTACAGAGTTGAAGCCATAGCCTCCAAATCTTCATTGACGCCGTTCTATCAATAAATCGCTGTTAGTAATGAATCGCAGGAAATAAAAATCTCGACGAGACGAGCAGATTCAGAGGTAAAATTTCTAACCATTTATCAAGTCTTCAAGACTAATCGAATAAATTTTTGTAAAGTAGTCTCATCATATTCTGCTGTCAGGTCGTCTTTCATCTCATAATACATACGCGTTTGGCCCATTTCTGTTCGATTCCCATCAGTTTCACAATAGCCTCCACCCGGGGCACTTTCAGACCGTAGTTCTGAGAGACCTGCTGGGTTGAAAGACCTTCAATCTGGATGTCGTTGTATATCTGCATTTTCAGCTCTTCGCTTATCACGTAGTTGGTTCTGCAGTGTGGGTTGCTAGGGAACGGCTGCAGCAGCCTCTTTTCCGGAATCTGCTGTAGACGTCTGTTCTCCGGGGCTTCCCCATACGTCCCATCATACTTTAACACAATATTTTCCCCACTAATAGGGTGCTGCAAACTCTGGCCCCTCTCCAGATCCGGCTTCAAATAGTTAGGAACATGGTTTGTGGGAACTTTATAGTACTTATTCATCACGTATTCGCCCTTGTAGTTTTTGGGTCCCAAAAACTGCCTCATAGCAGACTTTAAGTTTGAATCGTGTTTTTTTGGATGCTGTCTACCCAGTCTCTTAAACGGATAAAATGGGTATGCTATTCTCCTTCTGGAGATATTCCTGACTTGCTGGTAAACCACAACAGGGCTTCCAGGTCCCAAGGACTTCGAACCACTTACACGAAACATGATTCCAGCCTCAATTGACCCCAATGGTAGCCCTACAATCGTCTAAGATCAGTGAAAGCTGTGAAGATGTATGTTAAAGACGGAAAATTTTCATCAAGTTGACCAATTCTTGCTAGTTTGTCCGGTCTAAAAACTTCACCGGACAGTCACGTGATCAGGGTCTCTTCAACAGCTATACAGACCATCCTAGAGGTATCCAGCGGGTTCAATTAGGCCATTGAGCTCTCTAGTGAGCCTCTAGACCACATCTTTCGTCTGTTTTGTTGTACTGTCTGAACAGCGATAGTAAGCGATGCGATCGAACAAGGCCGAATAAACACGAAACACGTCAAAAAAGGGCGGATAAGCGGGTCTCTGAAGTACTTTAAGGCGGGCTGAGTGGGTATGAGTGGTTTGAAAAACACGGATGGAATCCATAACAAGTCTTTGAAGTCTGTGTACGCCGACCTGTTGCTGGAGAAGATCGCGAAAGGTGCCAAAAGCAGAGTGTCCGATGGTGAAGAAGATGAGGGTTGTGAGGAGGGGGAGTTTGGAATGATTCAGGAGGACGATATTTCGGGCGAGGAAGAGTCAGGAAGCGACAGCGACTATGGGAAATTTAAGCGATCAATTTTGAAGGAAGGTCGGGATGACGAGCTGGACAGAGTGTCGGAAATGAGTGTGGATGATGACAGGTGGCTCGATGACAACAGTACCCTGGACGAGGACTATACGGATGAGGCAGATCGAAGCTTTTACGGCGATAAGTCGGAAATTAGTGGAGCGGAAGACGATTATTATGAGGAAGAGCCCTGCGAAGAGGAACCACACGAGGGCATGACGTCGAAAACATGGTTTGTGATTGCGTTAGGGCTGCTTGCGATGGTTTTTCTGGGTCCCTCGATCACTGGGTTACTTCCAGGCTCTGGGTTGCAGGCACAGACTGGCATGCCGGCAGTGCAGAAGCAGATTAACCACTTATACAGCGAGATGAACGCCAGAGAACAACGATCAAAGTCAGATTTTGACAAGACTATCAAGGTGGTTATATCCCAGTTTGAAAAAAAGATCAAAGAACTGCTGCCCGCGAACGTGATGAAGCTGCAAGGACAGCTGGAATCGCTGTCCAACAGGGTTAACAACCTCTCGTTCTCGCTTTCACAGTGGGAGAACAGACCGGGACCGATCTTTACAATAGACAATGTCACGGAATGGCAAAACCGGCTTGTTGGGGAGCTCAACGCCCAGCTGCCACAGCAGATCCCGGTGGTGATAGACAGCGATACGTCGATGCTTGTGCTTCCCGAACTGGGAAAGTATTTGGCACAGGTCGCGTCTAGTCTTGTCCAAGAGAGCAGTGAGCCGCAGAGGGACCAGTTTCTCAAATACGATCTGAACTCCTACGTGAAAGAGATACTCGCCAATGAGTTCCAGTACGTGGACAAGAAATTCTTTCTGAACGAGCTGAATCGCAAGCTTCAGGCAAGCAAGCATGATATTTGGGAAGAGATGAGCGGCAAGCTCGAGGAATGGAGGCATGAGGCTCAACAGAAGTCCCCGCAGCCGGGGTCTGTACCCCAGCAGTACTCCCACATCCTGCTCAAAAAACTCGTCAACCAGATTTACAACACCAACCAACATCAGTGGGAAGAAGACCTAGATTTCGCCACTTTCGCACAGGGTACAAAGCTTCTGAACCACCTCACATCCCGCTCTTGGGCCCAAGGGAATGGTATAGGCCCTGTGGAACTCCTGCAAGATGCAAAATACAGCTCGACGGCTTACTGGCAATGTGCGGACACCCGCGGTTGTACATGGGCAGTAAGACTTAAGGAGCCGGTATACATCACCCGTCTGGCGTACGTGCACGGCAGATTTAACAAGAATTTGCACATGATGAATTCTGCTCCGAAAGTGCTTTCCGTGTACGTGAAGCTAGCAAAGTCTGACAAGAACGTGGAAACCCACAAGTTGGCAACCCTGGCAAAATCCTTCAAACAGGGCCAGTCGCTCTCCAAGGACAGCGAGCATATCAGAATAGGGCAATACGACTACAGTCTGACGGACACTAAGGTAAGACAGGTACTACCACTACCGGCCTGGTTCATCCAGGTCAAGCCCTTGGTCCGCTCCATTGTTTTCGAAGTCAACGAAAACCATGGGAACAAAAAGTTCACGTCCTTGAGAAAGTTCATTATCAACGCTGTCACCCAAGAAGATTTGCAGATTATGGAATCAAGTACATTCCCATTGATCTCCAATGAGCCACCCGAGTATGCAGCACCAACATCCGATTTAGGACCACCTCCATCAGAAGAACAGCCACTCAAGAACCATCCAATCAATGACGTTGCTGAAACTTTCGGTGGCACAGTCCCTTCTTTTGGTCAGGACGAAGTTGACAGTTCCTAGTGGTGCACAACATCAATCCCCAATCTTTGCACCCCGAACGATACTACACTGCCCCGGAATAGCAGCTCACTGCCATGGGATTTTAAGCCTCACTCGTTAAGCACTGCAGATCACCCATGCAACCTGTCTTATTCATCTTTTGCCTGTTAGGTAAGCCTTTGCGCGCGACTTACCGAGCGCAACACACAGTTTCCCTCGAAGACCCAGAACTGAAAAATTCCTCATAGGTGGAACTGCCGGAAGTGTGCTGCCACAATGCCAGTAGCCCAATGCTAAATTAGTGCGCAAATAAGTATAAAGCGGTCCACGATGTGAAGGGATATTCACTGGGTAACAATGCTTTGGTATCTGCGCTTTCGCTCCGCGGGGCAGCCTTCATTGATTAACCACAGTAGATTCACCGCGCAGGAGCTGAACGAACGGCAGAGGAACATAGGTGTTTACGGTGACAAAGGGATTACCTAGGTTACTTTTTCTCAATATCTCGTTTGCTTGCTAATACTTTTCGAGCATTATTTGACGTCGCTGAATATTAAGGACAGTTGCGTCTCTCAGGACCCTGGAATTGGATATATATAAACAAGCTCGGTCGTAATAGCGTTTGAAAGATTAAAAGGTGGTATTTTGCAGGTGGTTTGCAACTGAGCTAATTCATCGATAATGCATATTTTAACCTCGCTTCGGTCATCCGTCCATATAAACCGGCAGAGTCCCTCTCCGAAGACTACATCTGCGGGTTTTCCCCTGGGGAGCGTTGACCCTATCGACGAGGAGGGCTCTTTTGCGAGCGGAAGCTCGTCTTCAGTGTTCCAATCGCTTCCAGAAGACTTATTGGATGGCCTAAAACCAGGGCTGGTGCTACTACAGGCACAGGCTCGTAAGAAGTACTACAGTTGGAGCTATGACCCTTCGAAATTAGAAGTATGGCAGATGGCTTCAGGCGATAGGCCTGAGGAGGTTGTGCCTTTACAAGGCCTTTCTCTAATAGGGACTACTCTAGTGGTAAAGGGGCAGGATTTTGAGAATTTCAGAGCTAATATTGTAGAGGATAGCGAGACCGTTAGGCAAAGTGGTGTCGAAGCTTCGGGGCAAACTCTAATTATAAATAGTGGGCAACTAATTTTGACTTGCAATAATCCGTCGTCTCTAATGAACCTCGAGAAATTATGTCTTTTGTCCATTTTCGAGTACTCGTCGGTCTTTAAAGCGATGACCGGTACTGTAATCTCAGGTCTGGGTATTCGGTTGTCAGACATGCATGTTATCTTGAGCTCTTCGTTTAACTACAAGGACTGGTGCGAGGTGTACATTAAGGACGAGGGATGGGTGAAACTATGGTGCCACATCGACAAGGTTGGTAGAAGAAGTGGGGGCGAGAACCGTGATGGACGCTACCAGATCAAGTTTTACAGGGACAAGAAATCCACGTCTACGAAAAACCTGGTATGCTTTATTCCCGACTGTGAGGACGTACAAGATATCTTCTTTTACAAGGACTGCAAGAGCAACACGCGAGAGATTTCCCAACTGGGACTAGACGACCTTGTAGATCAGCTAAACATGATAAGGGTAGTCGGTAACGTGCTATATCCCCAGGACGGTTTCTCGCAGCGAAATAGATCCAGATCGTCGTCTAGTGTTTCATTTTTCACTAGCAGCAGCAGTCGTAGAAACTCTACCGTCGTGTCTACCCCCACCTCTCCAGCTTCCAAGTTAAAATTGCTCTCTCCCGTGAAGACTCACCAGAGAAAGAAGTCAGAAGTCAGCATGGAATCAAACCACTCTCGCTACACGGACCTAGAAAACTGTACAGTAGATTCTAAAGGCCTTTTGATAAGGCCTCTTCCACACAGCGGGGTCCACTGGCTCGAAGCAATGATCAGAATGGTGATTCCCATGATGGATTGCACCCGTCTTTACGGCCGTCCCTCCCACTTCAAGACAGAGCGCACCGATCCAGATTCTTTGATGTTCGGCCTCCCAAGGCTTCCCGTTGTGGACTACCTCGCAAAAGAGGAACTACAGCAACTTTTCGATGCAAACCTGGTCGTCGACAAGTTCCCCTCGTCAGATTCCAGCACGGTAGCCATGCGTTTCTTCACCAGGTTTCTCGCAGACAGAATATCTCAAGACTCCAAGCGCGACGATAACCTTACGTTTACCAGACTTGCCAGTCTTGTACCGCCAGCCGAAGAGATCATATCTGTCTCTGAAAAGCTCGACGATGCCACTTCCACCACTAGTTCTCTCATCATATAGTTTATAGTGCAAACTTCATGAATATTCGACTGAAAAATTGTTCGTCACCCGACGATGCCCATAGTAAATGAAAATTATAGTGAAATATTGCCACCATTAGGTGTTATAGAGAGGTCAATTGAGGTTTCTGGCAAGTTACTAGCCTCTTTAGCTGACCAGGTAGAGTGTTGAAACATAATGCAAGCCCCAACGCAAGCCCCCGTTGTGTTTATGAACACTTCGCAGGAGAGAACGACCGGTAGACAGGCTCAAATTTCGAACATTACGGCTGCAAAGGCAGTTGCTGATGTGATCCGTACGTGTTTGGGTCCCAAGGCTATGCTGAAAATGCTGTTGGATCCAATGGGCGGTTTGGTTTTGACTAATGACGGGCATGCAATCTTGCGTGAGATCGATGTGGCCCATCCAGCTGCCAAGTCGATGTTGGAACTATCTCGTACTCAGGATGAAGAGGTTGGGGACGGAACTACCACAGTTATTATTCTTGCTGGTGAGATTTTGGCCCAGTGTGCGCCTTACTTGATCGAGAAGAACATTCATCCTGTAATCATCATCCAGGCTTTGAAGAAGGCTTTGTCTGATGCTTTGGAGATCATCAAGCAGGTGAGTAGACCAGTTGATGTCGAGAACGATTCAGCTATGAAGAAGTTGATCAAGGCTTCTATTGGTACCAAATACGTGAGTCATTGGTCGGATAAGATGTGTGATTTGGCGTTGAGCGCTGTGAAAACTGTGCGTGTTGAGTTAGGCCAAGTATCTGAGGGCGAGCCTGCATTTGAGATTGATACTAAGAGGTACGTACGTGTCGAGAAGATCCCCGGTGGTGACGTTATGGATTCGAGAGTACTAAAAGGTGTGCTTCTAAACAAGGATGTTGTCCATCCTAAAATGGCTCGTGTGGTGCAAAACCCAAGAGTGGTTCTACTAGATTGTCCTCTTGAGTATAAAAAGGGAGAGTCACAGACTAATATAGAGATTACCAAGGAAGAGGACTGGAACAGGATCTTGCAAATTGAGGAAGAGCAAGTCAAGTACATGTGCGAACAAATTTTGGCGGTGAAACCAAATGTCGTCATTACTGAGAAGGGTGTCTCTGATTTGGCTCAACACTTCTTGCTGAAGGGCGGATGCAGCGTTCTCAGAAGAGTCAAGAAGTCTGACAACAACAGAATCGCAAGGGTTACAGGGGCAACAATTGTCAACCGTGTAGAGGATCTCAAAGAGAGTGATGTGGGTGTTCAATGTGGTCTTTTCAAGGTGGAGCTCATCGGCGATGAATACTTTACATTCTTGGATGAGTGCCAAAACCCTAAAGCATGTACTATCATGCTGCGTGGTGGATCTAAGGATATCCTAAATGAGATCGAGCGTAACCTACAGGATGCTATGGCAGTGGCTCGTAACGTCATGCTGGCTCCATCTTTGTCGCCTGGTGGTGGTGCTACAGAAATGGCAATCTCAGTCAAATTGGCCGAACGCGGCAAACAGTTAGAAGGTATCCAACAGTGGCCATACCAAGCTGTGGCAGACGCAATGGAATGTATTCCTCGCACCCTAATACAAAATTCCGGTGGGAACCCAATAAGAGTCTTGTCACAATTGAGGGCTAAACACGCTCAAGGTGCCTACACAACTGGTATTGATGGTGATGCTGGTAAGGTAGTAGACATGGTCGATTACGGTATATGGGAACCTGAAGTGATCAAGCAACAGAGCATCAAGACCGCTATCGAAAGCGCTTGTCTGCTTCTTAGAGTGGACGACATCGTTAGTGGTGTGAGAAAACAGGAAGAGTAGTTTAGCTGTATTTCCGTTTTGGCATAGTAGCGTAGTACTTTTAGTTACTATACATCTGTATATTTAGAACCAAACCTCATCAAGCTTTCATAATTATTTTTCGAGTTTATAGAAATGCATAATGTTACATAGGAGTTGAATCGTTCAATCACCTCTTGAGGTGCGTCAGTTCTGACTCCAAATCTTGTATAAGGCAGCGCAACTTGTCGTTTGCATGATCGGTGAGGTAAGCTTCAATTTGGTGCCTACACTCGGCGAGTTCTGAAGTTATGGGAAAGTCATCGAAGTGACTGCTGTTGAGCAAAGAGTGAAAGAGGTGGGACCATATTTCTTGCTTCCAATATCGTTTCAAAGGTCTTCTTAATCTGCACTCATTGTTTGAGTCTTGAACTGTCTCTATTAATTCTCCGAACAGAAGAGAATGAATAATTCCTGCCAGTCCAAAATAGTCTGCTTCATAACTCCATGGCTTTCCTCTTCTCATTTCGAAACAGTCTTGTTGATCGGTCTTCCAGTTGGCAATGAATTTAGTATTTGGTGGAAAAAGGCTCATATCGAATGACCTGCCAAAATCAATTAAATAAATGCCCTTGTTTCGCCAACCCTCTGACCCATCAGCTCTGTATGGTCCCAAGTTCCCATTTTCGAACCTTATCATACAGTTATCGGGCTTCACGTCTCCATGAACTATCTCAACCTTGTGTATAGCTTCCATTACTTTGATGAGCTCTAAAGTAATAAACAAACAAAGCAACTCATCCAGAGGTCCTCGCGACTTCTCTTTTTGCATGTTCACAAGGTCAAGAACAGTTCCTTGATTCGCATAGTTCAAAACCAAATAACTTTCATCTTGGAAGCAGTGTAAAGAACTGGCGTTGATTATCGAGCGGAGAACGGTACTTCCTCTCAATTTTTTCTCCACTTGCTTGAGTATGTAATACTCCCAAACGCTCGCAGGTTTCTCGACTTTCAGTGCTTTGAGGTGGCCAGTACTTGACTCTGCAAGATAGACAGTAGCATACCCACCTTCTCCAAGCTCAGCTCTTATACAATAGAGATCACCTGTTTTTTTGAAATCAACTATAGGGTTCTTATTCTCCGATCTCGAGACTTTATGAATTCTTTTCAAGAAAGCGCTCATGTTCAATGGTTGATTGTATCGATAAAATGTACTGTAGCTATCCAAAGGCGGCTGCATATTTGATAACAACTGTCCCCTCAGGTTATTGCTAAGTGGATCCTCGATGACCGGAGAGTCATCATCAGGCCTCTTTTTCATTTCCTGTTGTGGTTGCGTCAGAAACGGCGAACTTGCCCCAGAATCATAACTATCCCTCGCTTCCTCGTCTCCTTGTTTACTTGCAAATGGAGATTCGAGTGCCTTTTCGCTTTTTTCCTGTATTGGTGTCATAAATTCATTATCCTTGCTTTTGTAGACCTTACTAGAGGCTCTTTCGTCAGGCTGCTTCTCTGGAAGAGACATGAGCTCCTTTTCGAGTTCTAATTCCTGAGTTTTAGTATTCCCATCATTATCGGTTCTTTTCACCTCAGTCAAGTCTTCCATATTTTGTCTCGTAAACTCTTGAGTAAAATTATCAAGTAGAGCAAACCTACTAGTCGTCTCGTCTCCCTCAAGAACCGTTTTGGGTTCCTTATAATGTTGGTTAAACATTGAATAGACTTCGTCCATCGCGTTTTTTGAGAAGAAAGTTATAGTTGGCGAACTTGGGGCTTGCAAAGGACGTCTAGTCTTCCTCTGATTTTGCTGCTGCTCTGAGTTATTATCATTTAGAGGCAGAGTTGAGGTAGCTGAGACAAGAGCCCCTTTAGGCTCATTCCGATCATCACCTATAGGGCTTTCCTCGATTAAGACAGATCCGGGAGCACCGGGTGGTTGTGAGGAGGGAATCTCCGTCTTCTTTTCCTTCAGTGCAGTTTGATTCTTCCGCTTTTTTCTTGCAGAGTCCACTTCTGGACCCACAAGTACCTCCGTCCTTCTTTTCCTGTGGTAAATATGTCGAGACATAGCTAAAATCTCCTCTATGCAGTACTCTTCGTTGTTGTTTGGGTATATTAAGTTGAAATTACAATCAATCTTCTCGGGTTTTTTGCCAGGGGTGTGCACGGTCTTGTAGACAGGATCGCTTCTTCCGAGATGATCTTTGTAAATAACCAACTTGTCTGGTACCGATCCTTTCTCGGGCTGCGCCGCTGTTTGTTGGATCTTTCCAATGTTCGACTCACTGGTTATGCTTGCATAGTGAAATTGATTTTCTTTGGTCCGATTAGCCCTGCTATCCAGAATATCCCACCCACTGTAATTGAGATCGCGATTCACATTATCAGAGTTTTCGCTGTCGTGAAAGATATTATACTTGACTGCTTCTCGTTGGTTGTCTAATTGCCCTGTTGGGGCGGCATCTTGAGCGCTTATTATCGATGTTCTTTCTCGTCCCAAAACTACGGACGCCGAGGGTTCTAGAAAATGAGGGCCAACCGGCGGCCCGTCTTCCAAATCGATACCCATGTTTTGCAGTCTTAATTGAAACTCATCTATCCTCCTTGATAGCCGATTTTGGGGTCTCGCGTTTTCATCGATGCCCATCTTCAAAATGTAATGTGCTTCTTTGTACTTGCCCATTTCAAATAGTAACGTGGAAAAGCTCTCATGGAAAAGCGAAAGCTTGGTTCCTATTCGTTTACGGATCATGTAGATATAGATTTCCTTGGCTTCCTGAGCAGAGTCGGCTGCGAACAGTTCGATATACCATAACCACAATTTTAAGAGCCTTGGATCATTTTTGTAGGTCTCCATATCTCTTAGGTACATAAGGCACCGCTCCAGTACGTCCAACATCCCACTTTTCTTCGAGCTGCCGCCCTGAGGATACGCATGATTTATCCAGGTGATGTACTCTATGAATAACTCAAGTGGATCGTCCACGTCTTCTAATTCTTCGAGCAAACGCCTTTCAAAAGAAAGCCTTGTACTGCTAAGTTGTGAATCATCTTCACGTAATGTCTGACTCAGACCTCTGGCTGATCTACCTTCCTTTAACGGCAGTACGTTCTCTTTCTCTACTTCTATTTCTTCAAAATTAATCAAATTATCGTCCTTCAAGCCATCATACGGCATTCCGAAAGCTGTTTCACAACCTTGAAAGCTCGAAAAGGCCCAATCTCAGACGATGACTGATACTGGCAGTTCTTTCTGATGGTATGCCTGGTTTATACACCGGATAATACGCGATGTATTCTTCACCAAATCACGTGGAAACAGTAGTCTATTCAAAGGAATAAGCTCAAAGTTGTTTAATATTAATGATTATGTATTTACGATGAAGTAGCTGGCTCTACTAGTCCCGTTATTCACTCATACCAAATTGCAAAAAAAGGAGAAGAAGATTGAAAGCATTAAAAATGTGCAAATCATTGGGGGACCAAGTTTGTCTTCGTAATCCACTGCTCTCTTAAGCCTTATGTTTACCACTCTTGTAGCGTATGTTAAAACAGCATGAATGATGGTAGCCAGTGAAGTGATGAAAAAGCCTGAGGACACGATCATGGTGGTTGGAGAGCCGTAAGTGACTAGAGTTGTGGCAACACCACCGAGGATTAGGGCAATCGACATCCAGGATAGAAAAGTTCTCTCTGTGGCAAAGTAGACCTTGGGCTCAACACGAACTGGTACGCAGATCGTCTTTCCTGGGGGCGCTACAACTTGGCTGTCGAACACTGTACCCTTTGGAACCTTGCTGATCTGATCGCCGTTGAGGTAATGATCTACTTGGTTGATTAATTGGTAAAACTTCTTCGACACAGGGTTTCCAGCAGAGTTGATCTTTCTTTGGTAGTAGTTGGCATTGGAGCTCCTTCCCTCATTATCCTGAGTGGATGAAGCTCCGCGGTTCTCGATGGATCCATAGTTTCCTGCTCTCTCTTCGATATCGAGAGAGTTACCGGTGGCGGCCATTGCTTCGACTAAGGCATCATCTTCATCGTCGTCGTCATCGTAGTCGTCATCGTCATCGTCTCTCTCAGGTCTGGTGATGTTTATATTGGACTTGATAGCAGGTTTCTTGATGTCGACATCCATTTGTGGCAACCAAAATGGAATCGAGTCGACTTTGTCGTTGAGCAGGGTCGCCACACCGTGAATGAACTTGGAAAACTTAGGCACAGGCTCAACCAGATGGGATCCCACAAGTTCGCGAATCCATTCGGGAGGCTCCTGGCCTAATTGAGTTTGTAACTTGACCTCTAAGACGGCATATGGGAACCGACAAACGTCCTTCTCATCCAACTGACTGAAAGGCCAGTCGACCCCGATATCGGTTCTTCTCCAGTTTCCCCTGGTTCTATCTATACCGTCGAAATTATCCTCTCTGACCATGGTCAATTCAGTGTCTAATGAGATACGGACTCTGGCATCACCAGGCAGTTGGAAGGCGGTTCTGTTGTAAAAGGATCTGACCACCGGTCTCAGCTTCTTCTTCAGCATAGTGTACTGGATTTCGATGGCCAAAGCCTCCAGATTCTCAATCTCCTTTATGGATTTCTTACCTTCCTTACGCATCTTTGCAAACGCCTGCTCGACAGTAAACTTACCGCTCAGGAAATCGTTCACATTACGTTCTTTGATTGCGAATCTCGCCTTGACAGATTTCTCACCAGTCCAGTCCTCTCTGTGCGTTTTTCTCTCAACAAAAATGGTGTCTGACCTCATACCACCATACCATCTCAACCTGTGAGCTTCAGCACCTTCATCCTTCCTCAAACGGCCGTAGTAAAGATCTAAATCCTCGTTGTCGTAGTAAATAGACGTAATAGCCGAGTCCTCCTGCTCAAACTCTTTGTTAGCGTTGAACACTAACACAGGCAGATGCTTCAAGATGATCAGTTTTAGCTCAGTAATGTTATCCGGATGGACCCAGTATTTTGTGGTTTGTCTGACGAAGTTCTGTTGTTTTCCTCCCGCAGAAGAGTCTCCCTTGATGGGTTTACCCCTAGTCCTGACAACATCGTACAATTGAGAAATCTTCTGCACAAGTTCGTCGTAGTTGTCCTTAAAAAATGGCTTGGCATCAAGTCTGATCTGGAAAACGGGCTTCAAGATAAACTTGGTCTTCTTATCGTGCTTCTTAATGATCTTTTGGAACCCCGTGTAGTTCAAACGAGAAAATTTGGCGATATCGTGCACATCAGCTATGATGTCGCTCAGTTCTTCCTCCAGCATATCAAAATCTAACTCGCTGGCTGGCATATTGGAGTCCAGGGAACGAACTGTGTGCTGCACCTGCGCCTGTGCCTCTTCCACTCGTCTCACGACTTCCCCATGTTTAACTTTGCAAAAAGTGTAAACCTTGTCCAGTTCGACCTCTAGAGATTCCAAAAACTCAGTTTCTAGCTCCTGGCTCCAGTTCCCACCGTTTCTTTCCAGGTTTTCCTCCAGGTCGTTCTTCAAATCATCGTAACAGATATAATAATAACTGTACTGTCTGATCAGTGACCGATTCAGTTGCTCACCAAACTTCATCTCAACTACTATGCAGTCCTTCAGAGATCAATACCGGCCCTTTGACCTTTTCTTGGTACCTAATCCTTTTATAGGGTTGCGTCTTGAAAACTTTTTGGTCATATCAATTAAATTCCTTGGCACTGCACGTGGCGCTCTTACGACCTAAATAGCTATAGAAGGCCTATCGATAGGCTCCGATCAGCTCCAGAAGCTGTTGCTGTTGATCTTCAGTGAACCGGGAATCACATTCCTCGACGACTGCGTAGAGATGGACCAAAGTACTGGGCAATTGGTTCACTATCTGTAGTTTTTCAGCCTGAAAAAGGTCGAACTGATTTAGCCCGCGCACTAACTCTGTGAATCTTTCGTCATTGAGAGAGCACAAGGGCGAGCGGGTGACTGTTCCTTCTTCTTGCGGGAGTCCTTTGTCTGCGCTGAGGTATGCTATTGTGTCTGCTGTGATTGCTTGTAGTTCTGGATGGTTGTACGGTCTGTGGGACTTCATGCGTTTGCCCTTTGCGATCTCCTGGGACTCGTCATCCCAGTGGTGCTGTCTTTGTAGCTTAGACAGGAACTGCAAGGTCTCGTAGTCACTGAAAAACGCGCTCCGGAGCTCCAGGACTTTCATTGGGCGCTACAGGGTTCTGCCACACTCTTCAAAGGTGATGAGCTCTTCGAAATTTTTCAACTACTACTGAGTAGTGATGGAAAATAAGTGACTTTCATCTCTCGTTATGATTCATTTTTGGTTTTCCTTTCTTCAACAATTAAGAGCCTTGTTGGCGCAATCGGTAGCGCGTGTGACTCTTAATCACAAGGTTAGGGGTTCGAGCCCCCTACAGGGCTTAATTTTTTATCATCGTACAAGCTACGACAATTGCAGGGCATCATACACTCTACTGGGGGAGTAATAGTCAAGCTTGTTCACCCAAATTTAACTTTTTATTAATGTGTATGTACCAATATGCTAATATGTCAGAGCCAGAGCAAAACTTGCCAGGAGACCCATGAGCCCTTGTGAGTAGCGCAAATTTATGGCCTTGTTATTCAACGAAACAGATTGTGTCGAGGAAGTGGCGGTCTGGGTCGTCAAGGTAGTTTCGGACTTGGTGGTTTCTGCCTTGCTCGAGGTAGTGGAAGATTTTGCTGCTTCGCTTGTGGTAGACACGCCAGCCTCCTTTGTAGTTGCCGCAGATGCGGACCCGCTTGTCACCGGAGCGGAAGCTGAAGTGGTGCTTGCGCTAGACAATGCAGAGCTTGAGAACTCACTGGTGCTGATGCTGGTGGGTTCGGCACTCGAGCTCAAGGAATCGCTGGAGCTTGTACTGGTGGGTTCGGCACTGGAGCTCGAGACTGTGCTAGAGCTGGCGCTGGTGGATTCAGAACTTGAACTAGAGACTGTGCTGGAGCTGGCGCTGGTGGATTCAGAGCTCGAGCTTGAAACGGTACTGGAGCTGGCGCTGGTGGATTCAGAACTAGAACTAGAGACGGTGCTCGAGCTTGCACTGGAAGACGCAGAAGTTGAACTGGAAGATGCGCTCGAGCTGGTGGAACTCGAGCTGAGCTCTCCTCCACTGGCTAAGGTGGCAAATTCGATCTGTGCCTCATCGTATCTGCCGTAAACGGAACCGTCCTTGGCCTCAATAGACTCCCAAGATCCCGACTGGTCGCCGTAGCTGTATTCAGAGCCGCTGGAGTAGTCGGATACAACCACTCTTTTCACGTACATGGAGAAAGGTGCCTGGGTGTAATCGGTGGTACCACCAGCCCACTCAATTGTTCCTGGTTCGTTGCTTGGATCACCACCGGCCCAAATACCCATCTTCAAAAACATGGGAGATTGTGGGTAACCCTGCGAAGTCGTGTTGGCAAGCGTTCTAACTACTTGTCCATCTAGGTACCACGTACACTTGTCCATGGCCCAGTCAATAGTGTAGTTATGGAATTCAGACTGTGGTTGGTTCACGCCATGGTACTCACCACGATCATAAGTAGCGACATTACCCTTGGAAAAGTAGTTTGACTGGAACTGAGTGTCATCACCTCCAAGCCACTCCAAATCGATTTCATCCAAATCATCACTCTGCAAGAAGAACGACGATACAATACCGGTTCCGGGACCCGCTTTCAGCACAGCTTCTACTTTTCCGTACATGATATAGAACTTTGAGACCAAACCAGGGTTGTCATATCTCTTTTGCAAAGTTAGCTCCAGGCCATCCGAACCGTAGCTTATTTCACCGCTATCGTTAATCTTTTCAAACCACGAACTTTCAGAACTGAAATCCTCAGCAAAGCTGGTTGCCAGCGCTTTGTCCGCAGAGCATCCTGTAGCGCTCACAGGATTGCAAGTAGATTCCGCTTTTGCAGCACTAGCAATTAGACTAGTAGCCAATAGAGACAAAACACTCAGCTGTACCATTGAAATACTGGTGATAAGTTTTCCAGATCGCGTATACAGATGAACAGATTGAGATCTACTGGGGCTAATTCAACAAGGCTTTTTATATGAAAAAGTAGGTGAGGCCAAGAAAGAAGTGGAGTTTTCGCGACAGTTGTAACGGGAACATGAAACGTAGTTGATTCTTCTCGAGTGGTGCAGGAGAACTAATTATAGCTTGCAGATCCGCCAATTTGGCGTCATAGAAGCCTCTTTATGCGCGAAAAGTATCAAAGTGGCTGGTTCGAAGAAGCGAAAAATATATTGAGACGAGCTCGAAAAAATAAAATGAAACGGACAGGAATTGAACCTGCAACCCTTCGATTGCAATTCCGGATAACCAGGATTTAACTGGAGTCGAAAGCTCTACCATTGAGCCACCGCTTCATTTCGTGGTAGAAGTAGTCTTTTGCTGGAGTATGTCAGGAACATTTCTGCACGTGATAATAATGAGACTGCGCTGTTCTGATCACCATATGTTCATTTGGCTTGGTGGTGTTGTTAGGCTTATCTGTGGTAGGCTTTGAAGTCAAGACTTTACTGAGAGAAAAAAATGGAGAACTCCTCATAGGGGGCTCGAACCCCTGACATTTCGGTGTCCTTGGTTTAAGACTAGCTTAAAAGCCGAACGCTCTACCAACTGAGCTAACAAGGATGAGTTCTCAGAGAAAAAAAGGTGACTCGGTTTGTATTGTTTGAAAAAGCGGCGGGCTAGCTCCGAGGTAGAGCAAGCAAAATTCTCTGCTCGATCAGACCGTTTCGCGGTTTTGTGCCAATCTTACTTCTTTTTTATGACCCCAATGCCATCTTTCAGCTCCTCTTCGCTAGTCATTTCGACTAAGAACAGCCCTACCGTCAAACTCCGTCAGAACAGCAGCAAACTGGTCAACGCCGGCGTACGTGCAAGTGCAGTTCGGCACCCGGAATTACTCCCCAGACCTCCAGAACGAGTCCTTGAAGTAGGCTGGTTGCTCACGTGTCAACGGGCTTTATCTGTAATCATCTAATCAAGCTAGCAAAGATAAAGGTATTGACAAAGTGAAAAAAAAATGTAGTTTCGGTCAATAACTCCAATGGCCATTCTTCACATCCCAGATCTCTGATGCCAGCTCCAGGTTACGCCAGTGGCAAGAGAGGGAAGACAATCCATTTGCAGAGTGTTATCAATGCTCAACCTCGCCCACTAGAACCTGTTGTATCGATGTTTGTGGAGTCCGAGGAAGAGAGGGACAAGGAACTGATTAATGACTCATACTTAGCACAGCTGTATGAGAAGCTTGGTGACAGGACTCTTGGTTATCAGGAGCGTGCTCAGGCGGCTGTTGAGGTCCGACAAAGATTGAAAGAATTCCAAGCAGATTTCATCCCTTCTTTGTGGTACCAGGTCTATGATCTAACTGGTCTGGAAGTGCCTCATTCTGTGCGTCGAATAGCCTTGGAGTTATTTGTGGAATGTATTAAGGCGTGTGACGACGCAGATTTGAAAAGCTCTTACCGCCGAAGTGCACTGGGTTTGATACGCCATTCGTTAGATAAGGAGGGTATGGTCAGGATTGATGCTAATTGCGATCTGATGTTGGTAAGTCTACAAGAGTGCTGCCTCGTAGATGGCGTTTTCCTAAGGGACGACGACAGTCTCTATGTCGTGGACTCGTTGATCAACAGAGCTCTTCGAAAGCCAAAACAGCTATCATTGAGTTTCGTATCAAACTTGGTCGATATTGTTGTGAAACTAAAGGGTTGTTTGCGAGAAACGCAGTTATTGGAAATCCTCTGCCTACAGCCTTCATTCTTAACTACGTCTGGTTCAAAGAATTCAACATTAGTGTCACGCATACTGGACTACTTAGTGAGCATAATACGAAATAATGAGGCTTCACTTTTTCCAGATTATTTGCCCAAGATAGCTTTACTCGTGGTAAGGCTTTGGGGATCAAGTGACGCTCGCCATATCACTCAGCTAAATCGCGTATTCCACGAACTGATTCAGTCAAAGCTGCGACAGCAATTTTTGAGTCAACTCCAAGAATTGAGTCAAAGAAACGATGATTGGCTGAGAGTCATTGAACTTTATGCTTTTTGTTTCGTGGATTTCGTGTGTTGTAATGGCGATAGTGAGAATGAGGTCAGTCATTTGTTGAGCAGGTTGGCTTTAATGAAACATAATGAAATTTACCTGAGAACAATGATAAAACTGATGAAGGACTGCGATATGAAAAAGGAGGGCAGCGTTTTTGCAGACAGTTCGACGTGGCAACTCACCGGCAGAATGCTTGTCGCTTCTGATGATGTTGCGGTCAAAACTGACTTCATAATTACTTTCCTACAAACTTTTGGCACCAATAGCTTTGAGCTGCCTTCCTCCATAGACAGTTTTGTTCAGCTCATCTGTAAAATGAGCTTGCCGATTGATCTGCCTTCTTTGATATCTTTCATAAGGCTTCGAGGGAAAGAGCTCTGCGATATTGCTTCCTTTATTATGATTACTCAAAGGTGTTTGTCGCCCACCACCGCTCAGCCATACAGCGCAGACCTCTTCGATATTTTCTGCTCTTTGTTAAAAGAACACAAAATCAGCAAGTCAATAACGGGGAAAGATCTATTAGAGTTGAGCAATGTTATCCTTTTGAAAAGCCGAGCTTTAGAGTATGACGACAGAGAGCTTTCAAGCTTCTCAGATCTTATGTTTTTGTTTTTGCAGCATCTCCCAGTAGATGACTTTTCCAATCTAATTGATGACTGCATATTGTTCGACATAAATGCTATTCTCAGCCAGAGGAGTAGAAGGAGAAGTGTAGTGGATGCAATTGGAGGATTTGTTAAGACTAAGCAACCTATCAGTCTGCAATTGCTAAAAGTGAATGCACTAGTCCAAAGTTTAGTGAAATGCTTCATTTGGAGTGCCAAAGATACATCGGGCGATAAAACGATAGCCCTTTTCGATACTCTTTGCTCAGTTTACTCCACTGCGAAGAAGTATAAACATGAGGAATCAATGTTAATGATTGCCCGCGCAATGGTCAGAATACGACGAAACCCCAGTGGTTTTCTGTACTTTATCAACCCCACGGACGCAGTCGGAATCAGTACCACACTTGGTAGATTCAAGGATAGAATGCTAGATGAAGCGAAAAACGCGAAATGGTGCTTTCCAGAGAAGTTATCTTACATTGACGAATCTCTTCTATTTTCGCCGAATGAGAGGGTCCGTTTCGAGGATGGTGACGAGCCTCGGGTATCATACATTGACATTTCTAAATGGCTATCGCTGGCTATTGGTACCATCAAAGCACCTGTGGCTTGGGATATTTTTTCTTACCTACTCACACATCTCTGCTCCCAACTCTCTGAGGTTGTCTTATTTCGAAATTGTCCTGATTTGATTAATGAACTGAAGGATTTTATATGCGAGCAGTTCACTAGTAAAGATTTGCCCATTGTAGAACTAGAAGGTGCTGCTTCTCGTTGTGATTTACACTCAGCACTTGTCAGAAATCTATCTTCTGTTTTGGCGTATCATCCTTACGAAGCTAAAGGTTTCGCTGATGAGATTATCAGCGCCACCGTGATCGGCTTAGCATTGTGGGAAAAAACGCTAATACCAGTTCTCCATCTTTTGTGTGTCAGTTGCTATGAGGTGCCCTTATCTGTGCAAAAGAACTTATCTCCTTTGTTGCTTCAAATTCAGAAGAGGATGACAAGCTGCTGCGCTGTTTCGTCTATACTAGAATTCTTTATGGCTTTGAAGAATTCCCCCGCTATCATCGCCAATTTGACACTTGACGAACTTAAGCGAGTGTTTGCTATAGTTTTCAAACTGATCGAGTACTCAATTGATTTGAAACTGAGATTTAAGCCCTCAAAAGACAAGGTGGTATGTCGTAACTTGCTCCAAACTCAGAATCAGGAGTATCAAGTAGAAACTTCGTCATCTACTGAAGCTTATCCTGTCAGTGAGGAAATGGCTGAATTTGTCGAATATCAATCATTCATGGTTCTTACTTGCTGGTTCCTATGTCTAAACGTGGAGCGTAAAAAAGAGCTTTATTCTTTTGTCATGGGCGGACTGCAAAGGCTTCAGAACTTTGAGGGACTTGAATATGACGTTCTGGCTCACATGGACTTTATTTCGAGATCGCAGTTTATCAGTCAGGATCATTGGAACATAGACGAAAGCAAGAGTGAAGATGGTGAGGATGACATAGAATCAGCTTGTTGGATTCACAATTCAACCCTGATATCTATCAAGTCAAAAAATAGAAGATCAGTCATTACAGTTTGGAAACCTACGTGTACTTTATCTTTTGCTTTCGAACCCCAGGCTAAAATAGAACAGCCGACCTATAACCTATTTGGTTTCGAATCTGTCAGTCCGTCGACAGTAAGTGACAACTTGGAATTGAGTGGCAGTACAAAACCGAAAGCACTGTTGACTCAGTTGTGCTATCTCCTTGGGATACCTGTTGATGAACAAGACCGGATGTTGAGGGTACCCGATGACCCCATTATAAAGCGGTCTATCAACTCAGTGGATCGTATTCCAAATAAAGAACTCATGAAGACCGGCATAATCTACATTGGTAAGGGTCAACATACGGAAGAACAAGTCCTCAGCAACTACGAGGGCTCCCACCAGTACAACTGGTTTCTGAGTCAAATGGGTTACTTCATCAAACTAAGCGAAAAACGCAGACTGTTTTACATAGGCGGACTCGATGAGGAGGTTGACGGCGAGTATGGGCTTATCTGGAATGACGAGGTGAGCCATATTGCCTTCCACACGGTGACTTTGTTCCCACGCGAAGGCGACTTATCCCTGAAGAAAAGGCACGTTGGCAACAATTTCGTGAATATCTTCTACGATGAGTCTGGCCTCCCAGATTTCAACTTCAACATTATCAAGAGCCAGTTCACCTTCATCAGCATTGTCATCACCCCACAACCTGCTGACAATCAACAAAAGGTGGCCGAACATTACAAGATCAAGCTCTACAGAAGAACGGGCACACCAGGATTATTTTCATGTGCCCACTTTAAGGTTCTTACCAGGGCCCATCTGGCTCGATACGTCCTCCACATCTCTCAAATGGCGAACGCTCTGGCACAAAAGATGCACGAGCAGCACTCGCCTTTCGCGTGCTCAGCCTGGGGTATCAGATTCAAGCATCTCAGCACAATAAGAGAGCGAGTCTCCAAGTTCTACGGCACTCACACGAACCTCAGTTGACCATTTTACAGTTATCTTGAATGTGGTAGTCCGATGAGCTCTCACGTTACCCGTCTTATGGAGCTTATTATTATTGACCAGATTTTCCAGTCAAAAAAATTTTCACATACACACTAAGAATACTGAGATTAACAGTAGTCCACAGCTATTAAGTGAGGTCTAGTGAGGTCATCTGAGGTCCAATTTAGCATTTGAACCATAAGCAGCCATGTCGACATCCCATTGTAGATTTTACGAGAACAAGTACCCTGAGGTTGATGACATTGTCATGGTCAACGTTCAGCAAATTGCTGAGATGGGTGCTTATGTGAAGCTTTTAGAGTACGATAACATCGAGGGTATGATTCTGTTGAGTGAGCTTTCCCGTAGACGTATAAGATCGATCCAAAAGCTTATTAGAGTCGGTAAAAACGACGTTGTCGTCGTGCTGCGTGTAGATAAGGAGAAAGGTTACATTGATTTGTCCAAACGTCGTGTTTCCTCCGAGGATATCATCAAATGTGAAGAGAAATACCAAAAATCCAAAACTGTGCATGCCATTCTAAGATACTGTGCTGAAAAATTCCAAATTTCCCTTGAAGATTTGTACAAGAGTATCGCATGGCCTTTGAGTCGAAAATACGGCCACGCTTACGAGGCATTCAAGTTGTCGATCATCGACGAGACCGTCTGGGAAGGCATTGAGCCTCCTTCAAAGGAGGTTTTCGAGGAGCTGAAAGTGTACATCTCCAAGAGACTGACCCCTCAGGCCGTCAAGATCAGAGCGGACGTCGAAGTCTCGTGCTTCAGCTATGAGGGTATTGACGCCATCAAGGAAGCCCTCAAGGCCGCAGAGGCTCTTTCGACTGAACAAATGCAAATCAAGGTCAAGCTGGTAGCGGCCCCACTTTACGTCATCACCACCCAGTCTCTCGACAAGCAGCATGGTATCGAGCTTCTTGAAAAGGCCATAGAACAGATCAACCAGTCTATCTCCAAGTACAATGGTGTCTGTAACGTTACTATGGCTCCAAAGGCCGTCACCGCGACTGAGGACGCTGAGCTACAAGCTCTTTTGGAGAGCAAAGAGCTCGATAACAGATCCGACTCCGAAGACGGTGAAGATGAGTCTGATTCCGACTAAGAATCGTGTAATGTATATATACTATCGAAATGATAACTCTACGCACATTAATTGAAATCAGCCTCACCGTTGGGCTAATTTTGAGCCATTGTAAGCCGTCCTGTGCTTGCCATTATTCGAGGCATGCGAAGGGGTAAGGGGTTCTGGAAGTATATAAGGTTTATGTGACAAAGAGAGAGCCTTTGAGACACCAACAGCTCACCTAACGCCTTACAAAGTTTGGAAAGAGATAGTAGAAGTAAATTTAAGATGCCTGCACGTCCCGCTACCCATGCCGGTTCATGGTATTCGAATCACAGCAGTGAACTGTCGTCCCAACTCCAGGGATATTTGACAAATACGGGAAAAAGTGCTGTCAGAAGTGCTAGATTGATCATATCCCCTCATGCTGGGTACCGGTACTGTGGACCCACTATGGCTTATTCGTACGCTTCGCTAGATATCAACCCCGATGTTAAAAGGATTTTTGTGCTGGGACCTTCCCACCATGTCTATTTTAGAAATCAGATATTCCTGAGCAGGTTTGACACCCTAGAAACCCCACTAGGTAATTTGCATGTCGACCAGTCCCTATGCTCAAAATTAATGAAATTTCAAGAAGGACATCTCTTTGTACCAATGGACCACGACACTGACATGGGCGAGCACTCTCTGGAAATGCAGTTCCCGATGCTAGTACAGGCCCTGAAATGGAGAAATATTTCTTTGGATAGCGTCAAGGTCGTTCCAATGTTGGTATCCCATAACAGTGCGGAAGTTGACCTCGCAGTAGGACAAGTATTGAAGACGTTTATGGATGACCCCAGCAATTTGTTCATCATCAGCAGCGATTTCTGCCACTGGGGACGTAGGTTTGCATATACCGGCTACGTTGGGAGCGAAGATGAGCTCAAAGACGCATTGCAAGATGAGACAGAAATCGAAATGTTAACGGCAAGAAGCAAGCTGTCGCACCATCAAATTGACATCTGGCAGTCGATTGAGATCCTCGACAAGATGGCTATGAAGGTTCTCAGTGAGACTGAAAGCGAAGCCAGATACAACGCTTGGAAGCAGTATCTAGACATCACAGGCAACACAATATGCGGAGCGAGACCAATTGCAGTAATTCTAAGTGCTCTGGGACAGAGCGAGGGAGCGACTCAAACATCCAAGTTCGAGTGGCCCAGTTACTCACAGAGCTCCCACGTAAGTAGTCTTGATCATAGCAGTGTCAGTTACGCGGCTGGCTACGCGACACTTGAGTAGATAGGTGGATATAACGATATCATTGTTGAACTATGAGCTAAAAGAGAAGGCTTTGATTACACTAATATCGAAATATACCTTAATGTATCAAAGATATATAATCAACATAGCATATATAAAATTTAATCTTTGTAAAACATGTCATTAACTAAAGTGAAAAAAGCTTGAAGTTTCTTTCAACTAATTCGTTTAAGCAGAAGCAACGTGTTCAACCAAGTCGACAACTCTGGTAGAGTAACCGTATTCGTTGTCGTACCAGGAAACCAACTTGACGAAAGTTGGGGTCAATTGGATACCGGCAGCAGCATCGAAGATGGAAGAGCGGGAGTCACCTAGGAAGTCAGAGGAGACAACAGCGTCTTCGGTGTAACCCAAAACACCCTTCAATGGACCCTCAGAAGCAGCCTTGACGACCTTCTTGATCTCATCGTAGGTGGTTTCCTTGTTCAAGTTGACGGTCAAGTCAACAACGGAAACATCGACGGTTGGGACTCTGAAAGCCATACCGGTCAACTTACCTTGCAATTCTGGCAAGACCTTACCGACAGCCTTGGCAGCACCGGTGGAGGATGGGATGATGTTACCGGAAGCGGTTCTACCACCTCTCCAGTCCTTGTGGGATGGACCGTCGACAGTCTTTTGGGTAGCGGTCAAAGAGTGGACAGTGGTCATCAAACCTTCCTTGATACCGAAAGCATCGTTGATAACCTTGGCCAATGGAGCCAAACAGTTGGTGGTACAAGAAGCGTTGGAAACAATCTTCAAGTCTGGAGTGTATTTGTCAGCGTTGACACCAACAACGAACATTGGGGCGGTGGAAGATGGAGCAGTGATGACAACCTTCTTGGCACCAGCGTCAATGTGCTTTTGAGCAGTGTCCAATTCCTTGAAGACACCAGTGGAGTCGACAGCGATGTCAACGTTGCTCTTACCCCATGGCAAGTTAGCTGGGTCTCTCTCTTGGTAGACAGCGATCTTGTGACCATCGATGATGATGTGACCTTCATCGTGGGTAACTTCACCAGCGTATCTACCGTGGGTAGAGTCGTACTTGAACATGTAAGCAGCGTACTCAGTGGAGATGAAAGGGTCGTTGACGGCAACGACTTGGATGTTCTTTCTAGCCAAAGCAATTCTTAGAACCAATCTACCGATTCTACCGAAACCGTTAATAGCAATGCTGACCATTTTGTTAATCGAAGTTTTTGAGATTTGTTGTTGTGAAACTGTTTGTTGTTCCTGGGGATTTAGGATGAGAATTAACAACCAACTAAACCTATAACGAATTCAATCCTCCTTTATATATCAAACTGGATTCCAAATTTCCCACAGAATAGAAGGAAAGAGAAAAATAGAAAAAAGAGACCACCAGCCAACTGTACAACGCACACCATCAAACTATTGGATTCGATCACCTTCAACATCATCCATCACCCTTCAGCTCACAATTGGACCACTCAATTCAGTTGCAGCAGGGAACCGGACTGCCCGGGATCCCCTGCCTGCAGCAACCATCCAACCTACTTACATGGCTCCAAACAACCAAGAGTGACTTCTAGCTTTGTAATGGCGATATTTTCTCATGTTACTAGTCGAATCAAAAAAATAGTGGAATCCCAAAATTGAGATTCCACTATTTTACAGGAACCCAACGGGGTTCCTGTAATCTAAATTGAGAAATTAGTGGAATCCTGAAATCACGTGCTATTACTGTGTAACGTCACGTGCATTGACATTTTATCCTCCACTTCTCGTTGCCAGGCTTCATTCCACCGTGCACGTTCCCGGTCGAAAGTTCGCTAAGTGTCAGTAAATACTGACATTTCAACAATAATTCAAGGCTAAGTGGTTTCAAGCCACAGTTGTGGAATGGCTGACAAGAGGCTTTCGAGCAACTAAGTCTTCGAGAATTGATGAAAGTGTAGTGGTGGATCAGTAGTATATATAATGGGAGAGTGCAGGGTGAACTAATTGGGTCTTTCTGTGGAGGCGGATCAAGAAAGTATACAATATGCCAGCTCCTCACGGTGGTGTTTTACAAGATCTGGTAGCTAGAGATGCTCCAAAGAGACAAGAGTTGTTGAAAGAGGTAGAGTCCGGCCAATTGACCCAGTGGGCGTTAAGCGAGAGACAGGTCTGCGATTTGGAATTGATCTTGAACGGTGGGTTTTCTCCATTGGACGGGTTTTTGACTGAGAAGGATTACAATGGAGTTGTTAACGACTCGAGACTGGCGGACGGGACGCTTTGGACTATTCCAATTACTTTGGATGTGGACGAAAGTTTTGCAAAATCGATCTCTGTTGACCAGAGAATCGTCCTGTTGCAGGACAACGAGATCCCAGTGGCTGTTTTGACTGTGCGTGACGTTTACAAGCCGGACAAAAAGGTGGAGGCCAAGAAGGTGTTCAGAGGCGACCCTGAGCACCCAGCTGTTAACTACTTGAACAACATTGCCGGCGAGTACTACGTAGGTGGGTCCCTGGAGGCTATCCAGCTACCACAGCACTACGACTACCCTGGCTTGAGGAAGACGCCTGCTCAGTTGAGGTCTGAGTTTGAGTCCAGACAATGGGACCGTGTGGTTGCTTTCCAAACCAGAAACCCAATGCACAGGGCCCACAGAGAGTTGACTGTGAGAGCCGCCAGAGAGGCAAACGCAAAGGTTCTGATCCACCCTGTTGTTGGGTTAACTAAGCCCGGTGACATCGACCACCACACCCGTGTCAGAGTTTACCAGGAGATTATCAAGAGATACCCAAGCGGTATCGCCTTCATGTCTTTGTTGCCTCTGGCCATGAGAATGGGTGGTGACAGAGAAGCTGTTTGGCACGCGATCATCAGGAAGAACTATGGTGCTACCCACTTCATTGTGGGCAGAGACCACGCTGGACCTGGTAAGAACTCCAAGGGTGTCGACTTTTACGGTCCTTACGACGCGCAGGAGTTGGTCGAAGCTTACAAGCACGAACTCGACATTCAGGTGGTGCCATTCAGAATGGTCACCTACTTGCCTGAGGAGGAACGTTATGCTCCAATTGACGAGATTGATACAACAACTACCAAGACGTTGAACATCTCCGGTACAGAGCTAAGAAAAAGATTAAGAACAGGCGGTCAGATCCCTGAGTGGTTCTCGTACCCTGAGGTAGTCAAGATCTTGAGAGAGTCGAACCCACCAAGGGCAAAGCAGGGTTTTGCTATTGTAATTGAGGACTCTTTGAAGGTTTCCCGCCATCAATTGTCCACTGCCCTACTATCCACTTTCTTGCAATTCGGTGGTGGTAGACACTACAAGGTATTTGAGCACAAGGACAGTGACAGCGATCTACTTGCGTTGGTGCCTGATTTCATCCAGTCAGGTACAGGTTTGATCGTGCCAACGGAGTGGTCTTCTGCAGTCAACGCTCCAAACGTGTACAAATTGGGAGCCTCTGACGACGCTGATATCAAGTTGGAAACTGTTGAAGAAAACATTCAGCACATTGTGCAGAAGGCTGTCCTCTTTTTAGAAGATAACGGGTTCATAACTTTTTAAACGTTTAGTTTATATTCTATAACTTTTAGTGTCAACAATGATACCTCGGTAGGTTCATCTAACAAAGATTTTTCAACTAAACCAAGTAAATATGTATTGGTCTATACAAATTGTAATTGTTTTACGTAGTCAACAAATCTTTGAGATTTTTCTTTGGCATCGTCGAACTTGTCACTCACTTGGACGTTAAATGACAGCACATAATCCTTTTTACTAGCAGTTTCGCCGTTGGTAGCGGTGCCTTTGTTACTGGTTTCCGTGCCAGCCAAAAGGTCAAAGATATCTTGGTGGCCCGCTGGGGTTGCATCGTCTGTCAAAGAGAAGAGTTGGTAGGTGTAGGTGAATCTCGGCTCTGTAGGTGCGGGTGTGATCAAATCCTCGAAGATAGAATCGAACAGCTCTGACCTCGGGTTGGACAGAGGAGATTCATGGGTGTAGTGGAATGCCTCATCCAAGAATGCGCGAACTGATTTTTGTAGTGCTTCGTCTTGAATCTTAGCTGGACATTCTAGAATCAATTGTTCGCTGAGGATAACGGGCTCCGGCTTGGCCGCAGGGACTGTCTTCTTCTCATCTGGTTTCTTCTCAGCGACCCTGATTTCTATGTTCGACAAGTCCAAGCGCTCACCCTTCTTGATATAATCGGCAATTTTAGCTGCAGATCCAGCGGGAATCTTACCCAAGAATGCCAGAACGTCACCCTTCAGTAACCTGCCATCTCTTCCGGTAGCCTTGATCTTACTGAATGCATCGGTCTCGCTAATGCCATTTTCTGCCAACAGAGAGCTAACAGAAGGAAATAAGGTCTGCTTAGGATTGGCGGCCTGCGAAGTCTCCTTAGAAGTCTCCTTCGCCTCTCCTTTAGGTGGAGTACTTTTGGTCTTAGCTGGAGTTATCTTTGTGTCACCCTTTTGTGCTTCTTCCTTCCTAACCTCCTGCTTCTTTCCTTCATCCTTCTTCAAGGGTCCCTTAGATTTCTCAGTAGCCTTTGGAAGCTCCAAAGTCGATAAATCATCGTCGACATCCGCAATGTAAGCGATTGGCTCACCCACTACTACGTCCTTAGCTCCATTGTCCACGATGATCTTCGCCAATTGGCCGTCGTCCTGGGCTTCCACATCGATTTGGGCCTTGTCGGTCTCAATCTCAAGGATCACATCACCTGCAGAAAACTTATCACCAACGTTGTATTTCCACTCGACAATCCCGCCTCTTTCCATTGTGGGGGACATTGCCGGCATAGCGAATACCTGCGCCTTTGATAATCTCATAGTGGTAGTCACATATCTGGCTGAGAGTTGTCTTAACAGCCCACTTTTAGAGCTCTTAGCCAAACCAGAGAGCAACATTGTCCAGAACCTGCTTGGTACACTTACTTCAATCAGCTAGATACTTTAATTCTTTTGGTCCAATCTTTCACTCTTTATTATTGACGGAGCGGACTATCTTCTCCTTCTACAAGGCAGCATGAACTTACAAGGAAAGAATTGACGGGAAAGTATACAAATCATATCTATTATAGGGTTTTAAGGTCATCAGAGAGTAGCCTCTAGCCTACTCAAAGGTACAATCTTATTGTTGTAGACTTTCCAGGCTGAGTCGTCCGAATCGCACACGTATTCGAGGTCGTCCCACGGGAACTTCTCATTCAGGAATTGGTCGTAATGTAGCGTTGTCTCTTTGGAATAATACAGGTCAGACCATAGCGCTTTATAGCAGCCTCCAAGGGCACAGGAATTTGGTGTTTCAAGTCTGTAATTGCCCTGTGTGGCTCCGATGACCTGGGCGAACTTCTTGACTATAGCGTTGTTCTTTGAAGCGCCCCCGACAAAGAAAGCCTTGTTTGGCCTCTTGTGGAAATACTCACTGAGGGGGAATTCGTCGTAGTCAAATTTGACAGTTATGTCCTGATTCTTGGTGTTCATAGGCTGGACACTCGAAGAAAGTAGTGGGGAAATACGCACACGGCAACTTAAGGCTTGTGATTCTACTATGTTCTTGGCATCGTGTCTTTTATCGGCGAAAGAATCAAGGAACTCGGTCAATTCACCAGTTTTGAGGTCGAACTTGGCCCTCTTATATGTGGCTTCCACACTGGGGACAATCTCACCAAGAGGGAAGTACACACCAATTTCGTCATCGTTGGGCAGCGCATCATCGGAAACAGCCTCGTTGAACAGTGTCCAGTCACGGCTCTCAGGGTTGCCATTGAGTTCGTCGCGAATCTTCTCACGAGCTAGAGAACCATTACAGTAACAGATCATGCCCATGTAGCTGTTAGGAATTGTAGGATGGATGAACAGATGGTAATCCGCAGAGGGATGGTACTGGTCCGTCACCAGCAAGATGGTGGTACTTGTTCCGAGAGATACGAGAACGTCATTCTTCTTCAGCGGCAGCGAACAAATGGTGGCCAGATTATCACCAGTGAAGGGAAAAATCGAGCAAGAGGGACTGAAACCATATTTCTCCGCAAAATATGGAGAAATTGATGACAGGCGTACGGGTTCATCACACTTGATTGGTGGACCCAGCAGCTTTTTTTCTATGTTAGCCCTGTCCTTGTCGATCAAAGATAGTAATTCATCATCAAACTGGCGTTTGGCCACATCATACAGATTCATTCCACAAGCATCAGCTTCTTCCAATGCAGTCAATGAACCACTGAGAACAGATGCAACAAAACTTGAAACGAGCGAAATAGCCTTAGTGTTAGCGTACACCTCGGGCTCTTCCTCCGCGATCTTCAGGATCTGCGTACCAGTAAATCTAAAGTGAGCTCTCGAGCCCGTAATTTTAGCCAGCTCTTGTGGACCTCCCACAGTGTTGTGGAATTCCTCACATTGCTTTCCAGTGCTGTGGTCCTGCCAATTAGGTGCAGTCTCTCGAGAAAACGCATTTGGGACCAATTGATCGAATAGTGATCCCTTCTTCACATCCAGATTCTTCAACAGGTCGTCAGCAGCGCCAGTTAAGTAAACTGATCCATGTTGCTGACAGGAACCAGATATAGCTTTCACTTGGCTCAAATCAAACCCGGACTCCAAGAATTTCGTAAATATCAAATCGATGGCTTCAAGCCACATACCAACAGGACAGTCAATCACATCCCCACGTATGTAAACACCCTTTGTGGTTTTGTATTTGGGGAAATCACGCTCAAAATCCACAGTCTCTGAATGCACAATTTTCAAATCTTTGTTGATGGCCAAGCATTTTAATTGCTGGGTTGAAAGGTCGAAACCTAGGTAGTAAGACTCATTGGAACCAGTCATATTTCCTCAATGGACTCTATCAACTGAATTCGAAATACGTAAATAAAGTTTGGCAGATCTACTTCCCCAGATTTTACACGCTCCTTTTATATATGTACGATTTTCAAGGAGAACTTCCAATCATTATACGCTCCCTATAACATTAAACACATATCGCATGACATGCCACCCGTAGCCTTCAAACTTTTCAGAAATCTACTCAATTAACAATCTTGGGCCTCACCCACTGTACCTTTCTAGCTGTGTACGCTGGATACGCAGGGAGAACGACGACCAACGTAAGCAGAATTGCACTGGCGTAAGTAGCCAGTAGCCAGATTAGGGATTGCTTGTAGAAGCCGACGAGACAGGATACGAAAGCTCCAAATGCCAGCAGAGCGTTCTGTATGAACTCAGCTTTTTCTTGGCTGGGAAAGTCCAATGGGAAAACCAGCTTCTTCTTAATTTCCTCGAGGATCTCTGACATATCGATGATCAGTGTATACCGGATGGTTTCGAGCCAGTTGCCAAAAGCCTTCAGGCAGTTTCTTGTTCTCCTGTCTTTACTGTTGTGTACAGTGTAGCATAGTTGATGATCTCTGCAAAAAAACGGTCGAGGGTCAGTTGATGAAAAATACAAACAACTCCACACAGGGTGCCTTTTAACATCCAACGAGTCCTCCAGCTGTTTTAGACCGCCACGTTACCCATAATCTCATCCTTCAGCCAGGTAACGAATCGTTTGAAGCCTGGGCCCTCCCTTACGTCTGTGTCAAGATCCTTCGTAGCTTCTCTGTAGTGAGCCACAATGGCGTCGTGCGAGGCCAGAAGGTTGAATAGTTTGAAATTGAGCAGATCCAATTGGTACTTCCAGCTGGGGATCAATTCGTGGCCCAATGCTCTCAGCAGGACATCCAATTGGGGTTTCGTGATCTGATACTGGTGGTGCAAGGGGATCCGTTTGAGAAACTGGTGAATATTGGCGAAGCCCATCACACAGTTATGCAATTGGAGCGACAGGGGAGCTGAGAATGCTTTCATTTCAGAAATGAGCAGCTCGTTTATAACACCTAAGACGCAAATCAGGTTGCGGTCAATCAACTTGCGGAACTTGGGCGCTGAGTCTAAACTGGCCATATCACAGTCATCCAGAAGCTGACGAAAGTTCGTTCTCATTTGGTACACGAGTGCATAGAGCTGCTTGCGAATCTCAGCAAGCTGATCCACAACCTGCCTATCACCATCGGCTGTAGCAGGTTCCCCTGTGTCTCGTTCACAGTAAGATAGAAAGTAGAGAGCGTAAATCAGATCAGTCATGTAGTGAGATGTATTCAAGATGAACAATATGATCTGGTTGAGCAAAAGTAGGTTTCTCTTCTCTTGGAAAGTCATATCTTGTTCTATTCGATGCAAGGGCACAGGGAATGCACTGTTGGTGTCTCTCTCGACATTCTCAATGGCCGTATCACCGTTCATAATTTGGAGTTGGGTTTCGATGTTGGGCTCGGTTCATTAACGTATGTCCTTACCTGTTCTGCTCAGAACAAGTACCCCAATAGTGCTCCTAAGCGCTTTCGACCACTATAATGGACCTGAAGTTAATCTGACAGGCTACAACCGTAAATCAGCCGGAAAGAAGGTCGGTTTTGATGACCTTTGTGTTGTACAGGCCGTTACAGGCCCGCTCAAGTGCTAAAAGATCTTCGAAAGCCTAAAGATCGATGAACTCAAATTACAGTTCAAAGACAACCATTGAACCTCATTCGGATTCCACTATAACCAATTGACTATGGCACAAGCGAGTAGTGGAAGATTCCTCGATGAAGAAACTTATTCAAGGATTATGGGCTTTGTCGCTGGGATGTTCTCTGGTGTTGCAAAGAACACAGTGGGACATCCATTTGATACGGTCAAAGTAAGACTTCAGACGTCACAGGGAACCGGTCGTTTCAATGGACCTTTGGATTGTGTCTATAAGACTCTCAAACAACAAGGCCCTCGAGGTTTGTACTTGGGGTTTACGCCTCCACTGGTAGGATGGGTCTTGATGGATGCAGCCTTGCTGGGTAGTTTACACAATTATAGAATGCTTCTGCATAAATACGTCTATCCCGACCATGAAAAGTTACCGCTCTCAGGCTGTATTATCAGTGGTGTCATGTCTGGTTGGACAGTCAGTTTCATTGCGGCGCCAGTAGAACTTGCAAAGGCTAAACTGCAGGTGCAGTACGATCCAACAACCACGAAGTACCGTGGTCCAATCGACGTGATCCGGAAGGTGTGGGCTGAAGCTGGAATAAGAGGATTGTACAAGGGTCTTGTAAGCACACTTATATTCAGATCGCACTTCGTTTTTTGGTGGGGCTCCTACGAATTAATCACTCAATGGTTCAAAAAGAACACCAAACTTAGTGATCCAGCCATCAACTTTTGGGCGGGAGGTCTGAGTGCATCCTTTGGGTTCTGGACTACCGCCTATGCCTCAGACGTGGTCAAGCAAGTTGTTCTCTGTGATGAAAAATGCGACGGAAGCTTCAAATCTTGGAGAAACACCGTTCGTGATATTTACCAGAAGCAGGGGATCAAAGGGTTTTACAGAGGTTTTATGCCAAGTTTCTTGAGGTCTTTCCCTGCCAACGCCGCCGCCCTGGCCGCTTTCGAGTTCGTCCTTCGAACCAGTGGAGCAAAACCATCTTAGTCCAATCCTCTTTAGCACTCATCTGTAAACATATTCTAGACATTTCATTGATTTTTCAGTGCCTCATCTAGTTCTTCCGCCATAGCGTAATACTTCGAGACACTTTCGTAACTGACTGGCGTCGTTAAATCAGATTCTTCAATCCCTTTCGCCGAATCATCTCCCCCAGCAACTTTAGCGTCAGTCTCAACCTGTCTATCATCTCTATCAAGTTCCCAGGGCTTGGGTCTAGGTTTCATCTCAGATGCGCTTCTCATTGACTCGCTTAAGGTCACATCTGGCACTTCCACAACGTTCGGAACAGGTGTATCATTCACAATGTGATGAACAATCTCTTCGTAGGATAAGTTGCGACACTCATTCATAATTAGCTGGTCTATAGGTGGTTGATTGTAGGGTATAGTTCTGCTGATTCAAAATTATTGGCAGTTAAAGAAAACGATCCGGATACTCGCTAATTGCCAGTCACTACTAACAGACCATTGAGATGCTAACGAAGGCTACGTTGTTAATTCTGGTGTCGCTACTGATACGGTTAGGATTCTTCACCTTTGGGATTTACCAGGACACCCACTACAAGGTACGGTATACTGACATCGACTACTATGTGTTCCACGATGCTGCCAGATATGTATACGAAGGTTTACAAAGAGGTACCGTTGGATCGCCATTTTGGCGGGAAACGTACCGATACACTCCACTCCTCAGCTGGATTTTGATACCTAACCACTACCTTGAGTGGTTTCACCTAGGTAAGCTCGTATTCGTTGCGTTCGATCTATTCACCGGCATAATTATACTAGATCTAGTCAAGAAATGTGTGAAAAAGCGCGACTCCTCGTTGCCTCTAGTTTTGAGCAGCCTGTGGCTGCTCAATCCAATGGTTATAACGATAAGTACCAGGGGAAACGCTGAGAGCGTCATATGTTTTCTCATCATGCTGGCGCTATATCTGCTACAGAAAGACTACTTGACGGCGTCAGCGATTGTTTACGGTCTGTCCATCCACTTTAAGATCTATCCGATCATCTACTGTATCCCAATTGCCATTTACTTATATCGCAGGGACAATCGCTTCCTGAAGGTACTTCTCTATGGGGTGGTGACTTTATTGGCCCTGCTGATTCCAACAGCAGCAATGTACATGATTTATGGCATGCAGTATCTGGACCAAGCTTATTGGTATCATCTGTACAGGACGGACCACAGGCATAACTTTGCATTGTGGAACCTGCTGCTGTATTACGATTCCGCCAGGTCTACGACTTCGCTGCTCTCGAAATTCGCATTTGTACCCCAGCTGGCCGTGACAATGTCCTTAGCGACACTGGAATGGATTCAGCCCACTTTTGAGAATCTCTTGAATGTGCTATTCCTACAAACGTTTGCTTTTGTCACCTACAATAAGGTCTGCACTTCGCAGTATTTTGTGTGGTATTTGATATTCCTTCCCTTCTTCATGTCGAACACAAGCCTCTCATGGCAAAAGGGTGTATGTATGGTGGCAGTGTGGGTTGCAACACAAGGGTTTTGGCTTTTCCAGGGTTATCTACTTGAATTTGAAGGTAGGAATGTCTTCTTTCCTGACATGTTTATCGCCAGCGCACTTTTCTTCCTCGGCAACATATGGCTGATTGGAGAGTTCATCGATGATATCAAGAGGAGAGCTCTACCAGCTACAAACAGGGCAAAGAAGACTAACTGAACGCTGTTTCAAAGGGTCTCATTTGTCACATGGCTCTTCAAGCTTTCTTGGCTGATTTTTCGTCAAGTCATCACTAAGAAAAAACGTTCAACCTACAACAAAACTCAGAAAATACAATCATCAATTGGTTGATTCGAAGGAAGAGTGCTTCAATTTGACCATGTCTAGACTAGAAATATACTCTCCGGAAGGTCTACGTCTTGATGGACGTCGCTGGAACGAATTGCGTAGGTTTGAGTGCTCTGTGAATACTCACGCTCACGCAGCAGATGGCTCATCATACTTAGAACAAGGTAACAACAAAGTCATAACTCTAGTTAAGGGACCCCAGGAGCCAAGTTCTCGTTCACAGGTTGATACAGCGAAGGCTTTGCTTCGAGTTTCAGTTAATATAACTAAGTTCTCAAAGACAGAGAGAAGCAAGACTAGTCATAAGAATGAAAGGCGAGTACTCGAGATGCAGACTGCACTGGTACGTACCTTTAATAAAAATGTCATGTTGAATGTTTATCCAAGGACGCTCATAAACATAGAAGTGCACGTTTTGCAGCAGGATGGTGGCATAATGGGAGCTCTGATCAACGGTATCACGTTAGCTCTGATAGATGCAGGTATTGCCATGCACGATTATATAAGTGGTGTTTCTGTTGGGTTGTACGATACTACGCCATTGTTAGACACCAATTCGTTGGAGGAAAACGCTATGAGCACTGTAACGCTGGGGGTTGTTGGCAAATCAGAGAAGCTGTCGTTGTTACTAGTAGAGGATAAAATCCCTCTCGACAGACTAGAAAACGTGTTAGCGATTGGCATAGCTGGCTGCCACAGAATAAGAGATCTTATGGATAAAGAGCTAAGGAAGCGTGCGGAGAAGAGGGTAGCCAATGCTCTTTCGAAATAATCGTAAATCGTAAATTGGATATAAGCATACTTAAGTAATTACATCGAGACCTTTTTTCTAGCTATGGAAGAAAACAAGCCCCTCGACTTCTTTGAGTGTGCAAAGACTTTCCGGGTCAAATGGCTGACATTTTGATTGACGTTTGCTACTGTGTTGCTGACAGTATGCTTTTTGCTCAATTCATCAGCATTTGCATAAGCGTCTCTGACATGTTTACTAACCTTGTACTCATCAAAAATGAAATCTCTATCAGTCTTCGATGATGACTTGAGTGTATAGTTGAGCCACGTCTGAGCCCCACTCTCGTATTTTTCCAGTTGTTTAGAAAAATCTCTCAGTTGTTGAATTTTCTTTGCGTGTGATTGCTTGCTGTTAAGAAGCTTATTTACATCGAGAGACGGTATACTGGTTTCTCCTGTAACTTTTGCTAAATCACCAGCTTTCGGTTTGGGAACGTTGAATACCTCTTTGAAGTGAGTCTGACCTGGACCTTTGTGTCCTTCAATATCTAGAGATGTATAAGTTGAATTCCCAGTGCAAGAGGACCGTGGGTCGTCCGAACTTTCATTACTCGTGACAGTGTGAACAATATCTGGCAATGGGGGAACATTTTGATTATTGGCAATGATTCCGGGGACATTGTGGACAGTGTTGTTGTCATATAGAGTCTTGGTGTCTCTTATGGTTTCCAGGTCTTCCTTTCCCTCGGAAGGGAATGCGTTCCACGCACTTTCGGCCTCTGAATATGTTGAAACGATGCGATTCTTCATGCTTGACGGAGTTAGATCCACAAGCTTTCCTGTTTCATCGTAAACGTACCCTGGAGGCGGGTTGTTAGAGGTTTCTTGTACAAAACCACTTCTGAAGGCGCCTGTATCTGGTCTCCACTTACCCAGGTTGATTGACTGTCGAGTGGATAGTTGATTATCTTCATTAGCAAGCTCTACATCCCCATCTTCCTCCAAATCTTGATTTCGATCACTGATTCCTTCTTCTTCTGATCCA
Organism: Torulaspora pretoriensis; assembly: GCA_012851205.1. NCBI lineage: Eukaryota > Fungi > Ascomycota > Saccharomycetes > Saccharomycetales > Saccharomycetaceae > Torulaspora > Torulaspora pretoriensis. The sequence continues at coordinate 874,115 of JABBEO010000005.1, forward strand.
TCTTGCTGTCCTGTTTCTTCATCGTCTGATCGAGAGCCGTTTGTCTTAATCGGCGTTCCACCACTTGGTTCTTTCGTCTCCTCCTCCGTGACAATCGTTTCCGGGATTGTTCTTTCTTCATCATCTTCATGAGACAGGTGACTGGATGCTCCATCATCATCATCACTATGAATCATCCTATTGAAGTATCCTGCCTTTGGCACATGGTCCTCCTCTTCGGTGTCATCATCATCTTCAGAAGTCACACTGGCAACCTGTAAGCTGTCGTTTATTTCAGTAAGGCCTGTTTCTTCTAAAGGGCTCTCTTTACCTTGATATTTGATTGAGTCTGTGTAAGATAATGCGTCATCCGCTTCGTCATTCTCGACATCTTCGTCATTCTCAACATCTTCATCGATGCTGCTGCTATTATCTGCCTGCCTCGAGGCAGCAACCTCATCAACTTTATCAGCAGGATGTATCGTATCCTCATCGTCCGATGAATACCTATAGTCAAAAGAGGAACTAGTAGTTTTATGTGAATCATTTCTGGGAAGCTCTGTGACAGGCTCATCCTTTGATGAGGACGGAGACACATCTTGAAGGTCTCTTTTACGGTCCTCACTTTCCTGGCTACCACTATTTCTCAATTCGTCCGACTCGTCACCAACGCTGGCTGAAACTTGACTGTGATTATCACTATCGCCTGAAGATGAAATATCCTCAATAGATTCAGCTAATCGATCTCCAGAGTTAACATATTTCACAAAGTAGCCCGTCTTAGACACCTCGAATTCCTCATCAGAGTCATCCCCGCTCACAGGCGTCTTCTCCAAACCTGTGTGAGAAATAGTATCAGAGTCGGCGGGAGTCTCATCTTCTGGAAACGACTCAGCCTGTTTGGTTCTCGGGGTCATTTCTTTCGAAATCTGAGCCATTAGATTCTCCAAGTCTTCATTGACCGGCGTCCTTCTGACAGGCAACGAGCTCTTCGAGCTATTTCTAGACGAAACCCTAGCCAGTTTCGGACTCTCCCAGTATGCTGGCTCATCCTTTTCGCTACCTGTAACTAAATACTGAGTTGTTGTTCGTTCTGCTGATTTATCTTGGCCATGAGACTCTAATGAACCCTTTGTGTCCTCTGGAATAGTCCCCGTTAAATCTTCCTCATCATACTGAAGTTTCGGTAGAGCAGGCAGTTTAGAAATAGTGTCATTTCTGCTAACTTTGGAACTTGGGGCTCCATCTTCATCCATCGAATCGTCGCTGCTATTCCAATCGGCCCCATCGTATGAAGCTTGGCCAGCACTCACCCAACGGTAGGATTTCTTTCTTTCTACCTGTTCGGACATTGTATCACAGTACGCTATAACAGATTGCACCAGTTATGGAAGGCCTAATGAGTTCCTACAAGTCACTTTTACTGACCATGAAGTTGGGTTCAAGCCCTCGAACTAACTCACCGAATCCGTTGAGCATGATAGATAACTAACAAGAGGATGTTAATCAACATCGATTGACCCCGTAAGATCCGTACGACTTTGCTTCCCATCTCAATACTATCATCATTGATGGGGCTTCAAGTGGTAGAAGAATTGAACAATAAGATCCTATTTACTGCCACTTTCTTGTTCAAAAACAGGCAGAATCCGCTTATTTTGTGGGAGGTCATCGCAGTTTTCTCAGTGAAAAATCGACCAAGAACAACCTAAAAGAACGACCAGCAAGGCCTCAACTGTTTTGATCGAGAGCTTTCAACATGTCGGAAACCAAACTGAGATCCGTGGTTTATTGTGATGTGTGCTCATACCCTCCAGATTACTGTGAGTTCACCGGTAAATTGAAACGGTGCAAACTGTGGCTAAAAGAACGTCATCCAGATCTATACACTAAGTACTACGGGACCAGTGACAGCGATGTAGATGCCGTGGGATCCAAGTTAGTAGAGTCGAGTATCGGCGAGGAGAGAGAGGAGAAATTGGAGAAAGATTTGAAGAAATTGCAGACCAAACAGGAGAACAAGGAACAGAGGGAGCTAGCCAAGAAATTGTCTTCTAAAGTGATTATCAAGAGGGAGGCAAGAACTAAGAAGAAGTTCATTTTGGCTATTTCAGGGCTGGAGGTTTTTGACGTTGATATGAAGAAGCTTGCAAAGACCTTTGCCTCGAAATTTGCTACTGGTTGCTCTGTCTCCAAAAACGCCGAGAAGAAGGAAGAGATCGTATTACAGGGTGATGTTTTAGAGGCTGTAGAAAAGTATATCCATACTTTGTTGGAGGAAAAGGGTCTTAAGGATGTCAAAGTAGAAGTCGTAGACACGAAGAAGAAGAAGAAGCCAGCCGAGACACCAGCTTCTGCGAACTAGTTATTTATGTAAACTAGTTACTTGTGTAGACTTTCGTTTTAATATTAATTATTAGGGCGCTGCGCCGCAGCCCTTTTCTGCATTACCTTTGACACCAGTCTCAGCACCAGCGGTAGCAGAGCGGTATTCAGTGCGACCCAGGCGACCAAGATACCATAATTACGCCCCATTTTGTGCTTGGACAGATCAAGGAAAATGACCTTGTAGATGTCGACACCATTGTGTATGGGCATGGCATAACCGTAGCGATAGAACTCGTTGTTCAAAGCCATGGGGAAAAAAGAGCACGAAATGTTGAGGATAATCCAACTCATTAACCAGAAACCGAGATATTGAGGGCCGAATAAGATGATCATGCTGATCATATTTTCATTGGCACCCCCAACCGCCATCATAAGCAGCCAAGTGGTCATCCAATAGACGACAAAGCCACCCCTCCCAAAAGCCCTGGTGAAGTCAACTCGAAATATGGCAGACACAGTGCAAAAGAATAGGGAAAGAAAAAAGTACGTCACCCAGGCAATCCCTATCCTATAGATCAGAATGTGCTTAGGCTTGAGGGTTTTGGCCATTTCTGCATGAAGGGGTCCAAACAGGGATAGCTGGAAGAACGTCAACAGCAGACAGTAAATCAGCCCAACTTGCATGGGCGCTAGAATCTGAGCATCATAGAAGGGTCGCTGATCGTAGAAGTTAAAGTTCAAATTCGAGGCAGCTATGAGTCTGTCAGACGGAATGGACTCGGATATATTGCTGATCAAGCTTGGAAGATATTCGTTTCTGTAATACGTGGCGTAAATTTCTTCCAACATCTGCATATTTGGAACAATGGCAGCGGTCACAGTGGTGGGGTCCCTACCACCTTCGTAGATCGCCTCAAAGTATTTGGTAGAATTGAACGCTGGAGAGCTTCCCAATAACGAGTCATATAGGGAGTTTGTAGCATTTTGCTTCACATTCAAAGCCATCCAGTACTTTTCATCGTGAATCAAACTCCTCACTTTACCATCTATTTCAGTCTCTGATACTCTGTACTTGTCGATGAACTGGCTAGAGTTGAAGATGTGCCACGTACAGGGCACACCAGCGATCAAACTTGGAAGCGCAGCAGACATAGTTGTCGAAACCAAGTCTGACTCATCCTGTATCACGGTCAAAACGTTGACCTTGAACAGGTAATGACTTCTTTTGTATGTTGCCCCCCAGTAGATTGACAAAAAGGCTATCACAAATGAACCCAGTAATGCATTCGTAAGCACAAACTTCCTCAGTATTGTCCTTCTGTGTCCCTTCAACCTCGGAGAGAAAAATCCCGTCCTGGTCCTCTGTAAAACCACATTTGCAGGCTGTTCCTCCTCATCGTGCCCTGTCTTTTCAGCATTTGCACATCCTTCGTAGTTATCAACCGAACCTGCTGTTGAAGACGAAGTAGTTCTGCTGCTCGCGAGAACACTCATGTCCTCTACAGCAGTGCGAGCAACACACTCGGCAGCTCCCTCTGTACATATTCTATTTAGCTCAGCCTCCTCTGAATGACCCATTGTGCACTGCTTTAGATTGGTGTATACCGGTGTCCTATAAATGCAGGATATCCCTGATTAATAACACAAGTAGAATAATGCTTCGCTTTATATAGGTACTGTATACGAAGGCTGACTAAGTAAGAATGAGAAGCGTTCTCAACACTAGTAGAAGACAACCGTTTACACTCTATACCATCTACTTGATAATTTCTACTATATCCTTCATTTCCGTCAATGCAGCCGAAAGCCTCTAGAAGGCTCTGCATCATGGTTGTTCAAGTTAGTTCCGTTATACGTATCGGCCTAGAAGTATCAAGAGAGTTTTCTTCAAGCCTCGAGAACTGCTTAAAAAGATTTGCACTGGGCATCGCCATCAAACGGGATCCGATTATCTACAAAATTGTTCCTTGATAGTATGGATAAACTCGGAAGGGTTCTTCAACATTTAGTAGCCTCGTTCTTTACATTTTATAGTGTAGTTCGTACTATATGACGGGCTAATTACAAAGGAAAGACACGGCTTACAGCATGAGAAGTGGTTGTTTCTTAACGGCTCGCAGGTCAGTATCGGGTCAATTAGGTCTGATACAGTAGCTGAAGGTCATTCATGGTCAGTTTAAAAGATTTACTCGAGCAAAACTTGTCAGCCCGTCTGCTTGGCTCGGGAGAGTTCGACACAGGTATAGGTGCTCTTGATACGGCCTTGGCGCTTCAATTTAGAGTCCATTACCATCTTTTTGGTGCGGGAATTACCCATGTGATCGGGCAAGTCCTGCTGGATGATTGTGAGAAGCTGGGCCGAAGTTTGGAAGACCAAAATGGTGTGAGCATTGATTCCCAGACCAGCGATCTGATTAGAAACATTACTTACAACGCCAAGGGGGTCTTGTGCTATCACATGGATCAGGCTCAGGAATCTGTACGGCTTTTGGAAAGGGCGAGCGGTATCAACATACCGTATAAGAACTATAAAGAGTATCTGAATTTGGAAAGTTTATACTACCGTGGGCTTTGTCACAGCTCATCCTCGTTGTACTTTAATGAACTGTTCAAGAATATAGATAGGATCCCGAAAGAATCTCATGGTCTCACTCTGCATTACCTGCATTTGATTTTGGGCGAGATCGCCAAGAGATCGAAGGCGAAAGAGATTCTGGACCACTTTCCAAAGAAAAACTCCCTCACACTATTGGCGATATCATTTACCCAGGAGTACGATGAAAAGGCGTTCCTCGGCTTCACACCGGAGGTTCTGCAGAATTCGAAGTTCCCCCACGCAGATGAGACTAATAACGTAGATCTGGAGCAGTTCCATGCATTTTTACCGCACTACTTTAAGAATCTACCTTCCATTTCGCCAGACTGGTATCAGTTCATTATTTCTTCTATGGAAAAGACATTCCAGTCTGTCGACGTCGCCAAGAGTGCAATGATATATTTCGCTCGCACCTCTAATTCCAGCAAGTTTAACAGAAGAGAGTCACTCTTGAACTTTGTTAATTTTGCAAGATACAGTGAAAAACAGTTTGATATAAACGGAGCGTACGATGACGTTATATCCCTGATAGAGTGCTATTCATTTGCGCTAGAAATGGTGAGCGATGAATCCTGGGACATTGAGAACGTTTTTGGCCTCGGAAAGACCACCAAGAAGCTGCTTGAGCTACTTAAGTTTTTCTACAGCGAACACAGGTTTCCTTTGATGACTCAAGGCGATGCACTCAACTGGCTGGAAAACTCTTCGAAGCTTTACCTGCCAAAAACGGTTTCCGATGTGCTCTCGAAGGCATGGAGCATCCTCTACCATAAAAGAGCCGAATCGTTAGAGTACCTGCTTTCCAATGAGCTAGCATCTTATCTGTCGAATGCGATGTGCGTCGCGTCAAAGGGCGATTACCTGGTTGAGCTTCAATTCCAATACTCGTACGTACTTGCTACTCAGAGAGATATCGAGCCTGCGATTAAGATTCTGAAAACGGTGCTATTGGAGGCCAACCCCGAGTGCTACAAGGCCTGGCACTTGTTAGCACTCTGCGAATCCATCCGAGAAGATAAAGAGACCTCGTTCAAGATTGTCTGTTCAGTGTTAGAAGCCATGAGAGAAAGTTTTAACGAAGGCAATTTGAAAGCAATACAAAGATGGCAGTTCGTTCAGCTGAAATTGACGCAACTGAGCTTGATAGAAGAGATCTTCGGCACACTAGATGCAACAGAGATGTTGCCTGAGGTTTTCGAGCTGTTCTCTGAGTTGTTCCCGGAAGACACCAATGAGTTTGACAAAATAGGCAACGGCTTCAATCATCAAAAAGAGTACTTGATGCAACTCGTGTGGATTTTTTCCGCCAACATGTACATGAGATTGGGTGATCGGCTCGACGATTCAAAGGAAGCCATCAAAGAGGCTAGAAACGTCACTGAAGAGTTTAGAAACCTGAATTGCGACATAGCTGCTGGCTTTTTGAATGCGCTGACAGGAGACAGAAAGTCAGCTCTGAAGAGCTTCGAAACGGTTCTATTTTACGACCAATTGAATGTTGATGCAATGATTGGGTTCGCTGAGCTCGTCTTTCCTGAAGAACTGGAGAAATCTGAAGGCATAATCCAAAATTACTATCAACTTGACGAGCCGTCAAGCCGCTCAACATCACTACAAAAGACTGACGAAGTGTTCCTGAACGATGTGGATAAATCAGTCGCCTCTGCACGATTGAAGTTCCTACTTGAATATGCCATTACCAAATCCACAGAGGCGTACCACTCGCCGGAGGTGTGGTGGTATTTGTCCACGATTTATGAGAATTATGAGGATAAAAGTTATAAAGAATCACTTCTGAATTGCATAAGGTATAAGGAATGCAATCCAATACGCGGTTTCCGGTTTTGTAATTATTAGAGCTTATTTAAGCGTAATGTGTACCAATTTCCATCAGCAGCTAGTTAAACAACTGAGGCAATGTATTTGCCAAAAGGCCAAGTACTTTGTATCCCATTGAATCCTCAAACGTAACATTTATGACTTCGAAACCTTCAAAGATACTGCTTACGAAGTACAGACTGCTATTCCGTCCCAGATGGTCTACGACTTTTTTTTTTTTCGTCCTCTTCACCATTGGATAACTTCATGCCTTCTCGACCGATCACTTACCTTTAGTTGTCTGTAATTCACTTTAGTTGAAAAGAATAAGCACTAAGGCAGGCTAAGCGTTATTATGACATCTGAACCAGGCTGTGAGCCTCCAGAGAAAACAGGTCAGGGCTCTATTGAGCAGCCAATAGAGCTTCAAAAGCCTGAACCTCGCTGGAGGCTTTTAATGTCATCCTACCTAATTCCGTTACTGTTTACTTTATTGTCATTTTACGTAAGGTTCCAAAACATCGAGAAGAACAACAATGTGGTATGGGATGAGGCTCATTTTGGTAAGTTCGGTTCCTACTATATTAAGCATGAGTTCTATCACGATGTTCATCCACCGCTCGGCAAGATGCTCATCGCATTAACCGAGTGGCTGGCAGGCTTTAACGGAGACTTCAACTTTGACTCAAATCAAGTGTATCCAGAGCATGTTGATTACAAAAGAATTCGTCAATACAACGCCGTTTTTGGAGCACTGTGCACCCCATTGGCATACTACACATCGCAAAGCATGGGATTTACAGACTTAACGACTTGTTTTATCACTTTAATGGTTACTTTGGAACATTCTTTCATTGTACTGTCGAAATTTATCCTTCTCGACTCTATGTTGCTGTTCTTCACTTTGACCACTTTCCTCTGTTTAACCAAAGTGTTCTCGTTGAGATCAAAACCATTCTCGAAAAAGTGGTCTTGGTGGATGCTTTTGACTGGCGTTTCTATTGGTTGTGTTTGCTCGGTGAAATGGGTTGGTTTATTCATTACCCTCGTGGTCGGATTGTACACGGTCATGGAACTCTACTCCTTCCATTTCAGTCCGCTGGTTTCGAGAAAGCTGATTTTCAAGCATTGGACAATCAGGATCATTGATTTGATAATAATTCCATTTTTGATCTATTTATTCTGCTTCAAGATACACTTTACCATTCTGTACAAGTCTGGAACCGGAGATGCGTCGACTAATACCCTCTTCCAAATCAACCTGGAGAATAATAAGATAGAGAACAGTCCTCGAAATGTTATGTTTGGATCTGAGGTTACTATAAGATCGCACGGATTAAGTCCGAACCTTCTCCATTCTCACGTCCAAACATATCCTGAAGGCTCAAACCAGAAACAGATAACAGGCTATGGTTTTGCAGATGGCAACAATGTTTGGCAAATCAAATATCCAAGATCATCTCTGAAAAAATTAGACTCTGACAATACCTCGGATGGCCAGCTTATTTCCGTCAAAGATGGTGATGAGATTCGCCTACAGCATAAAGAAACTAAAACGAACCTCCATTCTCACGAGATACCAGCTCACGTATCACGCAACGGCTATGAAGTATCAGGGTATGGTTCTGATGACGTTGGAGATGAAAAGGATGACTGGATCATAGAAATAGTAGAACAGAGAAGGTCGTCCAATCCAGACTTTCCTATTGAAGATCAAACGACTCTTCATCCAGTCTCGACTTTCTTCAGATTAAGACATAAAGCGCTGGGATGTTATCTGACTTCGACTGGCTTGTCCTACCCGCCTTGGGGCTTCAAGCAAGCTGAAATTGTTTGCAAGTACACATGGAGTAAAATGGATAAGTCGACTTGGTGGAACATTGAAGAACATTGGAATGATCGTTTGGAGAGTTCTCCTGATTATGTTCCTCCCAAACCAAAGTTCTGGACCGATTTTGTTCTCATAAACTTCGCAATGGCTTCTTCTAATAACGCCCTAATACCGGACGATGACAAGCATGACAATCTAGCTTCCAAGGCATGGGAGTGGCCCACTCTGCATACCGGCCTTCGTATGTGTAGCTGGTCAAGGGATGTATACAGATACTACTTGCTGGGATCACCTTTCAACACATGGTTATCGACCGTATCCTTAGTGGTGTTTGTTTTTATTACGACGAGAATATTGTTTCAATGGAGAAGACAATCGATCGATGTTACTGAGCAACAATTTTGGACTCTAGCTATTCAGGGTTTGTTTCCATTCATTGCCTGGGCAGCCCACTATCTCCCTTTTGTCACTATGGGGAGAGTTACCTATGTGCATCATTATGTACCAGCGTTGTACTTTGCTATTTTGGTATTCGGATTCGTTGTGGATTATTTCTTGAAGGATGCTAGCAAGTCCGTTAGATACAGCATCTACACGTTGCTGTATGCTGGTTGCACAGGCATTTATATATACTTTTCCCCGCTGTGTCAAGGAATGCATGGCCCTGGTGTAAAATACTCGAAGCTTCAATGGCTTCCAGGCTGGAATGTAGTCTTATAAGTAAGTTATCATTGGACGATGAGCGAATTAATTACATAGTCATACTGCTTCATCGTATGCAAATTCATACTCTATGAGAATAACAGATGAGGACTCAAAGAGTGACAGAGAATATTCTCATGGAAGCATCCTCACTGCCTACACCCAAACAGAGCTTTCCATCTCTTTGCAGGCTCGACCATTTCAGCCGACTAATCCTGCCACCTGGGGTCACATTATCTTCGACTTTTTGTACCAACTCGAATGCTGAAGAGTATGTAAAGATGTGGATGCTACCCTCAGCTGTACCAACCGCAACTAGTATTCTGTCGTGAACGATTTCATCGAAAACTGAAATTGCTGTTACTGGTTCATCGAGCTTTATCAAGTTCTCACATTCAAAAGTCTCTTTTGAGCTGTTGAACCTCCATACTTTGATGCTCTTGTCTCTTGATCCTGTTAGGAAGACACTTCCGAAACCCGAAGGTGCCCAGTCTGAATCCCAGATAATTCTAGAATGAGCCTTGTCACTGGAATACTTTAGGACAAACTTGTTGGTAACCATGTCTCTTTCCCACAAAGCCCACTTCCTATCTCTCGAAACACTGAGCAAGAATTTGCTGTCTTTAGAAAACTTGAGTCTCGTTATAGTCAAATCGTGGTAAAATAGCTGTGTCTTAATTTCCTGCCAGGTTTGAACATCAAATATACGGACAACTGCATGCTGTGGAGAATTCGACCTACAGGCAGATGCAATCAGTGATCCGTCAGGAGAGACGTCAACACATGACATCTCGTAACCATGGCCATACAGCTTTTCAATTTCAGGCCATAGAAGATGCCTTTGCAATTGATCTTCAAATGGAGGTTGAGAAAGTCCAGAGGTTAAAGTGTACGATATCTTTTTAGTTTCATTGGTTTCACGTTCATTGGGGTCCTCCTCATCTTGATCAGTATCAGTTTGGCCAATTGCCTTGTTTGAAAGCCCTAAAGCGGGCAAAGATGCAGATTCAGGTAGCTCGTCAGAGACTTGGAACTTACACCCCACAAGCTTACGCAAAATCTCTGATACACCTTTAGGAAGGTCAAAAGACCTTAGGATCTTCTCGTCACCACCGCTTACGAACCTTACATCTGATATGGGATCTATGCACATCATGTCATATCCATGAATTTGAGGTCTGGAAAACTCATGCCAAGTGACAACCGGTCTCTGCTTTCCTTCTGCGTCATACACCCAAGGAGCAAACAAACGAGTTGTCTGGTCCAAAGAGGTCGCTAATAGATACTCACCATTCGGTGACCAGACTACGTCCGTAACCGCCTTTGTCGCGCCGGTGACACTGAGCTGTTGGGTCCACTCGAAGCCATCGTCGGATGACCAAACTCTCCACGAGCCAGTTTTACCGTTTGTCAGAATGTAGTCCTTGCTCTCATGAGTGAACCACAGACATGACCAAAATCCACCGGAAGACCCTGTAGCAGTCGAAGCACCCTTAAATGAGATCTCTCCCAGCCTTGAAGCACATACCCAAACACCCGAGGTCTCATCAGGTTCCCAGATAATCAGAGATGTGTCGGCTGTGGCGGCCAATAGTTGCATGCGTTCTTCATGCCAGCTCAGAGAGGAGATCCAATCGTCGTGACCCATAATCAGCGCTTCAAAGTTGATTACCACTTTGATGTCTTCGGTGATTTCAAACTTGTACTTCTTGTTACTTAAAAGTGTAGGTTTTCCCTCATCCTCGCCATCGTTCTCGATAGCATCATTCACCCTTATCCTCCACAGTCTGATGTAACGATCCTGAGAGCCCGAAGCCAGTAAAAAGTTATTAGGGTTATCTCTTTTCTCCCTAAACGTCAGAGACTTAACCCAATCCTCGTGCCCCTCCATTTCAGCAGACAACTGGCAGTGCTGGACCTTTGAATCGGCTAGAACAAAAGAGTAAATGAAAACACTCATACTGGTACCACCGATAGCTAGTAGAAACTGGTCACCAATTACATTAGAAATCGACAGCGTCAGCGGCAGGAAGCCCTTCCGCACTTTGAATTCGTGGCCCAGCACGAATTCATCGCTCTTGCTATCTTTGATCCACAAGGCAATCGATCCATCAGCCGAACCAATCGCAACTAAGCTATTGTTGACCGCTAGCGTAACAATTGTATGCACATAGTGCTTGATGGTTTGTATGCATGTAAAACAGGAAGTGTCCCAAATCTTAACGTGATGATCTTCAGAAGCGGTAACCATATAATTGGTGTCAGGCAGAAATTTAACGCAAGTGACCTCGGCTTCATGACCCTTCAATGTCTTGAAAATACCCTGATTGGACTTCTCTGTAGGCCTCCATAGTGCAATAGTTTTACCTGCTCCAAAGGCTACCACTGAATTGTCGGTATTATAGTCGCTGACCTGATTCTGTTTATTAGCACCAACAAAAATGGCCTCAGAGCTGACACAAACCATAGTACACTGGTTAATATACCCACTTAAAAGCTTATATTAGCGTAAAATCACCAACTTTTCATAAGCGATGCCCTCGAGAATGGCTAAATCTAAGCTCTAAGAACTGAAAAATTTTCAACTCTTATCACGTGTAGAAGGTATTACCAGCTCATAGAGCTTGATACTGGCACTTGAAGGTACTCTGTGGTGGTAATTGTCCATTCAATGGACTACAAACCGTATGTATGTGTTTATAAATCGATTGCACCGAAATAAATAATGTGGGAACATGACTCGTGATGGAATGTGAATTGCGGGATCACTAGGAAATTTTAAGTTTATAGGTTCATGCATCGGTGACACAGCCCTGGGAAGCGTTACCGACTAGTTTAGCGTACTTGGAAAGAGTTCCTCTGGTGTAACGAGGTGGTGGAGGAGTCCATTTGGCTCTACGCTCGGCCATCTCTGGTTCTGCGACCAATAGGTCAATCTTGTTGTTGTCGGTATCGATAACGATTTCATCACCGTCCCTTACCAAACCGATTGGGCCACCTTCGGCAGCTTCTGGAACAATGTGACCAATCAAGAAACCATGAGAACCACCGGAGAATCTACCGTCCGTCAAAAGAGCGACATCCTTACCTAGACCGTAACCCATTAGAGCGGAAGAAGGCTTCAACATTTCTGGCATACCTGGACCACCTCTTGGACCTTCGTATCTGATAACGACGACGGTCTTTTCGCCCTTCTTGATCTCGCCCTTTTCTAAGGCGTGGATGAAAGCTGCTTCTTCTTCAAAGACACGAGCTTTACCCTTGAAATAAGTACCTTCCTTACCGGTAATCTTACCAACGGCACCGCCTGGGGCCAAAGAACCGTATAGAATCTGCAGGTGACCGTTGGATTTGATAGGGTTAGCAATAGGCTTAATAATGTCTTGACCTTCTGGTAGAGCGACAGCTTTAGCAGCACGCTCAGCCAAGGTGTCACCAGTAACAGTAATAGTGTTACCATTTAGAAGACCGTTGTCATACAGGTACTTGATGACAGATTGTGTACCACCGATTCTGATCAAATCAGCCATGACGTACTTACCGGATGGTTTAAAGTCGCCGATCAATGGGGTCTTGTCACTGATTCTTTGGAAGTCGTCAGGAGTAATCTTGACACCTGCAGAGTGAGCAACAGCAACCATGTGTAGAACGGCGTTTGTAGAACCACCAGTAGCAACAACATAGGTGATGGCGTTTTCGAAGGCTTCCTTGGTGAAGATGTCACGAGGAAGGATTCCCAGCTCCATAGTCTTCTTGATGGTTTCACCGATGTTATCACACTCACCCAACTTTTGGTCAGACACTGCTGGAAAAGCAGAGGAGTTTGGAACTGTGATACCTAAGACTTCAGCCACAGAGGCCATGGTGTTTGCAGTGTACATACCGCCACAAGAACCTGGACCTGGACAAGCGTGCTGAACAACGTCATCTCTTTCACCTTCAGTGAAGTTCTTCGAGATATATTGACCGTACGATTGGAAAGCAGAAACAACGTCGATCTTTTCTGGAATCTTTTTCGAGCCGCAGGTAGGATGACCTGGCAAGGTGGTACCACCGTAAACCATAACGGAAGGTCTGTTATGACGTCCCATGGCCATCAAGACACCTGGCATGTTCTTGTCACAAGATGGGATAGCGATATTGGCATCGTAGTGTTGAGCCATCATGATAGTCTCGAAAGAATCAGCGATAATTTCTCTACTTTGCAAAGAATATCTCATACCTTTGGTACCCATAGAAATACCATCGGAAACACCGATAGTGTTGAACTGCATAGGCTTCAACCCTGCCTTTTCAACAGAACGGGAACATCTGTTGTTCAAGTCCAAAAGATGCATGTTACATGGGTTACCAGACCACCAACAGGATCCAACACCAACCTGGGCCTTGGTGAAATCATCCTTCTTGAAACCAGTGGCGTAAAGCATGGCTTGGGAAGCACCCTGGTCCATAGGTTCGGTAATGATACTGGAGTATTTGTTTAACTTCTTGGCAACATTTTTTGTAGTAGAGAACTGCCTGCTACCTGCTACTCTCGTTAACAAACCCATCGCTAGCGATAACTTGATACTTTAGTAGTCCAAGGACAATGAATTGACAAATATAAGACCTCAATTGACAGAGTGAATCGATCTTAAATGCGACTTTTACACTCCAAATTGACTGATTCTTTGAAAATTTTTCAACAATGCTGCAAGAAGCGAACCCACGGCCGCACGCTTCTTACGACCAGCGATGAGTCAAACAGTTCGGAGTTCATGCTCGTTCACTCTTATCCCTGTATTGTTACAGATGATCTATCTATGGTCCGTGGCTATGGGGTCAACTAGTCGCTCTTCTTTGACTCGGTTGCCTTCTCGGAACTGCTGTCGTCTGAGGAGCCATCGTCTTCGTCATTCTCTTCGTAGTCCTGGTCATCTGTACTGGTCGTTGGTTCTGGCTCTTCGCCTGTGAAGCTGCTGGCGAACTCGCTGGCGGGAGACATCTCGCGAATCAGCCTCTGGCCTCTCTGACTGGCACTCTTGATGTTTCGACTCAGGCCTTGCCCAGCAAGCTTAGAGTACAGCTTCTTGCCGAGCGTTTTCCTCAGAAGAATTTCTCTGACCTCGAAGTATAGGTCCTTGGACACGTTGTTCAGGTTGTGCTGGTTTTTTTTGAAATACGACCTGAAATCGTTGACATGCTTCTTGAAATCCAGCTCGTTCTTCTTTAGCCACGAGACGTTCAGCTCCTTCCGGGTGGCCCCACGGGCGAAGTTACGCATCAAGTACTTATCGTAGTCTCTGATGATTCTGGTGATGATATCGCTGGTGGAGATCCCATCTGTCCTTTGCGTGGAGAGAAACTTGCCCATCCTTTTGATGGGAGCATAAATGTCGTCGCTATCGGCGCTTCCGTAGGGAAGGTCGTCGTGGGCTACGTAATCGATCTTATGTTTAGCCAGGAAGTCAGGCGTCACGCACCAGGGCGCATCGGGCACCACTTCATCGACCCACTTGCAGTGTTTCAGGGTTTCACACCTCTGTTTGTCGGTCAACACAGTCAGTCCTTTCAATTTGTGGGTGACCCTGTCACTGGGCACCCCACAGATCAATACCACGTTGGGCAGGGCCTTCTTACATTGTTCCAGCTGCTTCATGTGCCCCAAATGAAACAGATCGAAGACACCATCAGCGTAAATTCTGATCGGTCTGTTCTTGGGGGGCAAGTTAAACCTATATCCCTTGGGCCTGTATTTGCGCAGTTCTTCTGGCAACTCTGCATCGTACGCCTTTTCCTGTTCTTCGTTTGGACCTGCAAGACGAGGTTTCTTTACCGAGGAGGCAGGTTCGTTCTCCTTCTCCTGGCTGGCACTCTCCTGGTCAGTAGCATTAGTCGATTCCGTATCAGATTCGTCCTCACGTTTCCGTTTCTTGTTCAAGTTGAATAAGTTCGACAAGGATGAGCTTGAAAGTCTACTTTTGAGAGATTTTTCTTTCTTCAGACCAGACATTGCTTATGGTCTCTCAATTCGCCCTATCCCGTTATCAGTAACTTAGTGTGGCTTATTGGGCTTTGTGCTAAGCAGCACTCTTATGACAACTTTGACCATATCCCTCTAGCTTTTCGACGCGAGTTACCCTATTACAAGCTCGAGCTAAGGCAGAAGGGCCTTTCTGTTGGTAGGTGTTATACGGGACTCCAGCTTACTCATAATTCTGCTCCTTATATAGCCACTGAACTGGGTGTGTTATGGGGACTTGTTTGATTTCAATACGGCTCGAATTGGGCAAGCCAGCTTCCAATTGGCAGGGGCGTCCGAAAAGCGATGAAACGGTTATATGTAATCTTATGTGCATCTTATGTGCATCTTGTCAGCATACTTGAGGTCTGGCCATTGACGTGTTCTGTAGAATGTTCTGTTTCTGCCTCGTAAGCCCTCTATTGGGTGTACAGGGGGGAGTGTTTTTAGGATTCATCGGAATAGGTTGACCCAAGGCAGTAACAGGGTGTTCTCGAGAATTGGAGAGACTTTTTACTTGAGATTCCGCTTGTAGCTATATATTGGGCAGTCAGAGTCGGGAGTTCTGACACGGCGTTCAAACAAGACGACGGCATAAGATGGCATCACGGACTATAACCCAGATCAAGTATTTGGATGCCCCACAGCTGTACCAGTGGCTCAAGCAGGGGTCAAATTCCCTGGGCCAACCCTTCCGGGTCATAGATGTCAGAGGCTCTGACTACGTTGGAGGGCACATCAAGAGCTGTTGGAACTACCCATACAAGCAATTAACGCAAGGCGAAAAGACCATGGAAGAGCTCAAGAACAGACTGGTAGACGAAAACTCCACCGACGGACCCATAAATGTCGTGTTCCACTGTGCGCAGTCGCAGCAAAGAGGGCCCTCGGCAGCACTGAAATTCCTGAGACTGCTGGAGGATGAAGAGCTCGAAAGCTTCCGGATCTGGGTCCTCAGAGATGGGTTCAACCACTGGCAAGACGTCTACGGGTCAGACAGTTCTGTCACCGAGGGCTACGAACCGGATCTGTGGTCCTGGTGATCGTCCATTCTACTCTATAGCACTAGTCTAATGATATACAACCGACTCTACACAACCCTTTTAATCAAATGCACACCACTTTCGGACTCCACAATCCCGCTGACCTCATTGACCTTGAGCTGAAACGCAGCCTTCTCGAAACTGGCCTGCATCTCGCCCTTGCCAAAGAACCCGAGGTCTCCGCCTCTTTTGAAAGACGAGCAGTCGGATCTCTCTTTAGCAAGAGATTCGAAACTCTCCCCGGCCTCCAAACGCTTCTGCAGGCCCTTCAACTCCTCCACGGCCTCTGCCTTCGAGATTGTGATCTGCTCAGACCTGTGTGAGGCAGGCCTACGGGAATCCCGATGTTTGCACAGGATGTGCAAACATCTCACACGCACGGGATGTTCAGCCAGATACTCCTTTAGTTGCTCATGGTTTGTTCCGTCGGGTTCCTCCCATTGTGATTGCTTGGACTGGGCATGAAAGAAGTACTCCCGTTTCTTCGATTTACTATATCTAACCGACCAGCCCTCGGGCAGTCCAGTCACTGAATCGCTCATAACAACCTAATTGACTTTAAGCAGAGAGTCTATGGTGGTCTAACTACAGTAAACACCTCAAAGTTCAACCTTAACCTCACTTAGATGACAAAGCTTAACAAGAATACCGCACGTGATGCGCAATTACAGCAGTGAGATAGCCTCTATGAGGCCAATGGTGACTACTAGCGGGTCAATTGAGCCTTAAGCGATTCAAGAGGTTGTTCTCTTTGAACTCAGCGAGTTTCCGCAACAAGCGAGAGCTCGAAGAGCCTCTTGGCGAGTAAACGGTACAAGAACACGCCCAGATGAGGTGAGAACGTCAATGGGGTAGGCAATTGGTGAACTTTGATGCACATGGAACTATGTCGATGGATTGATGGTCGTAGCATGACTTCTCTGATGTTAATGGTCGTTTGACTTCTTTAGTGATTTTTTTTTCACTTATCATGGAAAGTTTACAACAGGAATGGCTGACCGATGCACTATTTAACGTCGTTTAAATATGGACCCAGTTTTTTCCTGTTCTTTTGGTCAGTCGAAGGTAGGAGTTCAAGGGATAGGCGTTATGAGTGGCCAATTGATCGACGGTAAGGCCTGTGCCCAGGCAATTCGCACTGAGGTGTCAGAAGAAATATCTCGCTTGAAAAGCCAGGACCCATCTTTTAAGCCATGTTTGAGCATTATCCAAGTTGGCTCCCGTAAGGATTCCAGCACCTACGTTCGCATGAAGTGTAAAGCTGCCAAGGAAGCCGGGATTGTGGCCGATTTTATCAAGTTGGATGAAAATATCAGAGAGCATGAGTTGCTCGACAAGATCGCCAGTTTGAATGAGGATCCATCTGTGCACGGTGTTTTGGTGCAATTGCCTCTTCCAAGCCATATTAACGAGGATAAAGTGACTTCTGCGGTCGTGGCCTCTAAGGATGTGGACGGGTTTGGACCTATCAACATTGGTGAGCTGAACAAGAAGAACGGCCATCCCTTTTTCATGCCATGTACGCCAAAGGGCATCATTGAGCTTTTGAAGAGGTCTAACGTCCCTATTGCGGGCTCCAAGTCGGTTGTTATCGGTAGATCTGACATTGTCGGCTCGCCGGTGGCCGAACTTTTGAAATCGCTGGACTCGACTGTGACGATCGCACACTCTAAGACCAAGGATTTGCCTTCTTACTTAGCTGACGCCGATATTGTGGTTGTTGCCATTGGCCAACCGGAGTTTGTTAAAGGTGAATGGTTCAAGAACAACAAGAAGGGCGTGGTTGTCATCGACGTCGGTACCAATTTTGTCGATGACTCGACCAAAAAGTCCGGTTACAGAAATGTCGGTGACGTAGAGTTCAACGAAGCCTTGAAATATGTCAAGCTAATCACCCCAGTGCCCGGTGGAGTGGGTCCTATGACAGTTGCAATGTTGATGCAAAACACATTGATTGCCGCAAAGCGCCAGCTAGAATCTGGTGGAAAGCTTTGTGAGTTTGAAGCTCTGCCACTGGACTTGCAGAAACCAGTTCCTTCCGATTTTGAGATCTCGAGGGCTCAGAAACCAAAAGAAATCTCCCAAGTGGCTTTGGAAGCTGGCATCTTGCCTTCAGAATTGGAGCCTTACGGTTCAACAAAGGCCAAAGTTAATTTGAAAATTCTGGACCGTCTGCAAAACAGAGAAAATGGTAAATACGTGTTGGTCACTGGTATCACACCAACCCCCTTGGGTGAGGGTAAATCCACCACCACGGTTGGTCTAGCTCAGGCTCTTGGAGCTCATCTAAAGAAAACTGTTTTTGCCAACGTTCGTCAGCCATCGATGGGTCCAACTTTCGGTATCAAAGGTGGTGCCGCAGGTGGGGGTTATTCTCAAGTCATTCCTATGGACGAGTTCAATCTACATGTCACTGGTGACATTCATGCGATTTCCATGGCAAACAACTTGTTGGCCGCCGCCATCGACACCAGAATGTTTCACGAGGCTACGCAAAAGGATGGTGCTCTATACAAGAGATTAGTCCCAGCAAAGAAGGGTGTAAGATCTTTCACACCAACCATGAAAAGAAGGCTAGAGAAGTTAGGGATCAACAAGTCCAACCCTGATGATTTGACCCCAGAGGAGATTACTCGTTTTGCTCGTTTAGACATAGACCCTGAAACCATCACATGGAGAAGAGTCGTTGACTGTAACGACAGATTCTTGAGAGGCATTACGATTGGTGAAGCTCCGACCGAGCGTGGATTCACGAGACACACAGGATTTGACATTTCCGTCGCTTCGGAATGTATGGCCATTTTGGCCCTGTGTAACTCCCTATCCGATATGAGAGAAAGATTAGGTAAGATTGTCATAGCTGCTTCCAAGAGCGGCGAACCAATCACTTGCGAAGACATTGGATGTGCTGGTGCAATGACCGCACTATTGAAAGATGCTATCAAGCCAAACGTCATGCAAACCTTGGAGGGTACTCCTGTCTTCGTACATGCTGGTCCTTTTGCTAACATTTCGATTGGTGCTAACTCTGTCCTGGCTGACAAGATGGCATTGAAGTTGGCTGGTGTGGATCCAGAGTTACCTCAAGAAGAGAAGAACGAAAGATTTGGTTATGTGGTCACAGAGGCTGGTTTCGACTTCACAATGGGTGGTGAGAGATTTATCAACATCAAATGCCGTTCATCTGGCTTGACTCCCGACGTGGTTGTTATTGTCGCCACCGTGAGAGCCTTGAAGGTTCATGGGGGTGGTCCAGAAGTCAAGGCTGGTGCCCCTCTACCGGCCGCATATCTATCAGAGGATGTCGAACTTTTGAGGAAGGGCTGTGCTAATTTGGCTAAGCACATTTCAAATGCCAAGCAATACAACCTACCAGTCGTTGTTGCCATTAATAAAATGTCTTCTGACTCTGACCGCGAACACCAAGTGATCAGGGAGGAGTCCTTGAAAGCGGGAGCTGTTGACGCAATCGTTTCCAACCATTGGGAAGAAGGTGGTGCTGGTGCGATCGACCTTGCCAATGGTATTATAAAGGCGACACAAGAAGAGTCTAGTCAAAACTTCAAGTTCCTCTACGACACTGAGGGCCTAACAGTTCAGGAAAAGATTACCAAAATTGCACAAGATATGTATGGCGCAAAGGATGTCGAGTTCTCTCCCGAGGCCCAGAAAAAGATTGATCTTTACACCAAGCAAGCTTTTGATAAGTTACCAATCTGCATAGCTAAGACCCAGTATTCCTTATCTCATGATGCTAACCTAAAGGGAGTTCCAACGGGCTTCACCTTCCCAATCAGGGACGTCAGAGCATCCATTGGTGCGGGCTACTTGTATGCATTGGCTGCGGAAATTCAAACCATTCCAGGGTTGCCAACCCATTGTGGATTCATGAACGTCGAAGTTAATGAAGACGGCGAGATTGACGGTATGTTCTGATAGCCTAACGAAAACTAAACAAAAATATAGAATGTAGCTGAAAATAATATGAGTGATAATTTGACCTTAGAATTTAGCCCTGATCTCCGCTTCGCTGTCATAAACCACTAACCCTTCTTGTGACACACTGGCAATTATCTCCCCGGACTTTGAGTTGAAATATTCTCCCTGTAGAACATGCTTGTCCCAAAACGACCTTGGATTCCTGACCTGCAGGTAGATCCAGTCGTTCATCTGTGGGAGCTGATGGAAATGGATACAATGATCCAAAGAAACGCTAAACTTGTGAGAGTACATGGGCAGCTGATGGAAATACGGCACGGTCAACAAGAAATAAGAGTCCGAGAGATACGCAAAGGCCACGTAGTTGTACCGACGGTCATTTTCCGGCGTGATTGTCCGTGAGGGACTATGCCCCTTGACCGTTTCAGTGGTTATGGGATCTCTTATACGAGCAAACTTCTCTAGCAAATCGGTTTCACGATGTGAGTAGAACATGTCTCTTGGAAACCTGTACTCAATGGGCGAAGTTTTAAACGAGTCGATGTATTTTTGCGCAAAATCTAGCTCGTTGAACCCAGGCTGCAAATGAGCGTACCTTTCCAAGTTCCCATTCTTCACAACTTCCGACTCAAACAAGCCTGCAGCATCTTCGAAATCCTCAGGTTTGCGCATCTCAGATGCCGGGACAGTCTTGAGAAAGTGTAGAGAATCATGATCCTTTTTCTCTTTCGCATAAAGAATTGCAGAAGTGAACACCAGCCTCTTGCTCTGGTACGCTTTCACATACTTGTGGATGAAATTGCGCCCATGCCTGAGATCTTTCACTTCATATGCGATCTTTCTGGAGGGATCTCCACCACTAACAAAATAGCAATGCAGAGAGGTAGGTATGAAATCCGAAGGAACAGTATGCAGGGATGCTAGCAGGGACTGTGCCACTAAAGTACCACCAAAAGTGCCTCTTGATCCCACAGGAGCTGCTGGAAGGGCAGTGGTGACAAATGTCGTAGCAGACACTCTGGTAAGCTCGAGAATTTTTTCCAGACTGGCCATTTTCAAACTCATACTGAACAAAAACTACCAATTGGATCAACTTGACAGTACTCCAAACCTGTTTGATGGCTCTTTTATAAGTCTTGATTTTTTTACCTCTGCGGGAATGACTTCCTAAACCCCGAGAAGCCTTAATTAAGTGAAAAACTGACTAGAAAGCATCAACTTGAGACCATCTAAAGCTCCAATTCGCACTATTTAGTTCTTGATCAAGTCTTAACTCGATTGACGATATCTTGTTCGAGCCATTGCTAACCAAGGTTACCTATAGCGATCATACAACTCCTCCTTGATCGTTTCTTGCTTCATGGTGTGCGAAAAGCGTGTGGCTGATTCTCGAGCAGGGAGTTTGTATTTAACATAGCGATCTGTTAATCACTCGCGGTAGTAGAGGTGTGGGCTATCAAAGTGATAGTCTAAGACAACAATGTCGGGTGATAAATCGGTACTGCAGCATACATTCAAGTTCCTGGACTTCTATGTTCCCCAATGGTTTGAGAAACGAGAAGTTTCGAATGACAAATCGCCGTTGTTCGTCTTCATATCTGGACCCCAGGGTTCTGGTAAGTCGTATACCACAGATTTTGTCTATAAGTATCTGCTGGAGAAATATGGGGGGTCCAAGAGGATTGTGCAGATGTCAATTGACGATTTCTATCTGACCCATCAAGAACAGAAAGAATTTAGCGAGAGGTTTGCAGACAACAAACTATTGCAAGGAAGAGGACTGCCAGGTACACATGATATTCCGCTTTTATCGAAGTGCGTGAATGCCCTGATTACCGGACAGGAGTCGAAGTTGACTCTCCCCTTGTATGATAAATCCAAGTTTAATGGGGAAGGTGACAGATGCGCAGAGGGCCGAGAGGTGGATCTGCCAGTTGATATTGTCATTTTTGAAGGGTGGTTCCTAGGTTTCTCCCCCTTACTAGAACGCCAGAAGGTTAGTGCGAACCCTCTGTTGCAGCAAAGCGCCGACATGGTGCAAGTAAACGCCAACCTCTTTCTTTACAAGGATCTACTGTGGAATAATCCTGAGATCAAATCCCTAGGGATTGTGTTTGCTGCGGAAGACATTTGTGACGTGTACAAATGGCGTCTGGAACAGGAGCATGCGCTGAGGAGCCGCCAGGGTCAGGGAATGACTGACGAAGAGGTCAAGAGGTTTATTGACAGGTACTTCCCGTGCTACCAGCTGTACTACGACGACCTTGTCAGGCACGAAAATTTGGGCTCGATCGCCACGCTAACCTTAGGCATTGATCTGCAGAGAAGTGTCAATTCTGTAAAAGACAAGTGTATCGAGTAGAGTGTATTCTAAAGCCATATCATATTTCGGATGTGTAATACATATCCACTTCCTCCCACGGGATTATCGTTCTGGCAACCGTCGTATCTCGCGGTTTCGTCACCTTCTTAGGACGGGGAGCGCTGATCTTGGTTTTCTTACTCATAGACCTCGTTATGGGTCCATCATTAAGCAGTGTGGGCTCGTCGTCGAGAAGGGAACCAGAGTTTCTGCGAGCCACAACTTCATGGTTTGCCATGCGCTGTTCCAGCGAGATTTGCTTATTGTTGAGCATCGTAACATCCCTAGACATCGAGGTTAGCACTTGATGGATATCCTCCAGCTGTCTGCTTACGTTGAACAGTAGTTCGTGAGTCTGGTCGATATATTTCGTGGTCGTTTGCTGCTTCTCTTCTAAGCACTTGGTGAGCTTCTTCTCAACCTTCTTGAACTCACTCCCCCAGTCATTGTTACCAAAAGCCTTGACCTGCCTCTCCATAACAGACATATGTTTTTCCACCCGAGACCCTAGCTTCTCAACCAGTTTCGTAAGCTCTATAAGTTGCACGTTAGTACCTTGATCTGGCCAATTCTCAAAGGGTATGCTAAAACTAACCGTTCACTTCAACTTGCCTTGCTAGGCTTCCCTCTAGTTTCTTTATCAACCCGCAAAGTTCCTCTGAATTATTTTGGAGCACTTGTACCAGCTGCGAAGACTTTTCTCGCAGGTCTACACTCTCCATTTCCAATTTCCCTGCCCATTCCAGTATCTGTTTATCTGCCTCGTCTAGCCGCTCAACCTGCGAACTAGCTGTAGTTATTCTTTTTCTATCAGAAGCCTTACCAAAGGGTGATGACAACGAAGATGAGATATCTGTTGACAGGTCGTCTGAGTTTCGGTCCATCTGGTTGATCTTGTTTATTTTGGCTTGTATGTTCTATAGTTTAGTAAAACAAGCCCTTATAGATTTCGCCGCTCCATACCATCGAAAGCAGCTCAGAAAACAGCTTAAAAGACCTTAAAGAATGTCACCTCTTCTTAAGGATTACTTAGGACAACGAATTGTGATCATCACCACTGAGGGAGAGTGCTACGTGGCCACATTGGAAGGATACGACAAGAGTGTAAATTTGCTGCTATCGAACGTTAGAAGGCGATCTGACGACCAACTATTAAGTATTGCACTCACTCTCCGTGGAAGTGAAGTAGTGGTATGCGGACTATTACCGGATAACGAGGTAGAGCCGCTTGGAGAGGAAGTTGCGCCTCTGAAAGATACTAAGAACAAGATCAAAGATGAATATATGATTTGGGAAAAGGTACTGAGGAGAAGACTAATTAAGTAGGTTATAGAACACATATATGTCATTATTCGAAATTCTGGATGAACTTCTTTTCCTCGCCGATGCCGCAGTCGGGCGGGATGCCCAGCTGGTGCATCTTGATTGCGAGCTCCATCAGATAGTCGATAGCTTCATTAAAGACCTTGGCCTTGTCTATTGTGGGCCCCCAAACAAAGATTCCGTGTCTTCTCACAATCACGGCACAGGTATGCGGGTAGTCTTCAAACGTCTTGAGCAGGGAGTCTATCAGCTGGTCTTCATGTGCCATGTTCTCTATTATTGGTATGGTTAAAGTGTCGTAAAACGACAGGGCCAGAGGCTTGCCCGTATCAGGATCCACTTCTCCGCTTGGAATTGCCTTGATCTGCTCGATATTGGCGATCTTGAACTCCTGGTCGAACAATAGGGAGCAAACTACTGCATTCTGCGAGTGGGTGTGAATTATGGCCCCAGCATTCCGGTTCTGGTAGCATGCCACAAACAACGGAGTGCATGCGCTAGGTTTGAGGTTGGAAGGGACCCTCAGATACTCGCCTGTTTTGTTATCCATCACGAAAAGGTCTTCTGGATCCATCTGCTCCTTCTGGACTCCTGAAGGAGCTATAAAGTAGTAGCCTGTCTCGGGGTGCTTAATTGAGATGCCTCCACCAGTCCCGGTGCACCAATTGTTGTGAAAGAACTGCCTGCACAGTTTACATATGAGGTTTGCTGGATGCTTGGGGTCTGTTGAGAACACTAGGGAGTCTAAAGACATGCGGAACAGTATATCTATGTGATCTGCTCAACTGATTCTATGTCCCTTTACTAGGGTCGATTAATTATTTTTCACCCGGCTACCAGCATATACATAGATGAAATCAAAAGCTCATCACTGAGGCCTGGAGTAGTTCAGTGTTCCACAATTATGACAAGTTCTGCTGTCAACGCTGTTCTCGAACTCCTCAATCCCAGCCTTGACTTGGGTCCCCAGGTCAGTCATATAAAATTCAATCTCGTGCACAATATTTCTGCAAGATGAACAGTACCAACGCATCTTGTCATTAGCCCCAGCGGGTCTGTCCTGCTCAACCACAATTCCCACGGTATTTTCATACCTTACAGGGCTGTGCGGAGTGTTTCCAGGCAGCAAATAAGAGTCACCTTCGTTGATCGTAATGTCTATAAACTTCTCATCGCCTTTCCGGGTCTCATCGACGACCCTGAGGGTCATTGAACCCTTCTTCTGAAGAAACCATTCAGGTGTTGGATTAACATGATAGTCAGTACGCTCGTTAGGACCACCGACGATCATCACTGTGAACCCACCTCGGTGCAAACAAAAGTTATTTACAGGAGGTTGCAAAAGACACTCATTTTCTTTCAACCATTTGTCTAAATTAATTGGGGAAGTATTCAGCATTTTAATAGATGACTAACTGGATAGTTAACTGGAGAGTCAATCAGAATGACGGTAATTATTTAATTAAAGTGTCAGCATACCATCTCAACTCATTAATTAGAGTCATCCAGAACGACCTCCAGTAACTTGACTATCTAACCTTTCATCGCCTCTGAAGTGTCTGGTACGTACTTAGGTTGCTCTACTATCCATCATAATGACCGGAATCGCTGGTGCTGAAGATATACTGCGAAGCCGGCCTCTTTATAACGGTCGTGGTTCGGATTTCCCTCGTAAAGTGCTGAATAGGGCAGAGGTACCCCAGATTAAGTTACAGCCATCACAACCCAGTGAGGCCATGTTTGAACCGTGGTATCGGGAATGCGATGACGTCGTAAGAGCTTGCGAAATGCACGACAAGCGGTGTGAGGCTTTCGACCAATGGTACGCACAACGGTATATGAGCAACAAACCTCCCGGTATGGTGAGTAACGTCGTGTTGTCACCGCTAAGACGAAACTAGAATGTTTAAAATATGTACATAAGCCGTTTAAATGATTTTGGCGTCCTTCAACTTGTCAACAAGCTCATCGACAGAGTTGACCTTGACACCAGGCGCTCTTGGCTGGGGCTCCTGGATGGAGGTCACTTTCAAACGGGGCTCGAAGTCAACGTCACTGAAGTCCTTGAGTGCCAATTTCTCCATGGGCTTCTTCTTGGCTTTCATCAAATTTTGCAAGCCTACGTAACGTGGGATGTTGAGACGCAGATCTGTGGTGATCACCAGCGGCAGAGAAGCACTTATCACTTCTTCACCCCCATCCACTTCACGAGTCACCTGAACCCTTCCGGACTCCAAAAACTCGACTTTAGCAGCATTGGTAGCCTGTGGCCACTTAAGCAAACCGGCCAGCATCTGCCCGGTGTTGTTGCAGTCATCGTCGATGGCCTGTTTGCCCATGATAACCAAGTTAGAGTTTTGCTTTTCGACCACCTGTTTCAAGACCTTTGCCACAGCCAAGGGCTCAATTCTGGCATCTTTTGAGTCTATCAGAGTAGAAGTGTCAGCACCCTTAGCCAAACAGTTCCTCAGGATATCCTGCGCCTTAGTAGGACCAATTGACACCGCGTGGATACTCTCGACCAGCGATTTGTTGTTCTCTCTGATTCTCACTGCTTCTTCTACGGCAATATCATCGAAGGGGTTTATGCTGAACTTAACGCCGGTGGTTTCTATTGCAGTACCGAGTTTGTTCACCCTTGGTCTAATCTGGTAGTCAATGACTCTTTTGACTGGAACTAGAATGCGTAACTGCCTGCTCGCCATTGTGTGCACTTGAAAATGGATATTAGTCCAGTCTAACCAGGAGTGGCAAGCCTCGAGAACTATGGATCTGGTCGATTTAGCAGTGTAAAATGGGTGAGCTCTAATTTTTCACCTGAAAACGTACTTGTCACGTGACTATGACAACTGGAGGCCTATCAGGCGTTATTTATCAGGTAGCTCGAACTTCGTATTCTACAGCCTCCAAACCTGGTTCTTGCGACTACGGTTATGGCGTCTACGCTTCATGTTTTATTTTAGGTTGAATCTTTTTTTTTGTATTGGAAATGCGCGCACGCTCTACAAAACATGAAACCAATTGGCGAAAACAATTATTAAGTTGAGAATCAATAAACGTTGTGCCCATCAATTGCTATAATGGAGTTTTTGATGCTTCACAGTAGTTTCCAAGGTATTTTTGAGAGGCAGAATACTAGCAGAGAAGGTCCTGTACGTCTTGGCCAGTGTTGTTGGTACCACGATACTGAAAAATTTCACGTAAATTAAAGCGAGAATAAATCTGAAAACAAATTAATCTCGATGACTTAATTTAACCACACATCTATATAGACTAGAGTAGATCGCAAAATGACTGAATTCGTGGTCACTTGCATCGGGCACGATGATACACTACAATCTTCGAAGATTGAAGAAATTTTGAGCGGAATTAAGTCAGCCGTATCTGAAGAATTCACCGTTGCACAAGAGACCAAGAACTTAGCTCCGAACGCCTTGGATGTTTACATTTCCGGCCAAAAAGACACTTCTTCAAAGCAATTGAAGGAGCAGCTACAAGACATAATAGACGGCTACAATGATGTCGACATCATCGTGCAAGTGAACGACGCTTTCCGTCACAAGAAACTAATCGTGTTCGACATGGACTCGACTCTGATTTACCAGGAAGTCATCGAGCTCATTGCTGCGTACGCCGGCGTGGAAGACAAGGTGCGTGAGATCACCGAACGTGCCATGAACAACGAGCTCGATTTCAAGCAGTCATTGCGTGAGCGCGTGAAGCTCTTGAGAGGGCTAGAGATCGAAAAGCTTTATGGCGAGATCAAGCCAAAATTGCGTATTACAGAGGGCGTTCCCGAGCTGTGCAAGCAATTGCAGACTCAAGGCTGCAAGTTAGCAGTGTTGAGCGGTGGTTTCGTACCGTTTGCCAACTACATCAAAGAGCAATTGAATTTCGACTTCGCCAGAGCGAACGTCCTCGAGACAGACAGCCAGGGTCTCCTCACCGGCGTTACCTCCGGTCCAGTAGTGGATGGCCAATGCAAGGCTGAGACTCTTCTGCAATTGTGCCAAGAGTACGGCATCCCCCAGCAAGCAAGCTGCATGGTCGGTGACGGCGGGAACGACCTGCCGGCTATGGCTGCTGCAGGGTTCGGGGTCGCCTGGAACGCCAAGCCCAAGGTCCAACAGCTAGCCCCAGCCAAACTGAACACCAGATCAATGGTCAACCTACTACACGTGTTCGGGTACGAGACCAAATGATAGAATTTTTAATGTTAATCTATGTAGTCGATACCTATTTAGATGTTAGAAGCAATAGCCTGCTTAACAGCAGCTGGGTTGGCACCAACAACCTTAGCCACTGGCTTACCGCCCTTGAAAAGGATGAATGTAGGCATAGAAGAAACCTCGTTCTTCCTCGCAACCTCAGGCAATTCGTCCACATCAACCTTGTAGAAGTCAGCCTGAGTGTATTCAGTTGAAAACTTCTCCACCATTGGGGCAATCATCTTACAAGGACCGCACCACACGGCAAAGAAGTCGACGACGACCAACTTGTCAACAGAGATGAACTTTTCGAAATCGCTAGCAGAAGTAACAGCAGTGACCATTATTTTATCTATATGTGAGTGTTCGACAGATTTGAGATTTCCACCCCTGTTTCAACCTTACAGGCCTCTTATATACTCCTACTGCCCTGAGTTTGCACTGGATCCCTGCTCTTCCTAGAGGCGAGAACTTACTAAGCGGGCAAAGCAAGGACGCTACGGCCAGAACAAGCAAGGTAATCGTTAGAAACACAAAAGTAAGCGTTCAAACTACAAAATAGAGAGCCATTAGTCATAAGGAGAGTCACCGAATCCAATGCTAAATCTCACTAAGCTTCGATAGCGCTCATATTAGGGCTTTCAGTTACATATGAAGGATGAGGGTTACCCGTTCCAAAACGTTGGGAGCGACACCTTAAAGCTGTTTTTGTGGCAGGAAATAATGTTGGCGGCTGATTTCAAGGTAAACAATACTCTTGTAGGAGTAAACAAGAACTACAAGAAGAGGATCTGTTGAGTATTTAGGTTCCAGATGAGTAGTGGAGGCGACCAGGGTGATGAGGATTATACTGGGCTGCCTTTGGGCGAGAGATTGGGACATAAACTGTGGAAAGCGCGGCTCCATGGGTACCAGGAGCTGAACGCGCTGATGGAAAATGGAACGGACGAGAAAGCAATTGACCTTTACTGGAGGGACCCTGAGCAGTTTGCCCGGTATGTAGTAGATCCTAATGTTGCTGCACAAGAACAGGCTATTTTGGCGCTTGAAAGCCTTTTGAAAAGAAAGCGGCTACCCTCGCGGGGAGTGGATCTTAGAGGTGTGATAGGGCTGTGGGTTCCAGCTCTGGTAGAGAAGGGTCTAGGGTCTTCACGTGCTAGTACTAGAGCCAGATCGATGGAATGTGTGCTATTATTGTGTTCGTACGACGAGTCTGTGACATTTAGTGTGGAAACAGTCTTGCCCTTTTTAGGCAAAAGACTGCCCAAGTTGGTGGCTTCTGCTCTAAGCTGTATCAGTGAGCTTGTCAGGTCTTACCGTTTTGTCAATGTGGACACCAGTGGTCTTTTGCCGCTTGTGTTGGAGCCGCTTGTGAAGTTGGCCGGTCATGCGGACAAGACTGTCAGAGCGCAGACTATGACGCTGATAGTGGAGGTCTACAAGGTGACCGGGAAGAACAGGGCGCTTTTGCAGGAATTACTCCTGGAGCATCTGAAACCGATTCAGCAGAATGATTTACAAAAACTCTTTAATAAGGCTGATGAAGCAAGTGAGGACGAGAAGCGTCTGTTGTTCATGTGGCAGGAAACCGATCAGCAGAAAGTGGACAAAGATGGGGACACCCTCATGGATCTGAAAGGGCCCTCTAGCCAGGAGGTTAGCTCTACTCAGAAAGCAGAGAGTGAACAGCAAGCGGCGATAGATCCTTTCGATCTTTTGCCGGAGCAAACAATAACGGATAAGCTGCCTCCTGAGTTCCATGACAGGATAGGTTCAGCGAAATGGAAAGACAGAGTTGAGGCATTGAGTGAATTCTGGGACACAACGGTATCAAAAGTGAAGAAGCTTAAGGCCAAAGGTCAGGACTACACAGAGATTCTAACCATCATGTCCCATATAGTGCAGAAGGACGCCAACGTCCAAGCAGTCACTCTAGCGGCGCAATGCATCCAGGCAATATGTGCCAAATTGAGGACTCCAGGGTTTACAAAGCATTACGCTACGATTGTCTTCGTGCCCCTGCTCGAGAGGACAAAGGAGAAAAAACCTTCGGTGATCGAATCAATACGAGAAGCGCTTAGGACAGTTTGCCAGTTTTATAATCCGTTGAGTCCGAGTGGCCATAACGAGGACCTTCTCCAAGAACTTTTACAATACATGACTCACAAAACGCCGCAGATAAGGATGGAGAGCACGCAGCTGTTCACGTTCACCATCAATCAGTTGCACATAAACGAAACGCAGGTGCTCCGAAGATACCTGCACGACGATATCGTGCCAGCTGTAATAAAAATCGTTAACGACACTCAACCCAGCATCAGGAATGGCGGCTTCGAGTGCTTTGCCAACTTGATAAGACTACTTGGCAAACGCGAGTTGAGCTTGGCGTTAGAGAAGCTCGACAATCTTAAAAGGAAGAAAATTGAAGAGCACCTAGCTACCTTGCCGATTGCACCAGAACCACACGTTAAAGCGACAACTACAAGCGATTCGCGACCAACGTCGTCCCAGGCCTCGACAATTCCAACTAAGAGAGGTCCCAGCTCACCGCTGCATAAAAAATCCAAGGCGGCCTCACCTTCTGCGGCGAGATCGAGAGTTCTGCTCACTTCCAGATCTTTAACAACAGCACAGCCAGCACCTTCACCCCAGTCAACGGTAAACACTAAGGAATTGGAACAGCTTCAGAGGGAAAAACAGGATTGGATACGTGAGCGCCATCAGTTATTAAATCAAGTCAAGAATCTGACAGGCTTTCAAAGTGAGTTGAGCGACGAAAATGATAGTCTACGAGAGCAATTAAAAATTGCTCAAACGAATCTTCACGAGAAGGGATTACAACTTAGATCTAAAGAGCTGCAACTGGGAAAATTACAAGATCGTGTCGCACAATTAGAATCTGAGTTACGCCGCCAGCAGCACCAAAGTCATCAATCACCACATTCAACACAGCGGCACTTTTCCTCATCCGACGCATCCGCAATTTCGACCAACTTGGGTGTCAGGTCGCTGTCCTCATCGTCTTTTGAACCAAAGACCGTCAAAGGCAAACACTCAAGGACACCCAGCGAATCCAGCGATGACCTTCCCCGGCGCGTTGACTCGTTGCAGCTGAACAATGAGGTTATCAATGAAGAGAGCTGGAAACGCGCAGCTGAAGTAACGTCACAACTCAAGGCCAGGATCGAACGGATGAGAGCCAAGTCAAAGGGTATAAATAATAACGTTTAATGAATAACATTGGTCTCAAGCTCTCTACGTGTTCGCAAGCGTCTGGCGCTTGGGCTTAACGTACGTCTTGGGATCATGTTTCAGCGATAGTAACTTGTCTTGTAAACGATACAGCAGAGCGGGAGTCAACTGCTTCCTCTCGATCTCTTCACAGAACTCCTGGTAAAGGCTTTGACAGTGTCTCATGTTATTAACATCGTTAGGATTGGTGGATTCTATCTTGCTTCGTATCTCCTTCAGCCTTTCTCTGTACTGAGCAAGCTGTCTGGACTTGACGTTAAGCTGAGTGCTTAACTGGCCAAAGGGCGTGAACTTTGGCACTTTCTCAGGCTCCACGGGCTCTACGCTACTGACCTGAACAAACCTATCGTTGAAGAAGGGAATCGTAGACTGCAAACAGGCGTTCACCGAATCGACGCTATCGAACTTGATCAGAGCGTTCCTACGGGGGAGGCCCAGGCTACCGCAAAGTTTGAACCCACAAATCGACCCAAACTGCCGGAACTCCTGCAGGATGACCTTGCACTGGCAAAACTTCTGTGGTATATCATAGACAGTCACCCAGTTTTCCGTGTCTTCCCCATGTTTGTGGCGCGCAACAATCACATCGTACAGCTCCTGGGCAAACACCTCTTTGTCTCTCACAATCCCGTCCAAAAGCTTACTCACAGTCTGTATGAACTCATCCCTTTCCTTATAAGCAGGCACTTCATCCAGCAACTCCAGCACAAACTCCTTCAAGAGCACCGGATCAGATTTAGACACAATTGGCACAGTGGAATCCAGCCATTGCCCGACCTGCTGTATGTCGTCGATTTTCATTTCACTACCCAATGGCTATGCAATGGCCATCCAAAAGCTCATGCTGAATCAAACCTTCCGTTACCAAGACATAGCACATCCATGATGAACTACTCAACCGAGGTTGTTCCGAACAAGATCGGATAATCGTATACCGTGGCCTTGTTTTTCCGCTCAGCGAAGATGTTCCTATCGGAAAATCTACGGAATTCTATCGCCTCTAAACGCATATGCATTTACAGGACTGGGTTCCACTTACGCTTATCCAGCTTCCTCTTTTTTCGCGGTATTCCGCCTAAACGCATAATTGCGGCAACCACTAATCAATATGCGTTTAAAGAATCACGAAATATGCAGTTAGTGGAAGGGGAATCAGCTCATCGGAATGAAAAATTCAATAATATCGAGAGTTCGAAATAACAACAAAGGTGTCCAATTTTATTCAAGCTTATGTGCGTGGAGCCACTGGCTGTGCATAACCTTGTATCAGAGCTAATCGCTAAGGTTGACCTATCGAATAATCTGTAGAGTGCCCAGAAATGGACTGAGGAAAAGAAAGAAATTTCGGTTGGGTACGAGTGGTTAACTAGCAGGCCTGGAGAATCGATTGCCCTTTGGATATTAAGGTATATAAGCAGAGCGGATAGTTGATGGATTTGTTGATTGAGTTGTCAGTTTTTTCTTGTTTGCTCCTTTCATAAAAGGTCAAGTTTATTGCAAACTCAAATCAACACTACAATGTCTGAAATCACTCTAGGTCGTTATCTATTCGAAAGATTAAAGCAAGTTGACACCAACACCATCTTCGGTTTGCCAGGTGACTTCAACTTGTCCTTGTTGGACAAGATCTACGAAGTCCCAGGTATGAGATGGGCTGGTAACGCTAACGAATTGAACGCTGCTTACGCTGCTGACGGTTACGCTAGAGTTAAGGGTATGGCTGCTCTTATCACCACCTTCGGTGTCGGTGAATTGTCTGCCTTGAACGGTATTGCCGGTTCTTACGCTGAACACGTTGGTGTTTTGCACATTGTCGGTGTCCCATCCATCTCTTCCCAAGCTAAGCAATTGTTGTTGCACCACACCTTGGGTAACGGTGACTTCACCGTCTTCCACAGAATGTCCGCTAACATCTCTGAGACCACCGCTATGATCACTGACATCAACACTGCTCCAGCTGAGATTGACCGTTGTATCAGAACCACCTACGTCTCTCAAAGACCAGTCTACTTGGGTCTACCAGCTAACTTGGTTGACTTGAAGGTCCCAGCTTCTTTGTTGGACACCCCAATTGACTTGTCCTTGAAGGCCAACGACCCAGAGGCTGAACAAGAAGTCGTTGACACTGTTTTGTCTTTGATCAAGGACGCTAAGAACCCAGTTATCTTGGCTGATGCTTGTTGTTCCAGACACGATGTCAAGGATGAGACCAGAAAGTTGATTGACGTCACTCAATTCCCATCCTTCGTCACCCCAATGGGTAAGGGTTCCATTGATGAACAAAACCCAAGATTCGGTGGTGTTTACGTCGGTACTTTGTCTTCCCCAGAAGTCAAGGAAGCTGTTGAATCTGCTGACTTGATCTTGTCTGTCGGTGCTTTGTTGTCCGATTTCAACACTGGTTCTTTCTCTTACTCTTACAAGACCAAGAACATTGTCGAATTCCACTCTGACTACATCAAGATCAGAAACGCTACTTTCCCAGGTGTCCAAATGAAGTTCGCTTTGCAAAAGCTCTTGGGTAAGGTCGCTGACGTCGCCAAGGACTACAAGCCAGTTCCAGTCCCAGCCAAGGCTGCTGAGAACGCTGCTACTGACGACTCCACTCCATTGAAGCAACAATGGATCTGGAACCAAGTTGGTAAGTTCTTGCAAGAAGGTGATGTTGTCATCACTGAAACCGGTACTTCCGCTTTCGGTATCAACCAATCTCACTTCCCAAACAAGACCTACGGTATCTCCCAAGTCTTGTGGGGTTCCATCGGTTTCACCACTGGTGCTACCTTGGGTGCTGCTTTCGCCGCTGAAGAAATTGACCCAAAGAAGAGAGTCATCCTATTCATTGGTGACGGTTCTTTGCAATTGACCGTCCAAGAAATCTCCACCATGGTCAGATGGGGCTTGAAGCCATACTTGTTCGTCTTGAACAACGATGGTTACACCATTGAAAGATTGATTCACGGTGAGAAGGCTCAATACAACGACATTCAACCATGGAAGAACTTGGACCTATTGCCAACTTTCGGTGCCAAGGACTACGAAACTCACAGAGTTGCTACTACCGGTGAGTGGAACAAGTTGACTCAAGACTCTGAGTTCAACAAGAACTCCAAGATCAGAATGATCGAAGTCATGTTGCCAGTCATGGATGCTCCATCCAGTTTGGTCGCTCAAGCTCAATTGACTGCTTCCATCAACGCCAAGAACTAAGATGCTTAGTCTGTTCTAGGAGTTTATGAACGCTATGAAATATATAATTACCGTTATTGTATAAGGTTAAACTTTAACATTGGTTTCTGATATAAGGTCCATTTTCTATCTACATTTGTTTGACGTTTATTGGAAAGTACAATTACTGTGCTACTTATTCTTTACTTCTTGGCGCAATCTTGAAGCTGAGGATGTCATTCTTTCCTGGCTCTACAACACTGTCCTCACTAACTCTAACACCTCCAACGGTTTCAATGGCTGCTACAGTAACCTCCGTGCCCATAATGTACTTCGTCACCTTACCGACTGGGGTTCCTTTTTTCACTAGGAAACAATCTCTAAAAACATTGATCCCATTTCCGCCAGTGAAAGTCTGAATATTCTTCACCGTGTACACAGGTATCAGGTTAAGAACATCTGTAGCTGCCTGCAAGACTTGCACAACACCAGTGGAGCCAAATCTGTAAAGGACCAAATCTCTTATGTTTTCAATTCTCTCGAGCACTTTGTCATCTAGTGGCTTCAGGTTTTCGGGGTCATCTTCAAAGGTATCCACGAATTCCGTGCCTTCTTCGTAACGAATAAACTTCTGCTTGTTCAGTTTCCTCAGGAAAATTTCCGTTATGGCACTTGTTAACACAGCCTTAGTATTTGGGTATTTCAACATAATCTTTGACACGTTCTTATCAGCATCGGGGTGGTCAATCTTGTTCAACGCTAAAACTGTGGGAAACTTCTCTTCCATAAAAGATTTAACGACTTTTGTAATCCAGGCATCATCCCAGTCCTGTAATGGGGGCAGATTTGCGATTCTATCGAGAGCCCTCTGAATCATCGTGGCCTGCGAACCGTAACCACCAAATTGCGCTTGCAAAGTATCCACAATACTGGATTTGGTTGCAGTGTGTCTGCGCACAATTGAACCCCATCTTTTCTTCAAGTTCCCCTCGATCCACAGTCTGATTTCGTCTTGCAGCCATTCGATGTCGTTCAGAGGGTCGTAACCTCTAGTGTTCTTACCTTCCGCATCCGTGCAACCGCTCACATCCACAACGTGAATCAGCGCATCAGCGTGTCTCAGGTCGTCTAGAAACTTGTTACCAAGACCCCGGCCTGCATGGGCCCCAGGAACTAAACCGGCCACGTCCAGTAACATTATCGGTATGTGTCTCTTTCCATGTGAGCACCACCCGTAATTGGGTTTACAAAGATCTTGTTTTCCAACCCTAGAGCATGCACAGTCCACTTGAACATACCCAGTAGCTCTGTTGGGGTCAATTGTGGTGAAAGGGAATGCCCCCATCGCTGCCGCGGCATCGGTAAGCGAATTTAGAGTGGTTGATTTACCGGAGGAAGGCTTCCCTACAATACCAATAAGTGGGTCTCTTGGCATGATGGTTCTCAACAGATAGTAAGCATTCAATGGCTATCAAAGGTTAGCTAAGAGGATAAACGTTGGTTCACATGATTTTTCATGTATATTCAAGATTTTTCAAGATTAGCCTAGTTCCTTCGAGATTGAAAAAATTTTGATGGGCATCGCTTCAATGCCTATAAAGCAGAGAATCAAAGAGAACCCTCTGTTGTTCTTGTGAAGTTGAGAGAGTAATTTTCTGAGGAGATCTCTACTTTTGATAGTACCATGAGTGAAAAGATCGAAGAAGCAAGAGAGAATAACGGCCAGGAAAGCCTGTTTAAGCCAGTTGGTGAGGCTGTCGAGGAGGTCCAGGAAGAGCCCAACCAGGGTGAGCAGGCCGCCCAAGTGAAGGTCACTGGAGCAGCAGATGCTATGGGTCATCCAGTCCAGGAAATTGAATCACTTTGTATGAACTGTCATGAAAATGGTATTACCAGACTTCTGCTGACATCTATCCCATATTTCAGAGATGTCGTTATTATGTCTTTTGAATGTCCCCACTGTGGATTCAAGAATTCAGAGATCCAGCCAGCTTCAGAAATCCAAGAGAAGGGCTGCAGATATGTCCTGAAAGTTGAGGAGGCCGAAGATTTCAACAGACAAGTAATTAAGTCCGAGACAGCATCGTGCAAGTTTGTGGAATTGGATATCGAGATTCCAGCCAAGAGGGGCCAGCTGACCACTGTGGAAGGCCTCTTGAGTGAGATGATTGAGGATCTGGAGTCAGACCAAGAAACAAGAAAGACTATCGACGAAACATTGTACAAGAAGATCGAAGAGTTCATTAACAAAGTCAAAAGCTATCTAGCTTGTGCGCCAGGCACTCTACCGTTGACTTTCATACTGGACGATCCAGCTGGAAACTCATGGACAGAGTATTCTCCAGGTGAGCCGTTACACAAATGGTCCCGTACCGAGTATGTAAGAACCGACGACCAAAACGTCGAGGTTGGTATCCTTACCAGAGACCAACTTGAGCAGCGTCGTTTAGAGAAACTTCAAGAGTTGTCCAACCGTGAAAGGAATCCTTCTCAATCCGTTGCTGTTGGTTCAGCCAACTCGCAGTTTCTATCCGATGCCACAGACATCGAGAACTTCAACAACGAGGTCCAAACTTTCAGAGCTTCTTGTCCATCCTGTTCGAACGAATGCGAGACTCACATGAAGCCCGTGAATATTCCACACTTCAAAGAGGTTATCATCATGTCCACAGTTTGTGATAAGTGCGGTTACAAATCGAACGAAGTCAAGACCGGGGGAGCCATTCCAGCTCAAGGAAGGAGGATAACCCTTCTATGTGATGATGCCGCTGATCTTTCTCGTGATATACTGAAATCCGAATCATGTTCGTTGACCATTCCTGAGCTCAGTGTAGAAATCCAACAAGGAACTCTGGGTGGCAGATTTACAACGTTAGAAGGTCTGCTGAGACAAGTCTACGATGAGCTACACTCCCGAGTATTTTCACAAACCTCCGACTCCATGGAGGAACACACCAGGGAACGTTGGCTGTCATTTTTTGGCAAAATGAAGGATGCCTTAGACGGCAAGATTGCATTCACCGTGATTATGGAGGATCCATTAGCTGGGTCCTATATCCAGAACGTCTACGCTCCTGATCCGGATCCAAACATGAAGATTGAGGATTACGAGAGAAGCCAGCAACAAAACGAGGACTATGGGCTCACAGATATGATGGTTGAACAACAGTGAGCAAAAGCCTTTAATTTTGTATTAGTAATATAGCATCTGTCCGCTCAAGTAGTAACTTCTGCCAAAAGCGCATCACCTTCAATAAACAAACCACCAATCACATGAATAGAACTGTAAGGAGATGGCTTCAAACGACAAACTTTCTTCATTGGAGAAATTCTTCTATGATAGGAGTCGCCTGAACTTACATTCATGCTTTTTCCTTGGAATCCAACTCAATAGAATTCCTGATAGACCCCTACTAGCCCATGCATTGAGATCCACTATTGCATGCCATCCCCGACTCCATCAAAACGTAGCTGTCGACCCTCAAGACAAAAGGCCATTCGTCAAAGATATACCTAGCATCATTCTCGATGAGGTAGTTGAGTATACAGATTTCGATGACTTTGATGAGCAGTCGATTAATCACATCTTTCGGAGCTACAACTTTGCATACGGTACTGAAAAACCTTTGTGGAAATTACTCGTCCATGAGAGAGAGAAGAGACTGTTCTTGTTAGTCGATCATGCCCTTTTTGATGGGATATCTACAGTACTCTTTTGGAAAGCTTTTGTGGGCTTCCTACAAGAAGAGGATTACGATGAAAATGACGTTCTCTATGTATCTACAGGTGAACCAGTTAAGAACGATAGGCATGCATACGACAAATTGTCTTCTAGCTGGAGTTTGATGATCAAAAAGTTCGCTCTGGGGACCTTGTTCAAACTAATCCCAAGTATGATAACATCAGCTGCTAAAAATCAGCTCCAGTTCAAGAATTACTCCTTTCCCCAAGGCCTGCTTGTACCCAGCACAAACAATGAGGTCCCTTATCAAATACGGAATGACAACTGCCAGCTTAACGTAAAGATAGAGCCTGCTCGTCTGAACGGCATTCTATCCGAATGTAAGAGACATCAAGTTTCCCTGACCTCCTTCATGGCCGCAGTTTTTTCACTGTGTCTACGAACGAAGTTAACAAATGAATGCTATACTGGAACCTGTATCAAGATTGATGTTCCCATGAACACTAGAGGTGCTTGTTCTGATGTCTTACAAACTAAAGATTTCTCTTCGATAATGGGAAACTTTGTAGCGCCGTTAGCCTGTGAGTGCAACCTTAGTGCGCCAAACGGTGTCTGGAATATGGCCAAGACTTTTCAAGCAGACATCAGAAGGCAGTCTACCACAAATTTCCTAGAAACTGTTAGTGACGTTAGACTGCTTGATGCTGTAGACACAGCAGATTTTGTCCGGCAGAAATTGAAAAGCAGTGGACCCGCTGGAACTTTCGAGGTCACTAACCTGGGGTATCAAGATTTTGGAGTTAGTGGTGATTCGGTGTACCATGTTAAGGACGCTGTTTTCAACGAGCCACAGGGACTCTCGGATATATTTACTTGCGCTATGATATCAACACCAGGCAGCGGTCTCAATTGCTGCATCAGTTATCCGAAGGATATTATGTCCGATGTTCAACCTTGCTTCAACTACTTTAGAGAGTACTTTGAGAAGGGTTATTACCTTGAGGACGGCTCTAGATGGAGTTAATTCAGATGCAATAGTATGCTCAATTCTTGACATATGTACGAATTTTTAAGCATCGAACAGTAATGATTTAACAAAAATGCAATGAGAATGACTATATATTAATTAAGATGAGCAAGATTAAAAAAATTAAACTGCGAAACTTTCCGCATGAAAATGAAGACCGGCATCGACGGCGAAGCGTCTGGTACTTTCAATTAATGTTGGTGGACCTGCCGCAATGACATAAACTTCTGACAAATCATTTGCGTTGGCCCCGTATTCACTCCTCGATCGGCAGTAAAGATCGGTAGCTGTCTCGGCATCACACTCTCGCTGAAGACACCACGCGTACTCCGTTCCACCCAATGTCGGTCTACCAAAGAAAGTCTTAACTCCGGAAGGGATTCTGAGCTTCATATCGGAATCGTCAGGACCCAGATGCTCTTCTTGTGATAGCTCACTTTCTGAGGTGACAGACTTATCACTAGGTGGCGGCTCGATGATGGAAGGTTTTCTGAAAATGTCGCCATTGATCAGGGTGTTATCATTCTTCAACTTCAAATTACTATCAGATCTAGACTTCACATTGCGAGCAGAGAAAGTATTTGTGAAATCAATCTCGTCGTTGGGGTCGATGTCTCCTACGCAATCAATATCAGCGTGTGATCCACTTTTCATAAGGGCACCATAACTCTTTGATGGTTCACCTGTGCTCGAACTGCTGCCTACCAGAGGCGAATTCTCTCCGAGGGGAACTGCAACAGGATTTCTTGCGCTAGAGGAGCTGCAAGCAACCGGCGGACGTACAGATGTCGTGCTGTCGACATTTCCGTAACTATCGATGTAATCAATCTGGATATCTTGTTCGCTCTCAAATGTACCACTGATGTATATCTCCAAGCCATCAAAGTTATTCTTGAAGTGATGCAAAACTTTTAAATCTCTGAAATCTCTAACAACCCACATCAGTTTGACCGTTACACCGTTGAAGTTCAAGATTCTAAGTAATGGTAAAGCAAAGGATATTGCAGATCCACCTACGCACATCAATACCCTCCGTGCGGAAATGTTGAAACTCAAGCGTGAAAAGGACGAATTACCTGGGTTGGAGAATGTATTTGATCTCACAGACTGACTCAGAAAGGACCTGGGTCTTCCGCTTTTTTGCATGAAAGTCAGTCTTGGTTCAAAAGCTCCAGTAACAAAGTACCTTTTATTGGAGATTAGCGGGAACCTTCCATTTCGGACTATAAGTTTGGCAGTCTCATCCGTAGGTAAACTTGCAATTGTGTAGGGATGTTGTAAAGGTACCAAGTACTTGCCTATTCTTTTCAACCAGTTGTTTTCACATAAACTCATCCTGATATGGCCAGAGGGCAGTATCGGTTTAGAGGCCAAGTCTTTCAGTGGAAACTCAACCAAAGTTAACGACTTGGATATGTTGATCACTGAGATAGTAGTGGTTCTAGTACGATAGATTCGGTACACGATCTGCGACCCTAGTATTAGACAATTCAAAAAGGTGTAGAAAGGAACGCCTGGTCTCGCGTGCATATGGATCATGATGACAGAGAGCCAGGTGCTGATGTAATGCACTGCATAAAAAAACTTGAAATTCGATCTTCTAAACCGCTGGAGCGAGGTCACAGCGATAAGCACGAATAGTACTAACGCGACTACCCCGTAAATATTGGCAAGCTTTTTCATCTTCAGCCAAAATTTATGATCCCTTGCCATGTACCATGAGTAGAACACAGTGTGCAAGAGAGACTCAACGACCACAACCCTCGAAATCCATTTGTGGATCGGAATCAAAGTCAAATATAGAGTTTCCGGCAACGGAGAGGGCCTCAACGTCAAAAATAGCAGGGGTGGCATCAAGGCAACTGCTATCCGGCCCATCCGCTTGGTTATCTGCAGCAGATCAAGGTCGGCCCCATACAAAGAGCACACCCCTGCTATAGCCGACCACAAAAGACATTGGTGAAGCGACTGGTTATGGTATAAAGGTGACTTGTGTACCCACGACTGGGACCTGAATATGCCCCTCTTAACATACTGAACCGCCCTAAACACCCGGTGCGTCCGGCTTACAATATTCCACAACGGCACTACAACACATAACAGAAAAACAGTAATAGAAAAGCAGAGTACTGCATACTGCCGAACCTGTTTCTTTCGCACTCCCTTGTCCATCTTCTGATCAAAATTCGGTAGATGATCCCAAATCCAACCCATAACTTCATATGCGATAATTCGTAGCCTACCTTCATGAGAGATCGACCCCCCTAAACTCCTGATTTGATCATCCATCATTTTTTAGAGACTTAACATCTGCTTGATTCCATCACTGAAGATAAAATTCCATCATACGCTGATCCAACCTCTGCTCTTAGAGCATAATGGCATTCCAGCCATTAGCTTTAAGGTGCCTTGTAGATTTGCACCCTCGAAAATCCCAAGTGACGGTTTTTGAAAAAAACCCATACATGTTCTGAAGTTTTTAAAACCCGTAAATTATTCTTAAAGTTTGCGTCTATTTTTTGAGTCGCTTTCGAAGGTGCAATTCTACGAGTCCAGGCTGGCATGTGAGATGTCCTCTGCCCGGGGCTAGCGAGGTGCGCAAGGGCTAGTAGGCCGGATGCCAGGCTGGGTCGGTGGGACTGCGTGGAGGGAAGGCAACGGGTGTCAGCCTAGCTGTGGACAGAGCTCCTGGTGGGGCGTAGGCGGAGATCTGCCTAGCGCTGGCCAGCAAGTGAAAAAATAATGAACATCGACCTACCGGAGGGACCAGTAGTGGTTGGTGCTAGCGTTATTGGTAGGTTTGATATTACCAGAGATTGTTAATTTGATTGGTATAATCGCGACCTTTTAAGTGCTTCCATTGATTGAAGATAAGTCCAAGAAGGAACCAGCACAAGAACGAGATATTGAGATGTCTTTACCAGCTACTTTTGACTTGACCCCAGAAGACGCCCAATTGTTGTTGGCTGCTAACACTCACTTGGGTGCTAGAAACGTGCAAACGCACCAAGAGCCATACGTGTTCAAGGCTAGACCAGACGGTGTTAACGTTATCAACGTCGGTAAGACCTGGGAAAAGTTGGTCTTGGCCGCTAGAATCATCGCTGCCATTCCAAACCCAGAGGACGTTGTTGCCATCTCTTCCAGAACTTTCGGTCAAAGAGCTGTTCTAAAATACGCTGCCCACACCGGTGCCACTCCAATTGCTGGTAGATTCACCCCAGGTTCTTTCACCAACTACATCACCCGTTCTTTCAAGGAGCCAAGATTGATCATCGTTACCGACCCAAGATCTGACGCACAAGCCATCAAGGAAGCTTCCTACGTCAACATTCCAGTTATCGCTTTGACTGACTTGGACTCTCCATCTGAATACGTCGATGTCGCTATCCCATGTAACAACAGAGGTAAGCACTCCATCGGTTTGATCTGGTATCTATTGGCTAGAGAAGTCTTGAGACTAAGAGGTGCTTTGGTCGACAGAACTCAACCATGGACCATCATGCCAGATTTGTACTTCTACAGAAACCCAGAAGAGATCGAACAACAAGTTGCCGAAGAAGCTGCTGGTGTCGCTGCTGATGAAGAAGAAGTCAAGGAGGAAGCTACCGAAGAACAAACTGAAGCTACTGAATGGGCTGAAGAGTCTGCCGAAGCTGTCGCTTGGTAATCGACCCTTACATGTACACAAGTATGACGTTTTATCTATAGTTTCTCTTACTCATCATCCTCACTGTATTGTTATTGCACAGTAGTATACAATAATTGAACAAATGTGTTTTAAATAAGTTTGAATTAAACAACACGGTTGTTGGTATTCTATAATAGAAGTTAATTTTTAAGAAAGGTAAGATCTATTCAGTATCTCATCATCTTATTATATTTTATGCTAGCTATATTACATTAAAAAACCACGTTTGAAAAAAAAGCCTAAGTTTACATTTTGCCTTCTACATATAGCGGATATACGTAGAGTACATATCCCAATGTTGTCAAGACATTTAGTTCATGGACTTAACCAATTTGTTGATGAATTCCTCACGGTTACCGAAAGCACCACCTTGGATAAAGTGCTTGAACTTTCTTGGGACACCCCAGCCACCAGATGGGTTGGATAGCTTGAATGGCCACAAGAAGTTGTTAGCTTGCTTGAAGTGTGGACCGACGGTGACAATCTCGTGGATCAAGTCATCGATGGACAAGATACCGTATTGACCCAAGTTGGCTTCAACGATAGAGTTGTCGGACAAAGCAATTCTTTGCTTGTTGATCTTACCGAAACCTCTCTTGTAGACCAATTGTCTAACGGTAGAGTAGGATGGGTAACCGTAAGCGACGTATGGTTCAATCAACTTCAACAATTCGACGGTAGCCTTGGTGACCTTGACGAAAGTACCAGAGTTGATTTGGACCAATCTCAACAATTGTAGAACCTTTCTTGGCTTAGGTGGGATCTTGTTGATACCCTTGATTCTGACAACGAAGACCAATTTTGGTTGAGCTTCGACGTAGTAAGAACCAGAGGCCTTGGCATCACGCTTAGCTTGGATGACGGCTCTTTGAGCAGCCTCGTATTCCTGTTGGTAAGCGGTGTTTCTTTGCAAGATAACAGCTCTCTTCTCCTTGTTAGCCTATAGTAATTGAAATCCAAAGTTAGTAACAAAGTCTTGTTGGTGTCTTGGTGACGCACAACAGCATACAGAAAGCGCGAGAAAGCCAGTTGTCAGGCGAAAGATGGTGTAATTGATCGACAACATCGCCGAAGCTAGTCGAGAATTGTAATGGGATACAAAGAGTCTTCATCATTCTGACTGTCCGGCTGCTTCCTCCATGCTGCATAGCTTGTCACTGTGAACTCACAGCTAAATCTATCACATACGGCCTTACGAGCAGCTCTTTCAGAGGCAACTTGTTCGTTGGATCTCTGTTGAGTCTTGTTCTTCTTCAAAAGGGTTTCAGGAGCCAAGATTTTTCTATTATACTAATG
The DNA here is from genome assembly GCA_012851205.1 of Torulaspora pretoriensis. NCBI lineage: Eukaryota > Fungi > Ascomycota > Saccharomycetes > Saccharomycetales > Saccharomycetaceae > Torulaspora > Torulaspora pretoriensis. The sequence continues at coordinate 918,361 of JABBEO010000005.1, forward strand.
TTAGAATTTGAAATTCGTTGCAATAAATACAAAGTCACATCGAACTGAAATTCACCACTTTCATTCGACGAGAGGGAGTGCGGAAACATACTGGAGGTACTGCCATTGAGCATAATGGTGATCAAGAGACGCAGTAAACCAACAAGTAATGTCTTCGTTCCACCTTAAAGGTAGAAATCTCCCCTACAGCTTCCACACCGACTGTTTAGGCGGTTGGTGGGTTGGGGTCTGGGTTGACATCTCAAAGAGTGCTAATGATGATGAACAATCCAATGTAACTTGTTATTGATGGAAATCTTAAACATACTCAGCAGCCATTTTGGTAGGTATTCGGACGATTGCTTTGTAAGAAGTTCCCAACTGTAAATGTGCTCTAGTTCACATGAGGTCTCTTATACCTGGTGGAAAACTCAGGCATCGGTAAGCGGCATGAGTCTCAACGAGTTCGCGTCGGGTCACGTCCAGACCAAAAAACTAAAAGTTTCAAAAAATAAAATAAAAAATAAAAAGGTACGGGTGTTGGATGTCACAAGATGCATGGGTGTTGAAAAACAGTCACAGGGGTTCCAGCGGTCTATAGTCATAGACTAGTAGTACCGGTGATACTCGTAGTACTGATGGTACTGATGGTACTGATGGTACTCGTGTTGGAGCAAGAGCTGTGAAAGAGCGATTATGTAAGACTGTAGAAGGCGTATGAATCAGCCCCGAAAGATGGTTAACTAGTAGACAACATCGCTATACGCTAGTCACTAAAATGTCTGAATGACACTTATCATCACTTCATCTATCCTTCTACATTCCCGCTGTTCTGAGGGAACAAATGGGTTGTGTACTCACAACATATATGTAGTTACAGTGTGCTCTTCTTTAGTGAAGTTGTGTTCAGAAGGAGTTGTGAGTTGTGATGAAATTGCATGGCTTTTATACTGTGCAAAATTTTTCGCTTCCGGGCATAGTGAGGAAGGTCTCAAAGGCGCCGGATGGGCATACGGGCATATGACAACAGGGCGGATTGTGCGTGATATGCGGCGAAAGCAGTAGTCATCTAGGGTCAATTGAACGGCTGGTGGGCGATGAGTGCTAGTGCAGCGGTTATTGGGGGCGATAGAGGTGCTTTGATCTCAGATGGACGTGAGAGGGACTACAACCATGCAGTTGATGGCGAGTACCAACGGTTGAGAGGGCTCGCTGAAGAGGCACGGAAGAAGAGACAGCAGCTGTCACATGAGTCGCAGGAAGCATACAAGCAGGGGGATGGAGCCCGGGCGCACCAGCTCAGCGAGAAGGCCAAGGTACAACAACGGCTGGTGGACCAGCACAACATGGAAGCAGCGGAGTACGTTTTTGTGCAGAACAATGCGGATTCCAGCAGCGATGAGATTGACTTGCATGGGTTATACGTTAAGGAGGCCTTATGGATCCTACAGAAGAGGATTGCTGCTGGGGTAAAGAATCACGAGCCGTATGTCAAGGTTATTGTCGGCAAAGGAAATCACTCGCAGGGCGGGTTGGCCAAGATTAAGCCTGCCGTCGAGGAAATGTGCCAGGAAGCCAATTTGAAGAACTATGTGGACCGGAAGAACCAGGGTGTTTTGATTGTAGAGCTCGAGAACGCCAGCATTCCCTCGTCATGGGGCAACACTGAGCTGGTGGGCGGTAAACCGCAGGAGGCTCACCAGGCTAACACTTATCACGCACCTCAGCAGCCGCAATATCAACAGCAACATCACCAGCAACAGCAACAGCAACAGCAACAGCAAAGCTCTAGCAGCGACGGGGATTTGCTGGCCAAGTTACTCAAGTTATTCTGTGTTTGTATTCAAAAGAATGTATAGTAGCTATCTGTAATCCCTGATGCCGAATATTTTATCGTAGGCCTGGCCGTCCGGTGATTCGACGGTGGTTTCTTTCCAATCTTGCCAGCGCCAGCCCAGGCGGCTCAGGAACCCTATTCTTTCCCACCATGGCGTTTCATAGTAGAGATCGGCTTGATCGTCAGTACCAAAGCGTTTAGCGATATAAAACAATAATGAGAACAGAGTTATCGATAGAAGCATGATGATGGTGAACGGCACAATATCGTTGTTCGACTTCGAAGGCTTGGTGTACCACTGGTAAGTGCCTTGGCTATGCTGCATCTGCTCCCTTAAGGCGTTTATTGTAAGCAGCTGTTCCTGCAGTTTTCTCTTCATTTCGCTAATGATGAACTCATGTCGCGTCGATACGGGCTCGTCCTCTACTGGAGCTTCATGGGTGGGACTTTCAGCATGATCCTTGTAAAAGCTGAACTGTCTCTGCAGAAACTCGTACTTATCCTTGTACTCACTCAGCCCGCGAGTGAGATTTATGAGCTCCCTGTCCTTCTCAGCTATGATATCTTCTTTGAACTGTAATTCCTCAGTCAACGCGGCTATCCTGTTCTGCAAATTTCTAAGTTTGAGATCCTTCTTTTGAGGACTCTCCAGCGTACTTTCCATCGTATTCTCCTCCCCAGGAGGTTTTTGAAGAAGGGTATTTGGAATCTTACCAGCGGGAAACGTGCCCTCGACGGCATCCTTGAAAGTCTTCCCTACCAGTCCCTGAAAGATCTCTTTGAACTCGTCCTTATATATCTTGAAAAACTCCTTCTCCTTTGCAAACGTATCTATAACATTCTTGCCAGTGTTAGACAGTAATCGGAGCTGTCCTGATCCACCCCTGTTCAACACCTGTTCAATTGCCTGTATCAGTTGAGGGAAGTTCTTAGCGTAGATAAACCCTTGGTTCCTTTTATCAACATTCCCCCATGCCACATCCAGTACAATCGAGGAGCTAGATCTGTCGTAGTCCATGGCTTAAGTACTGTTCCTCTGATTGTGTGAGTTGTTGATGGCGGTAAAAGTTATTTTGTTTATCGCTTACACTTAAAGTTCACCCATACAAGATAAATACAAACAGAAAACGAATTCAAGAAGCATAGCAATCAAATGACAGTACAGGAGGCACATATAAGATAGTGGTAGTCTCCAACTCTTTTAGAGCGGCGATTGTCCTACCACCTTGAGTTTTACTGCATAATCGTTCAAAAGTAAGCCTAGAAGCTTGCTGAAAAAGGGCCTACCCACAACAAGTCTTTCTGGGAGCCTCTAGGAGGTATTCCGACTCTCGTAACTAGCTGTTAGGACCATGAACACTGTACGTTTGTTGGATCGATGATCCGTTTCTAGTGATCACCAAGTGGTTTTCCGTATATTAACAAGGTTATTCACGAGTAACGCTCAAGATGGTACTTTAAAGGGCTTTAAAGGGCCTTCTAGACGTGTTACCAGGGTTTTGAGTGAGTTTTATCCATTACTCAGGAAATTATTATCTAGTCAACCACCTTTGTTGAGTTTTCAGGCTTCTAAAGCTTTCTTTGTTCTATTGGCATGATGGAGAAAGTCCCCAGCTTAAATGATGACGATATTGAAAAGATACTGCATCCCAGCAACCTTTTTGGTGAGGAATTGAGACCGCTGGAGAAAGTTTCACCGGCGGGCGCCATTGAGGACATCGTCAACCCGTCTATGGACCCGCAATCGATTGGTTCTTCACATGATGGCATAGCCAGCATCCCGCATGAACCGGGGCAGCATTTGGTTCAAAGAATGACTCCTGTTGGACTGTACCCTCACCAGGATGATAGATTGAACGGCCAGCTTTTACCTATGTACAGGAATCCACAAGCCTTGCCGCAGCAACCGCAGCCGCAACAGAGCAGTACAAGACACACAAAGACAAGACCTGCGTTTGTGAACAAGGTTTGGAGCATGCTCAACGATGAGTCCAACATGAACTTGATCCAGTGGAGCGAGGACGGAAAGTCGTTTATTGTTGTGAATCGCGAAGAGTTCGTGCACCAAATTCTACCGAAGTATTTCAAGCATTCCAATTTCGCTTCGTTCGTGAGGCAGTTGAACATGTATGGCTGGCATAAGGTACAGGACGTCAAGTCTGGCTCGATCCAAAACAGCTCAGACGACAAATGGCAGTTTGAAAACGAGTATTTCATTCGTGGGAGAGAGGATTTACTGGAGAAAATAGTGAGGCAAAAATCCTCTGGTGCTACCAGCGCAAAGGGCAATGTACAGAACAGCAATGGGAGTTCTGACCTGCATCTTTTGGGCGATATCAGTTTTGCCGACCAATCGAACGTCAACGCGCTACTCGGAGAGCTGGAACAGATTAAATACAACCAGATGGCTATCTCAAAAGATTTACTGCGCATAAACAAGGACAACGAGCTGCTATGGAAGGAAAACATGATGGCGCGTGAAAGACACAGGACACAGCAGCAGGCGCTAGAGAAGATTCTTCGATTTCTCGCATCCCTGGTGCCGCACATGGATCAAAAGATGATCACCGAGGGGATTCTCAATAGCGAAGACGTACCACAGGACATTCAAAACCACCAGGATCAACACGAGAACTTCAACACCGTTCAGACGCCCAATCTCGATCTCTTCGATCAGGATTTCTTACGTAACCTACCCAAATCGCGCTTCCTACTGAAGAACCGCTCCAGCTCGACGACGTCGAACCCGGACCACACACAATTGGGCCACGACGGCGCCAAGATATCCGAGATCCCGTTCGATGAGGAAGAAGAAGACCCTGCGCGAGAAAAGCCCACCCAGCGCAACAGCATCTCGGGCCAGGAGACCGTGTCGTTTCTGAACCACCTGCAGTCCAACATTGACGAGCAGGACGCCCGAATCCAGCACCTTGAAGACATGGTCCATATCATCTCGCCCTCGGGGTCCCAGCAAAAGCAGAACAACCTCGACCTGCAGGACTACTGCTTCAACGGCAACTCTCCTCTCGAGTCCCGTCGTTCTGGCGCGGCCCTCAGTCCCTTGCTCCCGCCGGACGACCTGATCCCGCTACACACACAGTCTCCTGCCACCAATCCAGCTCCCGATATAGAGCCTACCCAGACCATCCCAAAAGGCAAACGCTACCTTGAACATGAGCCCTTGGTTGAGGAGATCCCAGAGGACTCTTCCAGCGACCGCAAGAGGCCCAAGAGATGAGTCCGCCTAGCCTCCGCCTAGCCGCGCGCCAGCCTCTGCCTAGCGCCCGGCCCAGCCCTGCCTAGCTCTGCGTAGCCCCGCCTAGCGCCCTGCCTGGAGCCGAGCCCGGAGCCTCAGCGCCGAGCCTAGAAATTTCTTAGCGCGTGCGGCTGAGCCAGGGGCACCTTCTGGGGTAATCACAGTATATAAACAAAGGAGTTTGGACACCTAGACGCTCGAGATCTGTTGTCCAGACAACATCGGTTTGTTTAGAATGGGCGTTCCAATCTATCTTTATGAGCAGTTGATGCAGAGTAACCGCAAGCGGTTAGATAAGTGTTCAAATGAGACCCTTGCGTTCTTAAGGGCGGCTTGGGAAGGTACAAGAAATGGCGATTCAGTAGCAAGTGCAGATCCTAGAGTGCCCATGGGCTCCGAGTGGAGCTACAGGTGGCGCTTCGACCTGAAAAACCGCGTTTCGTGGCCTTTGGGCGGCCTACAGGAGTTTGAAGTTACAAGAAGTAAGAACGCGTCCTATTGGCTATTCTACAAGAAGGACGGCAGCGAGCTCGCGTCCTACAAGGAAGGAACACAGGTGCTGGAGACTATGAGCAGTCTAGAGCAGCTCCTGGACGGCTCGAGGATAACCAGCCTCGACAGACACGAAGATACGCTGGTCCTGGGGCTGGATAATGGTAAAGTGAAGCTGGTCACGTGGCCCGCTTGCCCCGGAGTCGCTCCGCAGAGCTGCTGCACCATTGACCTGGGTCCGGGCCCAGTGCTGGCGGTGTTTGCGGGGCTACTGCCTCGGTTCATTGTGTCGTACACCGGCCACCAGGGGCTCGTGTGCTCCAACAGGCACTCCGGAGTCTCGTCGACCCTTGTCCGGGCCCCCCGGGGCGACCTTCAGGTCGCCCTGGAGTTCCCACGGCTCACTGTGTTCAGCGAGACACACCTATGGCACTGTCAGGACGTTCTGAGAGAGCCTCTCCGCGAGCTTCACCCCGCGCTGAGGCCCCAGGAGCGTCTGCTCACGGCCACGCCGTGCGCCGACGACTCCACCCTGCTTCTCGAAACCGACCTGAGACTGCTCAGTCTCCGTGAGGACGACTGCCAGACCGTCTTCTATAAGACCGCAGTCTGCTGCCAGGTTTCATGCGCCCCCAACCAGGTCGCTGTTGCGGAGCAGTATCTCTACGGAATCTCCCTGACGATCTACGAGCGGCCGTCCGACGACGACCACCGCTGGGTCTCCCTCGGCTACACCGACGTGCAGGCCAAGTTCGATATCCACAAAGTGCTCCAGCTGGCCCTGCTCTCTGCTGGCGACGCCGGCAGCGATCCCCGGACCCTGGCCCTACTGACGGACGACGGTTCCGTGCAGTCCTTCAGCATGGAGTGCTCCTAGCCATTACCCTTCCACAACGTTCAGTTTCGCCTCGGGTGCAGTTGAAGTTAAGCCTCTGGTATAGTGGAAGTGCACCCTGAAAAATTTTCGAGCTGGGCCACACAGCGAGTGCGAGGGAAGTCGGTATGGTGAACTTCGACCATTCAGGTGTAGCGTGAAAGGTCTGGTGGAAGGTCCCTTGGTTATGATTAGATTGAAGATCGTCTCGAAAGGCAGATTTTGATGGTTTTTTTTCCTATAGGAGTGGTCGCGGAGTGATCAATGCTTGGTTTGGGGACAAGAGAATGAATAGCGAATCTAACGAGGATAGTAGCTTGCCAGAGGGCTCGCCAATTTCTGCCAGTATGAGCCAGAACGGTAGTTTCGAAGATCCACAGCAGCCGGCAGCCTTGGCTAAAGACCAGAACAAGCTAATACATCTGGATCCGATACCGAATTTCCAGGACAAGTCAGAGATCAAGCCATGGTTGCAGAAAATATACTATCCGCAGGGTATTGAAATCGTAATCGAGCGGTCGGACCGGCTGAAGGTGGTGTTCAAGTGCAAGGCGTCCAAGAGGGGCAAGAACTCGCAGGGCTGGACCCCGAAGAGCGAGAGTCCTGCGAGCTCGTCGAAACAGCCGGTACAGGAAGGTTCGAAGAAGAAGCGCAGCGTCTCGAGGTTCAACCTGTGTCCGTTTCGGATACGCGCGACGTACTCTCTCAAGCGGAAGAGGTGGAACATCGTGGTGGTCAACAACAGCCACACGCATCCGCTCCGGTTCGACCCAGACTCGGACGACTACAAGAAGTTCAAGCAGAAGTTGCGGCAGGATAACGACTGGGAAGCGGTCAAGAAGTTTGACGAGCTGGAGTACCGGGCGCGATGCAATCTGCCGATTGAGTCGTCGGTGATCACATGTGACTGTGGTCTCACAAACGAGATCTCGAGCTTCGACATCGTGCTCCCGAGCGCGAAACCCTCGACGATGGTCAACAAGCCCAAAAGTAACTCCAAGTTGCGGCAGCAACGGAAGGAGAGTCTTCGCAAGATTCCACAACAGCACGACTTTTTACCAAATACCACTCATGTTGATAGCCCAGCCGTGTCCGGTTTTATTGATGATCTGTCGCTGTCACAGCCTTTTGCACCGCTGCCCACTGCTACCGATGCGTTCACAGACTTAAACGAGATAGACTTCACGAACATATTCCACAAACCCCAGCATACGCATCCCCACCAGGGGAGGCCCAGTCTCGCAGAGACGCCATGCCCGCGAAACATGTTTTCGCCACTAACAAACTCGACTTTCCAGTACTACTCCCCGACGGACGAGTTGCTGAACTCGCCTGCGCAGCTACGACCACCATCGGTCAGCACGCACAACAGCACCCAGCTAATCGGCCTTGCCGGTAAGCAGCTATGGGACTTAACCTATAACGACCCCAGTCAGGACTCGCTCGCCACTCCGCTGTGCGAAGTCAATCACGGAGACCTTTGCCTCTCAGGAACCCCGCAGGCTCAAGCAGCCATGAGCGACGTGCTCTCACAAGAACTGATCAACATGAAGGCCATGGACGGAGACTTGCAGGTCATAGACGAGTCCCTGAACTCCCTGGTGACTCACCGACCCGGGTTCGAGAGCGAGTCGCCCTGGACACCCCAGGAGAACCCACCTCGCGACCCCAACGACGACTCTACCGAGAAGTCGTTCTGGGACACAAACTTCACCAGACACTGATGTCCTGTCGGGCTCCTGGCACTCTTCGCATCTATAGTCTCCTTATGCATATGTAATTAATTAATGTACAAACCAGTTACGCAAACTCAGTCCGCTTGTTCTTCTGGTCCGACGTGAAGATGTGCGAGCACGCCAGACACACGAAGAACAGCACCATAGAGGTATCACTCCTTCTCTGCTGCGACTGGAAGAAGACGTTCTCTCTTGAATGGCACTTGGGACATTCCCTATCCGAACGCGGAAGCGTAGGGTCCGAACCGATGTCCTGCACCACTCCGGCAGTCTCTCCGATGTTCGTGATCAGTTCATGACGATACACCAGCGGGGTCCCTGCCTCTTCCACATACGAGCAAGTCCTGCACTCGAACAGCAGCCTTTGTAACTCCCGGTCTTCACGCGGGTACAACATATTGTTACAATCCCGACAGAACCTGAACGTCGTCATCCTACACCTCTACAACACTCAATGGGACTTAAAAGGTCAACCTTAGCACCTACAAAGATCAACTTCTTGGTACTATTGATGGTAACTTAGGCTTATTTTTCATCATAAAAACCACAACGGGATTGAAAAATTTGAAAAATTTTCCCATACTAAGACCTTCTAGGCTGATCGAAGTGGACCAACTTTGACCATTGACCAGTTTGAGAGCCGTATGTCGTTGCGTTTGGTTACCAGAAGAGCAGTCGCCCAGCCCTCGAGGCTTTTGCGAGTCGGAACCCTCGCCTGCCGTTACAACAGCACGCAGCCTCCGGTGGACCCGAAGATAAAGAACATCGTGGAGGAAATCTCAAAGTTGACTTTGCTAGAAACGTCTAGTCTGATTTCCGAGCTGAAGACCCAGTTGAATATCCCAGACATTACATTCCCAGCCGCAGGAGCTGTCGCTCCAGCAGCTGGGGCCGGTGGGGCAGCTGCAGAGGAGAGCGGTGCACAGGAAGAGGAGAAGCCAGAGGAGAAGACCATCTTTGCCATCAAGTTGGAGTCGTTTGACGCCAAGTCGAAGCCTAAGATCATCAAGGAAGTCAAGAGCTTGCTGGGGTTGTCGCTGGTGGAAGCCAAGAAGTTCGTGGAGGCAGCCCCTAAGGTCCTGAAGGACAATGTCGCCAAAGATGACGCTGACAAGATCAAGACCACTCTAGAAGGGTTGGGTGCCAAGGTCACACTGGAATAAATAGTTTAAACGACGATCCTGTACATACATGCTGTCACATCTATGATGATAAAGAAAGAAAATATCATTCGTAAATTACACACCGTTGATTTATCAAAAATCCACGAAATACTGTGCGTATGGGTCCTCTCCCTTGATACCGTAGTCGAGGTGCTCTTCAGGGTACTGGTCGAAGAGAGACGTGTCACCCGTGCCGGCTTGGATCGGTGGCTCGTAGGGCGTCTCGATGTCCTTGGCCAGTAGCTTCTCCCACACCACTTCGCTAAACCACGGGTGCGACTTGATGTCGCCGGAACCGCTTTGTAAGTTACCTAGTCTTCTGGTCAAGTCCGCAGTGATGAGCTTGCTCAACAGATCGACCGCGTCCGGGTGAAAGAACGGTGGGTAGTTTACTTTGCCCTGCAAGATCTTCTCGTAGGTCTTCATCGGTGTGTTGTCGTAGAAAGGTGTGTAGCCTGCAAGCATTTCAAAGATAAGCACTCCAAGCGACCACCAGTCGACAGATTTGTTGTAGGGCTTTGTGGTGATCACTTCGGGAGCAATGTAGTCTGGAGTACCACACAAAGTCCATGTCACAGTGACAACCTCCTTGGCGAATCCAAAATCGGTGATTTTGATATGCCCGTTTCGATCCAACAAGATATTCTCCGGCTTCAAGTCTCGGTAGATGATGTTATGCGAGTGCATATATTCCAGCGCCAGAGTAACTTCTGCTGCGTAGAACTTGGCGACGGGGTTTGGAAACCGGTGCGATTTACGCAAAAGCGAGAACAGCTCCCCTCCTTCGATGTAGTCGACCACCATGAACAAATTTCGAGCATCCTGGAACGTCCCCCACATACGGATGATAAAAGGGTGCTCGACCAATTTCAGCATCCTTCTTTCGTCGTTAGTATGCTCAATCTGCTTCATCTTGATCACCTGCTGCTTCTTGAGCACCTTAATAGCATAGTATCGCCCATTGTGCACGGACCTTACTAGATGCACACGTCCAAACGACCCGGTCCCCAGAGTCCTCATGATCTGGAAATCCTGCAAAGAGTACTTTCCCTTAGAAACAACCGACTTTTGGGGCAGCAGAGACTTCTCTCGGGACCCATGGCCCGCCCCGTAGTACTGCTGGGGTACCTGGTGCTGCTGTTGATACCCAATATCCATCCCAAATCACTAAAGTTGACCGTTACCTCTGGAAGCTCGGAAAAAAGACCCAATGGAGAACCCAGTTTGTCTAGCACGTTCAATTGACCCACCCGATCTGTCAAACAACCTCAATTGCCCTTGATCGCCTTCCAAAGAGTCGTCTTCAAGCCCCCGGTCCCTGTCTCTTAGAGTTACAAGGTCCCCCTAACGCGGGTAACTGCAATGGCTTCTTATGAGGAAGAGTTACTGTGAAGATTACGTTGAGTATATACCTTTACTATAGCCATATGTCTTCGTTGGGCTGTTTGGGAGCCTGCTGTTGTTGCTGGGCCTGCGGTTGTAGCTGTTGCGGCTGCAATTGAGGCGGGTAGTGTGTAGTTCTTGTTGCGGGTTGTTGTCCCAGAGTGCCGGCGTATTGTTGCTCCTTCTGCTGCTGCTGCAGCAGGGGATCTGAATGCTGTGATTGTTGTTGCAGACGTTGCTGCTGTAGTTGCTGCTGCTGCTGCTGCTGCTGTTGTTGCTGCTGTTTGAGATTCTCCATGCCCTTGTCTATGGCGTTGAGGAGTTCCTCCGGAAGTGATGCCGCTGCGTTGCTGTTCTGTATAGACTGCTGCTTGATCTCGTCCGGCGTCGGGTGGTGCTTGTCCTCGTTCTTACAGTAGTGGAAATGCGTAGCAAATTTCTTCATTGCGAGTAATTTGACCTTGTTGAATGAATCGTTCTTGTTGTTTGCCGTCGATGCGGCGGAACTTGCGTTGCCATTGTTGTTGTCTGCTGTGGTGCTGGAGCTGGCGGTGTCTTTGTTGGTGGTCCCTTCGACCATGAGCAGATCGCGCTGCTTCTCAACCATGGCCTTTGTGTAGCGGAGCATGGTCCAGTCGAACAGGTGGTCGTTGTGGTACTCTAGTTTGATGCTTAAGTCTTTAAAGAGCCTGGCCAGATACAAGTAGTCCGGTCTCTCATCGAACTTCAAATTCCTGCAGTACAACATGAACTCGGCAAACTCCTGTGGCAGGCCTCCACACAACGTCTCGACACTGGTGCACAGTTTCTTCTCCAGAATCCTGTCGTACTTCTGTTTCTTGGTGGTGGCCTTGAGACCCTGCCATGGCAGCGATCCCTTGCAAAAGTAGATCAGCACGTAGCCCAGCGACTCCAAGTCGTCACGTCTGCTTTGCTCGATTCCCAGATGCGTGTTGACGCTCGCGTACCGCGCCGTACCGGTCAGCGACTTGTTTTCCCGGTATGGAATATGCCTGTGGGTGTTAAAGTCCCTGTACTTCTTGGACAGCCCGAAGTCGATCACATGCACAGTGCTTCCCCTGCGCCCAACACCCATAAGAAAGTTGTCTGGCTTGATGTCCCTATGGATGAACGACCTCCCATGTATGTACTGTATCCGGCATATCATCTGCAGCGCGAGCATGATCACTGTTTTGAACGTGAATTTCCGATGACAATAGTTGAACAAATCTTCCAAAGAAGGGCCCAAAAGGTCGATCACCATGGCGTTGTACTCTCCCTCACGCCCAAACCACCGGATAAAGGGTATTCCCACCCCTCCACTAAGGTATTTGTACACGCGGGACTCGTAATCCAGCTGCGGATGTCTCGAACGAATCGATTCCAGCTTGATAGCCACTTCCTCTCCACTGATCAGGTTCGTCCCATGATAAATATCTCCAAAAGACCCGCTTCCTATCTTCCTTCCAATACGGAACTTCCTCCCAACACGTAAATCCATCAATACTTAAAATTTCGAGCCAGAAAAAAACTCCTAACAATCCTTACAGCCGCAACTAGTCGTTCCACTCCTTCTCAAAGCCAAAAGTCGCTGGCTTGATCCTTCAAAGCCCTTTATATCCTTGAAGAAGTGATTGTTGATCTCTCCTTTAAACACTTAAAAATTTTTGTGGTCTCTTAGTGCTTTTCAACGTGACAAATCTTGATGAAATTTGAAGCTAAAAGAGCTTATCAGCGATAAAAGGAGCGATTCTAGAGGGTCACTGAGGGTGTTTGAGAGCCCAATGGCCATAGGAAACGGTGCGGTGAAAGCCGGAGTAGCGTTCTTTGGAAATGAAAGTTTGAACCGAGTCTCGTTCTTGAGAAATGACCTAGAATTTGTGCGCAGCTCGTTGCAGCATGCGTCGACAGTGTTTGTACCTTTTGTGCAGGGGGAAGCGGTGCTTTCGCCTCGGGACGGGGTCCAGGTGTGCGAGTTGAAGTTACAGGACGAGTGGTTTCCTATGAGGCCGATTGTGGACCGGTTGCTGCCGCTTCTGAACACGGAAGCGGCGAGACTGCAGGCCTCGGGGGCCAGTTTGACGTTTCTGGGGCTCAAAGAAGGCGGCGAGTTCTGCTACAAGTCGCAGTATCGCGGGTCGCCCTATTACGCGGTGGATTTCAGGCCTGGGGCCGCTACGGCGATCCAGGCGAAGGACCTGGGTCCTCTGCTGCAAGCGCAGCAGGCGGACCGCAAGAGCGTGCTACAGATGACGAACGCTCAGGCGTCCCTGTACTCGCACGCCCGCATGTACCTCGACTGGCTCGCCAAGTACAACTTCTGTCCCGGATGCGGGTCTGTGATGTATCCTGTGGATGCAGGGACGAAGATGCAGTGTGGGAACAAGAACAGAGATGTGCACTGCAACGTCCGGGATGCCCGTGTGAACAACGTGTGTTTCCCCAGGACCGACCCCGTGGTCATTGTGGCGATCGCCACCAGGGACTATAGCAAGATCTGTCTGGCCCGGTCCAAGAGACGGGTCCACGACACGGTGCTGTACAGCACGATCGCAGGGTTTATGGAGCCTGCAGAGACGGTGGAAAACGCCTGTTCGAGAGAGATCTGGGAGGAAACTGGCATACGATGTCGGGATATCAATTTGGTCTCAACGCAGCCATGGCCGTACCCGGTGAATCTGATGATCGGCTGCGTTGGGCTAGTCGACGCCAACGGTGTGGATGACCTGATCAACCTTAGCCACGATGAGGAGCTCATGGATGCTCAGTGGTTTTCTACCAAGGATATCTGCGAATCAATGGACAAGTACAAAGGCTCCGAGGTGGTCCAGTTCAGAGAAGATATAACCTTCCCTGGGAAGACCGCAATAGCTCACCACTTGATAAAGTACGTTTGCGATATGTATAGGAGGTCACTGGCATCGTTATAGGAGGCTGCATATATATTATGGTATAGTAATTATTTCAGAGAACGTGTGGAGAGTATATAAGTGCGATGCTCGAGCGGGATTCTTGCACATTACATACCACTCTCATAAAGACTAAGATGGTTGAAATTGTGGGACATAGAGCCTTTAAGGGCCAGTATATTGAGAACACCTGGACGGCTTTCGAACGAGCTTATGATGCCAAGACAGACGTTATAGAAACGGATCTGCAGATGACAAGTGACGGGGTGGTTATGGTGAACCACGATATGGACACCGGAAGGATCTGGGACCAAAATCTGATTATCGGAGAGCACACGTACGAGGAAGTAAAGCAATTGCGTTGCAAGGAGGACAAGAACGCCCAAATGCCCTCTCTTGAGGAGCTGTTAAGATGGGCCGTAGACCACCCCAGGGGTAAAATCATGCTGGACATCAAGTTCACCAACAACAAGATAATTCTGCTCAAGACGTTTGCCACCATGTTGAGAGTCAAGGACGACCTGGCATACTGGCAATCGCGGATCATCTGGGGGCTGTGGCTGCTCGACTGGTTCGAATACGGCATACAGACTGGTGTACTGCGGGACTTCGAGGTGATCGTCATCACCCTGTCGCTCGATATCGCCCAAAGCTTCATAGACTACTCGCTGAGACTTAAGAATCCACACTACAGAATCTACGGGATGAGTATCCATTACGTGGCCTCCTGGACTGATACATTCCAACGTCAGATGGTCCCGGTGCTCAAGAAGCACGATATTAAAGTGTTCCTGTGGACTGTGAACAAGGTAAACGACTTCAAGTGTACAGCAGGCCTGCCCATCCACGGTGTGGTCACCGATGACCCACTGGCCGCCCGCCAGCTATTGCTCGAGTTCTCCTCCATCCGCGAGTTTCACAGGCCCGACTGGACCACGGCAGACGGGCTGCGATTCCACCTATACCTCGCTGTTTACTACATTATCTGCTCGCTTCTTTTCAAGAGTTGGGCGCACTACAAGGTTGCTGGAGTCTCCATAGCGTACCTCGTTTTCATGCTACTGAAATGCATTCATTTCCTATAGACCACATAGACTCTCTCCATAATAGAGGGCTCAATTGGCCCTATATACCCATAGTTTAGTTCATTACTATCATTTTCACGTGATGGTTCAAACGGTATTACTGTGGAATTTTTAGTGTAATGTACAGGAATAATGGATAATAGAAACCAGTGCGAACGTTCGAAGGCCGACTGAATAGCTCTGGAAGCACTCTTTACAGGGTATTTCGCCTCTGGCTTGGACTCAATTAAAGCTACTGTGCTTTTCCCGCTTTTTTATTGGCTCTGTGCCTGCTCTTAAGGCATCAAACTAACGAATATAGTTCGGAACTTCGTTTGGAATATAGGACACGAATGAGTACTCTCCAGTCAGAAGTCAAGGGCATCAAGAAACAGATCCAGGATCAATACGCCAGTTCTTCGGATAAGTCGAAATCCAGTAGCGACAGCGGGTGGAAAGACCTGTTGGCATCGGTCAATAATAACCCTTACCAGTATAAACGTATCAACCAGGCGTCCAGGGATAAGTACTTCAGTTCTAACGCACGGATTCTTGAAGATCCGTTGCAATCGTCCTTTAATTACCGAGTTTGCACCAGCTGCGGGGCTCCGTTGGCGTTTAACAGTATAATGGACCACTTGGAGAACCACTGCAAGGGTCAGAAGAGCGCAGAAACCTCGAAAGAAATGAAACGGGAACCAACAGATGATGAGTTCGAAGATATGTCGTCTATCGAAAGGAGAAACGATTCTACAGCGTCTAACGGCAAGCGCTTGGCGACGGATGAAACCACCCCAGGACCAGATGCAAAGAAATTCAAGGAAAGTAGCGAGACTCCTATGAAAAGACAACGGAAAGTAAAACAACGGAACCCAACCGAGAAGCACTTGATCGATTTTGACAAGCAATGTGGTGTGGAGTTACCTGAAGGCGGTTATTGCGCAAGATCGCTGACGTGTAAATCACACTCTATGGGGGCCAAGAGATCAGTTGTAGGACGTTCCCAACCTTTCGACACACTGCTAGCAGAATATCACAAGCAGCATCAGACGAAAATAGGAGCAGCCGCAGAGAAAAGAGCCAAGCAGCAGGAGATACATAAGCAACAAAAGCAGGTCCAGAGAGAGCAGAAGAAACAATCACAACAAGAAAAGCAGACTCTACGGGGTAAGAAGGGCAACTCCGTGGGATCAGGAGGTGGCCTAAAGAATGCCAACGGTGTCGCAGGGAAGAACAGTGGAGAACTAGCGGGTACAGGCACGAGCCTGACACCGGAGGAAGAAACGACTCAGGTTCTGAATGGTGTCTCTAGATCTTTTCCTCTCCCTCTCGAGTCAACTGTTCTCTCTTCAGTGCGCGGACGAACCAAGTATTTCAGAATGAGGGAGATGTTTGCTTCCGCATTTTCTGTCAAACCCGGCTATACTCCACCTGGATATGGTGCCATTCATTCGCGTGTAGGATGTCTTGATTTGGATAGAACTACTGACTACAAGCTTCGTATCAGAACACCACAACCCATCAATCAAATGCCACCTCAGAGCCTGACTCCAGAGCAATTACAGAAACTACAACAACAGAGGATGTTACGAGCCCAAATGCAACGAGAGAACCAACAGCAGCAGAATAATTTTCAGCAGCAGCACCAACAACATGCCATCCCTCAAGTGCAGCAGGCCGCTATGCAACACAATAACGTCCCAGTACCGAGAGCTGTCAATAGCACACACCGACCAGCACATGAAGGATTGTCCCAAGAGCAAAACGGCCTGACACCACAAGAGATTCAATTCCAGCAACAAAAGCTACGACAACAGCAATTGCAGCAACAAAGGTTCGAGGCCGCTGCTTTTCACTTGGCAAATGCCACCAAGCTAATGCAGGGTTCGAATAGCGACGGGAGTCCTGGAAATCCCGAGACTCCCAATGCGGCCAATTCGCCGCCCTCAATGGGCAGTCCAATTGGCGGAAGAGTGAATATTGGTATAGGCAACTACGGAGGCAGAGTAAATTAGTAAGTAATACAAACAGTTTCAAAAAGAATAAGGAGCAAGTTGAAACTTTAGGCTGTGAGTTCGGTGGACCACAGCTGAATTATCGTAGCCGCGACAACAGCACTCCAGTAAAAACCAAAACGCCAAGTCTTGAAGTAGAAGATAGAAAGGAGAGCCATAAAAGAATAAGGCCAGATCCAGTGTTTCCTCTCAAAGATGTGCATGATGCCAAACTGAGTCAGAAAGGTAGCCAGCGTTTGCAGAATCACTTCCCAGCCATATTGAGGCTTGTCCCTCTCAATGAAAGTGTCAATATTTTCTTCCAAACTTCTCGTCATCGCCAAGCGAGAGAAGTACCGCTTAACTCTCTCCGGGCCGTTATGTTCAAAATTAACCGAGTGCTTCTGCTTTACCGCAACGAAATCATTGATAGCTTCAGCCCATTCACCGGCCTTGGAATCCTTCAACCAACCTGTCGCCACTGCTTCATTTTGTCCTTTAATCAAGGTTTCTATTGTTTCTAACGGGCCTCCAGTATTGGATGCTATGACCGGCTTTCCATGTTTCATAGCCTCAAGAGGAACAATTCCGAAATGTTCGAAAGATGGGGTGTATAATAACAGTTCCATGTTACGTAACAGTAGTTCCTTCAGTGAAGAAGATATTGATGTCAAAAAGATGATTTTTTTATCAGTTGTCTTGATTTGGTCAAAGTCTTTAGACTTTTGAAACTCTGGATAGTAGAATGTAGCATAGGAAAGTTTCAAACGTTCTGCTTCTCCTTGTAACTCTTTCAAATAGTCGACATTTTCAGGAACTCTGTCATCATAACCACCGCATATTATTAGTTTAGAATCGCTTTGACGTACTTCGTCTGAAAGAGCATAGGCTTGTAATGCCAGAGATATATTCTTCTTTCTCTCGTATCTGTTAATACTGAGATAATAACGTTGATGCTCAGGCAAAAGGTGGTTCAGTAGGTCGTTATCCAGATCATCGATCTTTGGTGATGCGAGATCGACACATGGATAGATCACTTTTGGAGAGCCCGTCAGATTGGAAAAGGTCTTGTGATATACCGATTTGGTGAACTGCGAGTTGACAGCCACCGAATCCGCAGCTCCCATAGTGAATTGCTCAAAAAGGTCAAATGGTATACGGTAAAGTTTCTTGATAAGACTGGATCTAATGGCCAACAACTGGTCAGGGAAATGACAGTAGAAAAGAAGCTTAGCACTACTCAAAACGTGCAGAAAAGGCAAACATGTTGATAGTTGATCCACAATGTATATATTATGTTTATCAAGCTTTCCTTGAACGACCAGTCGAAGCACTAGATATAGCTGTCGTAAGTTAGCAAAAAGAATGTAGAACTTACCACAGAAATTGGTGGGTAAATGATCTCCGAAAACTTCAACACTCAGAACTCCATTCTTGATTTCCTCGAAACAATGGGTTTTATCACAGTGACTAGTGTAAATAACAACTTCGTGTCCTTGTTCTTGCAAACCAACAGCTGCATCGACCACTAACCTCTCTGCACCTCCGATACCCAGGTCTGGGTGAATAAATGCAATTTTAAGCTTCTTATCACCACTAGCCAGGCTCATATTAGTCGTCCGCCTGCGTTTAATTATTCCGTGCTCGTTGTGTGTCAATGATCAAAGTTCATTGAGAGGTTTAAATCGCTGCGAGTCAGCTACTTAACGACGGACACAGGACAACAATATGAAGAGAACCGTGCTGTTGAGGTATCGATATCGCCAATCAAGACCCTACTCGTCCAAGGATGATAGTTATTTAATTAGAAGGTTGCAGGATCTGGAGGAACATAATACGGTTCGTGCTGATGATCCCCTAGCGAAGCTGTCTCAACCTATAAGCATTGTAGATGAAAACCCCAAGATGAATGAACTATACAACTCTCTGGGTCAAAAAAAGTTTGAGGGAAGTTATCAGAATCAAATACAGTATGCTAAATTGAAGAAGAATGTGGACAAACAGTCAAAGGATATATCACTGTCCAAACCTTGGTCAGGCGAGGAGGATGTGGGTGATACTTCTCTCAGAATGATTATTGACAGTGTTGGTAAGCCTTTGAAAAGGTCTGATGCGATACAAGGGAATTTAGGATTCACTGGCGTCAAAGGTCCAGCCAATGAGCCAAGAGCAGTGAGAGCAAGTAGAAAAATCAGAGACAAGTTGGAGCATGCTCAGGATAGCATCATAAACTACCGAAGAGATCGGGAGCAAAATTTTGATGAATCAGAACAGTCTGAATTTCGAGCACTTTACGCCGAAAAGTTTACGCCAATTGGGTCTTTGGAAAAGCTACGATCTTTGGCTGATCAAAGAATTGAAGAAAGCAGGAAGCAAGGGAGTTTTGATGGCATAAGTAACCTGAGGGGCAAACCCTTACAGATGCCACACTTAAATCAGCATATCGACAGAACTGAGCATTATCTGAATAATATGCTTGTTAGGCAAAAGATAACACCGCCTTGGATCGAGAGTCAAGGCCAAGTCAATAGTGGTGTTGAAGGGTTCAGGAAAGAAGCCAGAAGTGCTTTTGAGCATGATGTCTCATCATACCTGAAGGAAGTTGGGATTTTACGTCCTGGAGCAGATTTGGACTCTGTTAGAATTTCAATTGAGGAGAAATTTGGATCAGAGGAGAAGCTTGTTCAGCAAAGGCTTTTGGCTTGGAGAAAGTCTCGATCGGCTTCTTTTAAAGTGAAAATTGACTCACTCAATAGTAACTTGAGATCATACAACCTACAAGCTCCGCTTTCCGCTCAAAAGCTTTACCTTCTCCTAGACAGAGAATTCACTAAAGTTCGGCAATCATTCAACCTCGAGAAACTCGTTACGTTTGAGCTGGACCATCAGGCAAAAGATGCCAATAATTCTACTGTCAACGAAACACGGCGGAGCTCTTTTGCCTTACGTAGGATTTTTGGTCTGTAGCCGTGATGGCGATCTTCAAGGTCACCATAGAAATGACTCCTTGCCTATATACATTTAAGTATTATTTTAAACTGCTCAGCACTTTTGATTAGCCTCCGTTGACCGCTGAGCCTTCTTCTTGCCCTTCCTATATACTCTGGTGTCCCCTGGCGCGAACCCTCCATTGCCGAACAAAGCCCACTCTGGTGTCTTTGCAGTGTAATCCATTGCATCAAATGCCTTTCCAGAGTTTAGTAGTTCGAAAAATTTATCAAAATCAATGTGGGTATGCCATTCATTGTTTATTTTAAACTTGGTGTTGGCAATCAAGATGCAGTTTGAATGTGCATGTTCAGCCGCCACATCGTAACTAAGCCCCCTCCTTTGTAACTCTGCCGCAAATTCCTTCACGAATTTTGTACACTCCTCATAGAATGGAATGTTTTGCATTGTCAGTGGGTTCCCGTTTCCATCAGAGGAGCCCGCAAAAGTTGCGCCTTTTACCTCGATAAAACTTGGTTGACCGCGTTGCACAAGATCGGCATACGAAGAGATATCACCCATATTAAAGCCTTTAACCAGCGTGAGCCTGAACACTGTTCTCTGATGTGACTGGGTGGTTCTCAGAGTGTCCAAACATGTTAGCATTCTTTCCCAAAAATCCTTGTATAAAGGCCTGTCGACTTTTTTCAACTCTTGTTTTGTGGATGCATCAATAGAAACATATAGCTGAGTAACCTTGCCAATATTTTCCAATGCCTCTGGATGCTGCGCATTACAGACCAGGAAACTCGAGATGCCTTTCTCATGAAGAAGTTCAACGAATTTATTGATGTAGGGATACATTATAGGTTCACCAACTAGAGACAAAGCACAATGACGCACCTGAAATGCTTTGGCAAATCTCTCCATGACAACTCCAGGAACACCTCTCATTTGTTTAATCTTGGAGTAATGTCCCTTAAGGGCATTTTCCAAAATATACTCTGGCTGATCAACTTCCCACCTCCAGTTTTTTGAGACAGGATTAGTGCCGTGTCTCCAACAAAAGACACATTTGGACGAGCATGCTAAAGACGGCGTCAATTCCATACACCGACTCGAAACAATGTTGAACAGCGAGTGCTTATAACAAGACCCTGTACCTCTCAAATCGCTCTTGGTCCATCTGCAAATCTTGACGCCAGAGTGGGACCCGACAATTGTGTAGCCTTGCTTTGTCAGTTTCTTGTAAGTGGGGCTATCCTTAGCGACCATCTGCTTAACTTCAGAGTCAGCAACACTAGCTTCGTTACCGATATCTTCTAGATCTCCGACCCCATCACCTTCTCCACCTTCATCATCGACTGTCTCGTCGTACTCGTATAGGATTGGCTCATCATCTTTCAAAGTCTCAGAGAGCAAATTGGCCCATTCTAGAATGCTTGCATCACCTCCAGTTTTCATACACACCTCTCCGACTGGGAAAATACGCCTGCCTCCCAAACGTGCAATCCAATGATCGGCTTTCTTTGCTTGATAACAGAATTTATCTGGCCAAGACTCATTGTCGCCAATACCCAAGATAGAATAACCCACCAGCTTACGCAATGGGAACTTGTCGATTCTGAAATCGTTAAAGTTTTCTTCCAGCGTTTGTAGGAAGTAATCTAATGGACAATCTGTATCGTAGGATGGCAACACCAAAAAGTAAAGAGCGTTATCCGTGGGCACAGAGACGAAATACTCGTCAATATCGTCGAGTTCGTCCAGATTCAACAGGACAGGAGGCAATTTGAGGCCCTCTGTTTTTGATAGAACCTCGTGCACTCTTTCAGCTGCCCTTTGAGCCGCGCCTTGCAAAGAACTGTAGAGCACATACATCTGAGAACCCAGCAGAGTATCATTAGAGACCGTCATAGCACTCTTGATCAAACCACCATCGTCCTTGGTCTCATTGACTACCTTGGATTTTACAAAAACTTTGGGAGGCCTCGCGCTGGCATCCGATTTCTTCGCTCTGCTAGTTGGCTTGAAGGAGTTGGTAAAGTCGATTGGCTCAGGATAATCTTGATCCTTTGCAGATTCCGGCAAGGAATCTTCAATATCAACTGTCGCCTTTTTCTTACTACCACAGCAGCAGCCGCTCTTACCTTCTTTCTTGCCGCCTTTCGAGGAACAACATCCTGCGCCTCCCTTACCTCCACAACACTTTTTCTCCTTCTTGGCAGGTGCAACTACTACAGGTTTCTCTTCGGAGTTTTGAGCTTCAGTTGGACTACCATTAGACTCTTTATAGGCAACTGCACAGAAGAATATGCCGGCTAAAGCCACAGAAACTCGACCACCAAGCAGTAAATAGATCCCAATACACAGGAAAGCCACTAAAGCGTGCGCACTGTTGAAAGACATTTCTCGACCAGAGTGCCTACAAGGTGGTTATCCCCGATTAGACTCGAAGTTCTATCTTCTATTTATTGTACTTTATCACCATGCTCATCGAAGCGATGAGCTTCCATAATTTTTCACTTTATCTCGAAGACGCCTTTACCCGACCATCGCGAATATCGAACCAATAGCTGTACTTCACGTTAGTAACATGATTGGAAGGTCAGTAGCTCCTTACTTCTTGACCAGGATGGTCTCTCGATCTTTGGAGGAGCTTCTTGTGAATGTGTTAGTTGAGAGGAACCCAAACACTCTTCTCGCGTCCTCTGGACTGACCTTATCTTGAGCCTGATTCAGCACGATCATGTCGGAGTAGAACTGATCTGCTTCCTCATCTGGAACGTTGTTTGTGTTGGTGAAATGTTTAGAAAGGTATGCCTTGTAGTTCTCTTGCACCCATGAATGTTTTCCAGTGAAAGAGTTGCGTTGAAGTTTCACCAACATCCATAGAGCTAAAAATTGAAGGGTGTCAGGAAACACAATCTCTCCACAATCTATCTTGTCAAACAACGATGGCAACTCTTGGTCAACGAAAGATGGGTCGTGCTTTAGGATCTTCTTCATAGTGAGTAGGTTACCTTTATTCTCGCTCATCCATTTCTTTTCAAGTGATTTTAGCTGGGCCAGAGCCTGTTTTAAAATGGAAACCTGTTCCTCTCTGTAGATTTTTGCACATTCTTTTCGATAGCTTTTAACTGGGAAGCGGGCCAGAGTTTCGTTTTCTGTTGCCCGTTGGTTAGCAACGTTTAGTTTCTGATCCAGCGCAAGCCTCAGATTATGCAAACCCTTGAACAGCGGTATGCTGTCATTCCAAATTTCGTCTCCTACTTTGCTCAAATAAGCAAAAAGACTCAGCATATCCATTAGTGGCGAGTCGTTACTCTTGTTGAGGAGATATGTAACGCCGTCTTTGAAAGCGAGTTCTGGGCGGTCAGCAGTAGAGGCTTCATTGACAGATTCTTTCTTTTCAAAAGCATATGTTGTGTAGTCGTCCATAGTCGGAAGATTTATGCCGTTGGTTAGAATATCAGGTATTTGATCAAGAGGCACTTTGATTTTAAGTGCCGCGGAGGTGAAAGGATTCTCTTCTAGCAGGAAGCCGTAGCCAGATAATAATTCTTCGTTTCCTTTTCCACCGTAGTTGTTGTAAAGCTGCTGCCCCTTACTGACCGTTCCGAGACGTTTGTAACCAAATCCACCACTGACTGGAAACCATTCAACTTTAGATTTGAAGTCATGATTCAGTAAATCGATGACGGGAAGCAGTATCACAGAGCTCCTTTCAGAGTTCTCATTGAGAACATACTCAGGGAAAGCCCTCGAGAGAAATATTAGGTGTGACCAAAGGAAAGCTGAAAATGAATACCAAATCTTTGGTGAACGTCTTATAGTATCGATTATCAGGTTATCGTACAATTGATCAGAAGTAAAATCTCCAAAATTCTCGTAAATTGCCAGTTCACTAGCAATGGCGGATTTGTCAAATTTATCATGGCTGTTGACAATATCGTACCATTCTTTGTAAATGACGTGTAGCTTGGCCTGAAGGGAGCTCCCCAAATTTGTTCCTTGCAGTAGAACCAATTCCCTTGGGTTCCACACTAGAGGTGAATCAACCACAGCCGGCAAACAATTCAAGTATGGGCGGAATTTTTCACTTAATTCTGCGGTTCTGGAATCATCACTGTCGAACATTAGCTTGGCAAGCGAAAGTTTCAGCCATGTGTTGGAGTTGTCATTTTCATATAAAACTCCTGGAAACACCAATTCGATCAATCCCCGATGTATAATGAGACTTTTAGGAATGCGCACTTCAGCGCCCTGGACGTCCTCAGTGCAAATGCACCGGATACCCTCCAACTCATCAAATTCAAAGTGAAGACCTGCAGATATTTCTGCCCCGTAATTCCTGGCCCATTTCAGAAGCTGTCGAATTTCGTCACTTTTCATGGCAAATGAAAATGGATCTCTTGATAGCTCCCCAGTCTTGGTTGCATTTATCATTGATCGCGTAGTACTTCAACCTCGCTTGCTAGGACTCGTTAATATAGAGAAGGATGAGACGATGAGAACTAAGCGTAGCAGGAAAAATTGCCGACCGGATCTACAAGCTTTACCACAACGTATCATTTCCAGGTCCAACTCTTCTTCAGTACTATATAATTTGCTTAATTATGGTAGCGCCTCGTGCAAAACCTTTCAATGCTCTTTACATCAAGTAAATTAGTACTCTGGAGACATGTACATATGTGGGTATATATCCCAGATGATCCAGGCTTCAGAACTTGCCATATTATCGCGAGTTAGCTGTAAGATACACGGAGCCTTGCTGTCTGGCCGGCAGGAGGGGGTCTGAATGCCGGTTGAGGCGGGGGCTAGGTTTTACGAGGTCTAGATGTTATGTAAGAGCTCTTGAAACACGCAATATACATGCCTTTGGCTATGATTGCTGGCTTTTAGTATTACAGCTAGCGAGTCTGTTGTTTGTTTACCAACGCGAAGATTCAAAGGATCTTGATCAACAGATGAGATCCATAAGAAATTATTACAATTACATTGGAATAATAAATTCTGTTAGGTTCTGGTAGCTAATAATTGAGCAGCTAACAAATGGATGCTCAGAAAGCTAGGAGGGACTCCTTGTTACAGCGAAATATGCTATTGAGCATGAGGCTCGATAGCGGGCAATCCCGCCATGTGTCAGGCTCAGGCACAAGAAAAGCCCTAGGTGGTACTAGGACTGCAGAAAATGGTGTTGCAAAGACCTGGAGGATGTCATACTCACCTCAGAGGACCGTCTCAAAGAATTCATCACCACCAAAGGCGATCTGGAATAGGCCTGCGGCAACTAGGAAAACCGGATCTGAGCGAAGCCTGATACCATCACCTGTTCGTCCAAATCCAATTACAAAGCAGGTACCATCTTTAGACCTCAAATCTCTATCGCTGGACGACTTCGAGATAGGCAAAAAGCTGGGGAAGGGAAAGTTTGGTAGAGTTTACTGTGTGAAACATAAGAAGACAGGGTTTATATGTGCTATGAAGGCCATGGAGAAGAGTGAGATTGTCCAGCACAACGTGCAAAAACAGTTTAGGAGAGAAGTAGAGATACAAAGCTCATTAACTCATCCGAATCTGACCAAACTCTATGGGTTCTTCCATGACGACAAACGAGTCTACCTCTTGATGGAGTATTTGGTCAATGGGGAGCTGTATAAGGTGCTTAAGACGAAAGGGCCGTTCAATGATATCGTGGCTTCCCATTATGTTTATCAAATGGCTGATGCTCTCGATTTTATGCACCAACGAAATATCATCCATCGTGATGTGAAGCCCGAAAATATACTGATGGGTTTTGGAAACGTAGTCAAGCTTACTGACTTCGGTTGGAGTATTATAAACGCTCGTGGAATCAAGAGAAAAACTCTATGTGGAACCCCCGACTATTTGTCGCCGGAGTTACTGAAATCAAGAGAGTATGACGACAAAGTAGATGTGTGGGCCTTAGGAGTTCTTGCATATGAGTTAGTTGTGAACCGCCCACCATTTGAAGAGGATTCGAAAAATTCCACATATAAAAGGATTGTAAGCGGCGATCTAAAATTCCCGGATACAGTCTCTTCTGATGCCCAAGATCTCATCAAGAGGTTACTGAGACATGAGGCAAAGGATAGAATTGCACTCCAAGACGTCAAACGACATCCGTGGATTTTAAAGCATGAATCATTTTGGTAGTCATTATATTCATGATAATAATTGTTCTATAAACAGGATATACAGCTTTTCATAATTACGATAATGCAATATTTCTTTTGACAATCTTTGGAATCGCTCTAGCCCATGACTTGGTAGATTTCTCAACCAGCATAAAGACTCTGCCACCTTGTTTCATGCGCCCGGTTCTACCTGCCCTGTGCACTAAATCGATGGATGTTTTAGGGACGTCATACAAAATAACGTTCCTTACACCTTGAAAATTCAACCCTCTGGCCATTAGGTCTGTGGTAACAAGAACCTTAAGCTGTGAGTTTGGTTTTTTAATTCCGCCAATTGGATCAGATAGGATCGTTAAGTTAGAGTCAGGAATCTTGACCTTCTTGACCGCTTTTCTCTTCTGCTCGCCAGCGTCAAGGTCCTGCAAAAGTCGCGGTGGATTCAGAAATGCCTCCATAATTTCTGCCCTTTCTTCGACAGGATTATTACCAGTGAGGGCCACACAATCATGTCCATAAGTGGAACATAACTTTTCCGCCACTTTTGGCACATCTTTCTTCTCATTGATAAAGACGACACATCTTTTCTCGTAGTTTGGCTCTGAACCATCATTGACAATTGCGTACAAGGCCTGAGCTAGACCTTTTATTTTTGAGCCCTTGTAAGGGCTAAGGGACACGTCGATCATCCTGAAATCTATGCCGCTGGGCAGTTTGTGTAATCTAGGAGTGGTAATTGGAACCACAGTAGGAAACAAGCGATCCAATGTCTTGTTGAACTCATTCGGTATTGTTGCTGAGCAGAAAATGATATGATTCGCGTTAGGCAATTTACGGACGGCATGGTAGGTGTCTTCAACCCATGATTGATCCATTAGCGTATCTGCTTCATCCAACGCGATAAACTTCACTTGAGATAAAAGCCTGTCAGCTCTACTTATCATTCTGATATTGAATATGGAGAGTAGCTTGGCTGGCGTAGTCACAAGAACATCGATTCTATTTTTCACCTTCTCCAAAAACTCTGTGTATGGGGAACCAGAACCCCATTTGTATGTATTCAATTCCAGCAGTTCCTCAGTCTTGGAAATAGTTCTGTAGACCTGATCGACCAGTTCATGAGTCGGTACGAGGATCACGGACCTAATTATCGCCTTTGTCCTCAAACTTTCCCATTGCTCGGGGGTTTCCACTTCTTGTCTTTTCAGGTAGTCTAGTAACGGTGTCAAGTATGCCATTGTCTTCCCAGAACCGGTCTCTGCCGCAATCGCGTGCACTTGTAGTTTGGGATCCATCAAATTTGCTGCCAGTCTCTTGATAGCCACAGTTTGAATCGGTGAAGGAACGACATCGTGGCCTTTGTGTAGCGATTCGCTGGCAATAATTTGCTTTACAGCTTTCCTTACAGTTGGCAGAATCTTCAGCTGGTCGAAATCCGTTATCTTCGATATTAGTCTGCCATTTCTTTCGAGATCCGCCGGACTTGCTTCTTTCAAACCCCCAAAATTACCATAATGAAAGGTTTCAGGTTCTTTAGCTTTCTTCTTCGAGTCATCTTTCTTCCTAGTACCTACAGAATCCGCCAATTTAAAAGCTTTCCTGGGTCGCTGGCTTCTAACCGTTTTCGTAGCGTATTGCCGGACGGAAAGCTTCGCACACACTCTCAAAGTTTGCCAAATGTTCATCTGAGAGTACTGGCTACACAACATTAGCTTATCAGAAGCTAATCTTATAGCTATCTAGCTCATCGAATCTTGTTGAGCTTCTTTATGTCTTAGCACGTCGACAATGACGGTGGTCTTCACTATTGAAAAATTTTGGAAGATATCCATGGATTCTACAACTCTAACAAGGATCTACTGCTGATTATTGCTCAAAAAGAGGCCATTGAGACTATATCAGAAGCCCTTGGGGTCCAGGAACAATGGCAAATGAAAATCTAACTCAATTACTGTCAAAATTGGCCGTTCAGTCGACCAAGGATGAGTTTGCTGAGACGCAAAAGATTGTTTTACAGTTATTAAGCGATCCTTCCAACGAAGAGGACTATGGCTCTATTATGAGAGCCTACTTGGCTTCCTGTATCAAACAAGACAAGTACGCTTTAGCCGCAAATATTCTTGTGAAGGAGAAAAAGATTGACGATCAATATGGAGACCAGTTCGTTCTAGAGAAGCTTTATGTTTTCTACAAGCTCAATGAGACTGAAAAATTTCAAGAACTGTATGAAAAAGTGGTACCTGGGACTGTAGGCTCCGTGGTCGAGAAATCTGAAGAAGAAACGCTTTCAATAAGAGGTATACTTCACGTCAGAGCCCAGTTCTGCTATAACAACGCGCAGTATGAGGAAGCTTTCAAGCTCTACCACTATCTGGCGACCCATAATGAGAAATTGACCGACAACGATATTGAGTTGGCATGTAACGAAAGGGTTCCTCTGACTGTAGAACCCTTTTTACAGTCGTCGGCTAGTCTATCAGAGGTCAATGGTGAGTCTTATGATCTGTTGTTCAACGAATCTATGATTTTGTCAGCCAAAGGGCTATATGATGAGGCACTTGAGATGTTAAACAAGGCGCGCAAGCTGGCTGCTAACGATGGATACGAAAGTGATTTGAATGCGATTGACTTGCAAACCTCCTATGTCTACCAGGTTATGGGAAACAATAAAGCAAGCCAGGAGCTTTTGGACAAATTGATCAGCAAGTTAGAAAAAGGCTCCCCACTTGCCCTACTCGCAAACATGAACAGAAAAGCATTTTATGATTTTTCAAAGTATAAAACCAATCTGAACCTTGTTATCAGGGAGCTTAACGCTGAGGCGATGACGGGCTATAACGTGAAGCAGTACACGCAAGCTCAGTGGTCTGTGATCAGCCATAACCTTCTATTTCTACACCTGTTCAACAATGACAGCATACAGCCCAAGAAATCACCACTCTCTCAAACTTTGCACAAGTATAGCGAAACCATCAATGACGTCAATTTGGAACCTTACAAATCTCAAGCCAAGAAACTGTATCGTAAAACTGTGAAGTTGCTCGAAGAACACACCCGTCGCCAGGACATAAATGCAGGGCTATTTGGTCTCGTCCTGTTAACTATTCAGCTTTTGGTGGTCGAAAAGCAATGGCAGAACGCTACAACGCTATGCGAGCATGCCTTTTCCTTATACTCGACCCGCAAAGAAAGGAAGCAAGAGCGTCAATACCAGATCTTGAACTGCATCTACATTGAGCTTCTTCGCTGCCTCGGTAAAAAGCGTCATCTCCCTCTGCCCGGCCAGTACGACCAAGAATCTGCACATAGTGAGAGTGACATGGCAAATGATCTTGCCTTTTTAAAACATCTTTGCGTTAACAACATTGGGGCTGACGGAAAGTCTTCAGGAGATGACTTCAGCAGGATATCAAGCTTTACTGACGACAATTTTATGAAAAAGCATAGTTCCCGAGACGCCAACGAGATAGATATTCAAGAAGCGCTTAAATTATCGCAGGATGTCGACGTGGAGGCACTTCTTGAAGCGGGTGCTGCACCACTAAAATCAACAGAGCATCCTGACGTTATAAACATCTCAGGAGCTGGCAAGAAGAAACAAACTGTGCTTCATCTGAGGAAGCAGAGGCTGAAGGAGAAGAGATTGAGAAAATTCTTGGAGAATCGCGATACCACTAAAACTCCTGATCCAGAAAGATGGCTACCAAAGAGGGATAGATCGACTTATAGGCCCAAAAAGAAACAGACTGCAAAGCAAACCCAGGGTGGTTTAACGAACAAGAGAGCCGAGCAAGCCTTAGACATATCAAAGAGTGCAAAGGTGTCAAAGAAAGGAAGAGGCAAGAGAAAGTAAATAGATAGCTAGAGTTATCGCCAGAAAGCGTTTCTCATGTAATATACAAAACTTTGAATGATTAACTAATATGTATGCATGCTTCAGGTGAACAACGTGTCCTCATCTCTCAAGTACTCACCGATATCAGCCTGTCTGAAGGCTACAATAGCTGTGGGCTGCAGGTTCCTGGCCTCAGCTGTGCTTTTGGCACTCACGCCGAAGCCCAATGGTATGTCATTCATGGAAAACACAATCACACCGGCGTGCTCTGGGATGTCATCAGACATCTTACCGACATGTGCCTTGAGTACGTGGTTACCATACAAAAACGGCATCTCACCGTTAGGTTTAATCCATACCTTGTACTTTGCGTTCTGCGCCAGCACCGATAGTGACGTTACATGCAGTCTGAACTTTCCAGTCTTGGTGAATTTTCCCAGACAAATTCCCAAAGACATCAAGTTTGGTCTTGCTACACATGTAGCCAGTTTGGCCACATGCTCAGGAACATAATAGACTCTGTCCTTCTGTAATCTGAAAACATGGGGCGTCTCTTTGTTGTCCACCAAGTACGAGATGTTTCTGCCTATGTATCCAGCCAATTTTTCGAATACCACTTTCGTTTCCTCTTCTGTAAGTTGTCTCATCTTATTACTACACCTGGGGTCTCGCAAATAGCCTCAATCGATCTCTGAGCCCACAAGTCCTGATATCTTCACTCTGTTCACAGTGCTCATCGCATCTCATCGCTGAAATTTCATAAAATTTTCACTCTTTTCCAACGAAGACAGTGGACTAGTGGATCTTCAAGAGATTTACAGCTATGAAGCGTAGTTGTTTAGGCCTCTGTAGAACTTAAACGTGCAATTGTAGCACTCTAGCGAGTTTGTAGTCTTGTCCAGAGCTGCCTATCAAAATTTCGGTCGCGATTCGGTTGACTAATGATGCATTTTGTAGCTACAAGATCTTGAAGTTATCTGGTAGCGACACGGTGAAGTACACGATACTGGGGTTATGAGAGGGCACACCGTTCCCGCTCTCAATGTGGGAAACGTTCATCTGACAATAGTTTATCAGTCAACCCAGTAGACGAAAGTTGTACCGGCCTGCATCCTACAATGCAAGATACAATGCAAGAGCGCAACGGTATACACAAGACCATGAAATACTAGAGAGCCTCTCGGAGGGTCTAGCCCATTTAATTGGATTGCATCTCTTCATGTAGCGAGTACTGTAAGCCCTACGATACTGAAAAATTTTGAAGATCTACTAAACAATCTACACCTAGCGATGACTTGAACAGAGTTCATATTAAACACCGTAAAGATGTCCGAAGATAATCTGAAGCCTGTGTACGACGATGATCAGATGGGCGAAGAAGCTTATAAGAGAGGTGCTCAGCACAAGTGGACCAGGGCCCGTAAAAGCGATTATGACGGAAAGTCAGAGCATAAAGAAGGCGAGCCTGTCGAGAAGAGAGCGTATGTATGTTGATCCAGACGGATGTGGCTTCTAAAAGGCAAGTACTGACAGTTATATCGAACCTAGTAAATATGATAGAGAGCCATTGGCTGAGACAAACGGGTCCGAGGCTCCTAAAGAGCCTAGGCTGCCTAAGAGAAAGGTTGCAGTCATGATCGGCTACTGTGGTACAGGATACCATGGCATGCAATACAACCCACCAAACCCAACTATTGAGGCCGAACTCTTCCGTGCGTTTGTTGAGGCTGGCGCCATCTCGAAGGCCAACTCGAATGATTTGAAAAAGAACGGGTTTATGAGAGCAGCAAGAACCGACAAAGGCGTGCATGCTGGAGGTAACCTGATTTCCTTGAAATTGATCATCGAGGACCCTGATATTAAAGAAAAGATCAATGAGAAATTACCAGCCGGCATTCGTGTTTGGGACATCGAGCGAGTCAACAAAGCGTTTGACTGCAGAAAAATGTGCGGGTCTCGTTGGTACGAATACCTGTTGCCCACATACTCTTTAATAGGACCCAAGCCGGGAAGCATCTTGTACAACAACATTGAGGACAGCAAGGTCGAATGCCCTGGCGTCTTAGATGAGGACGCCGAGTCAAAGGAGTTTTGGGCAGCATTCGATAAGGAAGCCCAAGAGTTGTTCACTCCTGAGGAAATCGAAGCGATAAAAGCTTACAACCCACCACCGAGAGAAGAGTTTGACGCTACTGACGATCTGTACTTGAAGGTCAGAAAGTTTAAGCAATTGGAAAACCTGCACAGAAGAAAGTTTAGAATTTCCGAGGAAAAGCTAAACAAGTTTCGGGCTACAATGAAGCAGTACCTTGGTGCTCACAATTTCCACAATTTTACTTTGGGCAAAGATTTCAAGGAATCCAGCGCCATCAGGTTTATGAAGGAGATCAAGGTCTCCGAGCCTTTTGTTATTGGTGATGCCAAGACAGAATGGGTTTCGATTAAGATTCACGGGCAGTCCTTCATGTTGCATCAGATCCGTAAGATGATATCAATGGCAACACTAATAACCAGATGCGGATGCCCAGTTGAGCGTATATCACAAGCGTACGGCCAACAGAAGCTGAACATTCCCAAGGCGCCCGCGCTCGGCCTTCTTCTAGAGGCACCTGTCTTTGAGGGCTACAATACAAGACTGGAGAAGTTCGGCTACAAGCCAAT
Source organism: Torulaspora pretoriensis (assembly GCA_012851205.1). Classification (NCBI taxonomy): domain Eukaryota; kingdom Fungi; phylum Ascomycota; class Saccharomycetes; order Saccharomycetales; family Saccharomycetaceae; genus Torulaspora; species Torulaspora pretoriensis. The sequence goes on from JABBEO010000005.1 coordinate 950,630, forward strand.
CGAGTTTTCTAAACACCAAGCAGAGATTGACGATTTCAAGATGAAGCACATTTACGACAAGATATACAAGGAAGAGGTCGATGAAAACGTATTCAACGCTTTTTTCAGCTACATCGACAATTTTGACAAAGTTACCGGGGCCAATGGCGCTGAAACCGCAGAAAAGTCTGGCAACGATGTCCAAAGAAGCGTTTTCGAATTTCTCACTGCCAGAGGTTTACCGGGGGCTGTACCCGAGCAGGTAAAGCAGCCAAAATCCGAAAAAACCTCTGAAGAGAACAAATCCAATTCCACCACCTCAGATACACAAGTCTAGCCAGTTAGCAGTTGTACATTAGTTTATCAGTTATATAATATAAAGTGTCAGTATTTATTACTCTGACACTCACTTTATAACGTTAGAAATGAGTCGAAATTTTTTCAGTAAGAATTAGTTATTATCAATGAAAAATGAAGCTAATATACGATATATAGCTCTTTCGGTTAGACCAATTGTGTGTATTAAGACCACAAGCTGACTCCTATGTTGAGGTTACAGTGTAGGCAGCTGTTTACGAGCTCTGTTGCAAAAGCAGCAGCCCCAGCTCGGGGTAGAGCACAAGGTTTTGCCAAGAAAACATCCGGGAACAAAGGTTCCGCTAAAAGGATAACTGGTGACACACTTTATAAGAAATGGGCTGATACGGTACACACTGCTAAGTTAAATCAATATGCTGTGCCTTTGGAGCTTCCAACTTTCGACCCGAAGGCCATAGGTGGGTCACTGAACAAAGTATCTTCTTTCTCCAATAGACAATACAAATCTCTTTACCATTTGGGATCTTTTCACAAAAATCAGTTCAATGAGCTTTTTCCAAAGCCAATCTCGCTAATCCGGGAGGACAGCACGAATAAGCTGATAGAACTACTCCAGAGATCGCCGAATAGAAGATTCATTATCACAGGAGAGCCAGGTGTCGGAAAGAGCGTGTTGTTGTCACAAGTCCACGCATTTGCATCTGAAACCGGCAACGTGGTCGTTCATATTTCGTATCCGGATTTATTCATGAATGGTCGTAACGATTTTTTCTATGATGACAAGACAAAGCAGTACGTGCAACCTATGTACTTGAAGAAATTACTGAGGAAGATTCTCAAATCGAATGACGAGAACATTCTACGTTCCATTAAACTGACTGCCGACTACAAGTTTTCCAACGCAGACCCAAAGGATTCCGCCATTAAGAAGCACATATCTTTAACAAAGGAGCAAAATACATTGTTTGACCTACTCTCAATCAAGACTCAAGGACGTCATCGTGGTGATCTTTTCAGGGCTGTCATTTCTGAACTCGTTAGTCAGAACGTATATCCAGTAACCTTCACTGTGGACAATTTCTCGAGAATCCTAACAAGCCCATTCACAAGCTACAAGGACGTCAACAATAAAAACATTCACTTGCTAGAATTTCAGCTTGGCAAGACCATCATGCAAATAGTTAGCGGCGACCTTTCCTTCCCACACAAAAACAGTGCCACAGTTTTAGCTATTTCGGGAGTTGATAGAACTAACAGGACCCTTCCCGTCGCAGTGGGGAGACTTCCAGAAGACGTCTATGTCGACCCATATCATTACGATTCTCAGTTCGCCAAACTTCTGCAAAAGGGAGGCGTAAAGGAGTTCGAAGTGCCAAAGCTGACAAGAGAAGAAGTTAAAGAACTTATCGACTTCTACTTCAAGTCTGAAATATTACAAAACTCCGATTCACAAAATAAGACTTTGGAACAGCTTGCTGATGAGAAATATTTCTTGAGTGGGAACGGAAATCCTAGAGAGCTCTTGAAAAGTATTGTACTAACGCACACGTAAGAGGGATAGATTATGCATAATAATAAATCTATACTTGTAAATAGTATTACAACAACTGTGTTTATTCAATCAGACCAGTCGTCCTCATCTACATACTTGGGCTGTGTTGACTGTTCAGCGGCGTCATTTGTTGTCGTCTGCAAATTGGCAGCTTGAGGCACATGTTGCTGAGGCTGGTGATGCTGTGATTGGATGTGGGGACCTGAGTTATTGTGGACGACAGAAGCTTTACCAGCTCCCTTTCTTTCTTCCCAGCGGCCTTTGATGTCTGGTATGACTTCAGCGAGGTCCTCAACCTTCACCGAATCACTTATACTCTCCAAGACTTTCTGAACCACAGAAGTGTGATTACCGTTCAATTTATCATCTCTAAATCGCAGTAACTTCCATGCACCAGTCTCTTGGTCTTTGCAGCACTCAACAATCCTGCCGTTCAAAGGTTCTTCAAGGTTCTTTAGTTTTTGCCATTGCTCGTCGCTAACGTCTAGTTCAGCAAATTTCTTATATGTTCTTTCCAGAATCTCAAACTCCTTCTTATTAAATGGACGATCGAAGTTTTGTAGCTTGGCGTTGACGTCGGCACCACCTTGCCAAATGTATAGATCAAAAACAGGCTTCGCATCATAGTTAAAGTACCATCTTCCAGGATCTTTTTTGGACAAAGACTCGTCTTCAACCATGGGAATTTCAAGTATAAGCTTGAAGTCCACAGAGTTTTCTTCTTCAGGTTTCCATTTCAGCAAGTGGGAGTCCTTGCTCCCCACACTATATGGTAACCGTACCGGGGTAAAAATTAGCCCATCTGATTGGTGAGGCAACGAGCTAAGGCTATTAGCAACCTTTAATAAATCATAACTGAAATTCATGTGTTTCATTGAAAGCTTAAACGGAAAAGTTACGCATTGATCTGGAAATAGGGACCTCAGGTCATAATAAGGCTTGAAGAATTCCTTTCCAAGATGCGCCAGCCTGGAACTTGTAGGTGAAGGAGTGATGCAACGGCCGTTGATAGCCAAGCAGTCAAACATTAAATATCGCATCTCCTGGAGTTTTGTCACAGGATTAGTTTGTATCACAAGCTCGCCATCAATCAGCGTTCCATCCTGTAAAGTCTCTAGAAGTTCTTTCTTGTCCTTCCGTGGTAATCTCGGAAATCTGAAACCGTTCACCAAATAGTAATTATTCTCTCTATCGATCATGAAGCAACCTTGTTCTCTTGTAACGGGGTTTATTAATATGAGCATCAAGGCACGCAATCCATCCGTCTTCTCACAAACGTAATAATCATGTGAAAGTAACTTGTCCTCGATGTCTGAATGCTGGAAAGAGACTGGATTCGATCCTGGAAATGCCTTTACAGGCTTTGGAGAATTGAGCAACTTGCAGATCATCATCTTCAAATCTTGTGTAACATTGCCGGGTTGAATGATACCTGGAATCTCAGGACCAGTCCTAGAGTCCATCATACTTGGTTAAATGCCAACTAGGAATTATAAGGAGCTTACTGAGTTTAGTTCTGCTGTTCAAGCACTGGTAAATAAGAACAATGAATAAAAAATAGTATAAGTTCTCTCTGGGAATACGCTACGGAAGAAGCTGACACTGAAAGAAGAATGTCCGGCCAAGGAGGGTCAGGATCAAATGGAAAGAGGGCAGCATCTAGAGATGTCAACTACGCCGAGAAAGACCCCGATGATGAGATGGTTCGAGAGAATGAGCTTATTAGAAGTATGGAACAGAATAATGCCCCAAAGGTGAAAAAGCCCAGAAAAAATGATCAACTGCTAAAACACCAGGATTTTTTGAATGATAAGCTTACCAGCTGGAACTTTGTTCCCAATCTTCCGCCCTCCTATAGGAAGACTAGTCGTTTTGCAAATTTCATTGAGCTTGAGGGCTCCATGGTGAATAAGGCCAGGCAATGTTTGTTCAGTGATGAGGGTGAGCTTTTGAAGGCCAACGATACCATTTACATGGTATCTGAGCCTCCTGGTGAACCTTACTACATTGGAAGAATAGTGGAGTTCGTTTGCAGGCCCGAGTTTACAGATCTAGTAGGAGAGCTGGAAAAATTCACCCCTGAGATTCCATCCAAGTATTTCCACTTGAAAATGAACTGGTATTATAGACCAAGAGATATCCATACTCACACGAAGAGTGTCGGGCCTCGTCTCGTGTACGCATCGCTGCATCATGATGTCTGTCCCATCACGTCTTACAGAGGAAAGTGCATAGTCATACACAAAAATGAAGTTCCTGCTGTCCTGCATAATGAATTAGAATTGGTAACTAAAGATAACGTCTTTTACTTTGATCAGTTGTTTGACCGACATTCACTAAAGTACTATGATGTATATCCGACTGATACCGTTTTAAAATTTGACAGCCGATCATCATTTCTATATTATCTTGCCAAAAGATTCCATTACGTTTACGTTGAGGAAGGGTTTCCGCTGGAAAAGGTTCTCAACAGGTACTGCCTTGGTGACGTCGGACAAAATGCGCACGATAACTCCTGGGATTACCGTTGCACGGCTTGTCGGGAATGGTGCGCCAGCAGTCAATGTCTGAAGTGTGATGAATGTCAATGTGCGGTTCATCTGGCTTGTATGGATCCACCCTTACCGCGTAAACCGAATAAAGGTATTGTTTGGTTGTGCTACATATGCTTAAGACGTCAAGAAGGTACTCCAGAATCACTTAACGAGGTGAAACAAGAGGAAGAACTTGATAGAGCTTTTATTCAAGCCTCTAAAAGTAGCTTAAATAACCTGGCTACTCGTAGGGTACAAACAGAACGACCAATTTTGCGAGAAAGTACGTGGTTTCAGTATATGGGTCAATACCTCATCTCTCACATGAAAGATTTGCTGGATGACAATCTTCTTTTGCCATTTCCATTCAAAACATCCCGCGTTGGCCTAAAATACCAGTGGATTGGATGCTCTGATCCTGACAAGTGGCACCCCAAGCGCTATTCATCGACTGAGGCATCAGAGGTAAGAGGTGAGGCCTCTTCTTCCGATTTAAATTGGAAACTGGACGGATCAAAAATTACATCCGACCAGTTGGACGAATACGTAAGTCAGTGTCGGGAATACTTCCCAGCAAAACTAGACATGACACCCGAAAGTTGTAATTTCCTGGACATGATACTGAAAATCCTGCTTGAAACTGATTATAATTGTGACATAGCGTTGAAGTTGTGTGAATCGAAACTCACCAGGGACTCCCTCAAGGAGCCGACTTTGACTCTTGAGGAATTAAGGCAATTTGAGGAAGGAGTTGCGAAATATGGTAGTGAGCTAAATTTAGTAAGTGAGTGCGTTCCAACGCAGCCTATGTCCATGATTGTTCGATTCTACTACCAGTGGAAGAAGACCCCCAATGGAAAAACAATCTGGGGAAATTTTAAAGGACGGTCGAAGAATAAACAAAAAGTTGATCATCTTAATGGATTAGACGATAAAAACCAGAGGAAGTCTCTTAGAGAGAGAAAACCCACAAAGCTAGCTTTACAAAGTGATGTCTGTAAGTTTCAGCGCGAGTACAGATTCATAGATGAGTCTTGTATTGATGTTGAGAGTATGCCGATCCTCAAGGACTACTTCCGCTGCCAGTTTTGCAAGATTGACTTCTCTCCCATGTGGTATAAAGTTACAGGCGGCTTTGATGAGGAAGAGGACATGCAAGAAGCTACTAACTCTCTCGCTGCTAGGCGAACCGGAAAATCAAAAACCAAAACTAAAAGTGATGAACACTCGCTTGATGCTCTCTGCATAAGATGTGCCAGATTATGGAGGAGGTATGGAATAAAATGGGAGCCACCTTTGGAGGTATTCAAGCGACTGACCGGAGCAAATAATTATAATCTACAAACTCTACTACAATCTGTTCTTGACGAGGAAAACATGAACATCCTAAAAACCCCTCCCCAGCAGGCGGGCGAAAAACTAGTGGAGTGGGAGCTAGTCATCGATGCCGAGCTCCTTGCTAGACAAAGGCTAAGCTTAACGAAGCAGCCTGGATCATTCGCTAAGTATAGGCGTCATTCAGCTGCCTCACGCACGAGACTCTACAAAATGGTCAAGCGACCTTACGATAGTGAGGCCTATAAAGTTGAGAACCTTCGTAAAGAACTGGAAGATTGCCTGAAGAGTATCTACAAACAAATTCGACCTCATATGTCAGACGCTGGCAATGGTTTAATAGACCATTAATAAATGGGAGATGCCGCTAGCCGTCAAGGAAGTATAATTAGAACTATCGTATGTAGAACACTTAATGTCACTAGCTGCTTTTCAAACCCCACCAGAGAGTAGCTTCTCTATACGAGCAATCTCTGCCAGAGAAGTAGCCCTTGCCAGTTGTTCCTTGAGCTCGTTCCTCCGTTCCTCACTCATCTTACTAACGACTAGATGCATCAACTCCGAAGACTTGTCTCTTTTAGCTCCCGTAACCACTGCAGTCGGCACAGCATCACTAGTGTTAGCTTTTTGAGCCCGCAGCCTCTCCTCTTGTGTGACCCTCTCAAAGTCCATCACTTTGAGACTCGGTACTGTTCCCAGGACATGCTCCCGATAGCCCTCGAGATGACAAACCTGATTTCCTCGGAGCACAACATTTTCAAGCGTAGTAGGAGCCCATTTCAAGCCATTCAACTGCTCAAATGTCGATATATTATTGTTTGCCAGCACTAAATTGCGGATCCTCCCAGGTAACAGCCTTCCATCCAGCACACTTATTTGGTTCATCGACAGCAGAAGAGTATGGATATCTCCCCTCGATCGCATATCCGGAATAGAAATCAATTCGTTGTTTGTTAAGTCCAGCACATGTGTCGGTTTAGCCAGTTTCTTCAAACTCGAAGGCATCAGTTCATCATCGGTCTCCAGTTTTAAGTTTCGTAGAATAGTGCACTTGTCAACATCGTGCTTTCCGGAAAAGTGGTCCACATAATACTCTGTAGCATCTAATACTACACTTGGCGTAATCTTCATCTCGTAATACCCCTCAAGAAACTCTCTAGAGCATCTCCTCGTGTTTAGCAGCTTCTAGCTCTTCATGGTGATGGACCAGTGTTGTATATTAGGGCTAAAATCTCCAAAAGTAGGGTTTTAACTGAGCCCTGATTTTGGAATATTAGGGCTTTTACAAGCCCTAATTCATGGTTAGGGCTCAAATATCGAATTATGATACCGTTTATATGATGCAAAGTACTAGATATAATGCATCATCAAGCAGACAAGACCTCTTATAGTCAATCTCGTACATATAAAAGGTCTAGTAGTTGTTCGGAGATTCAATTGATTGAGTTGGAATGATCTAGGCCTTTTGATTTTGCCAGCAAACGCTAGGATAACTAAGGTTGCTTGAGGCTAATTGGAAAAATGGTTTTTGACAAACACAAGGTAGACTATTCCCTTTACCTGGTCACTGACACTTCTATGCTCCCAGAAGGTACGACTTTGTACTCGCAGGTTGAGGCTGGGCTGCAAAACGGTGTCACTTTGGTGCAGCTGCGGGAAAAAGACTGTGAGACCAGGGACTTTATTACCGAAGCATTGGAAGTTCAGAAGCTGTGTAAGAAACACAATGTGCCCTTGATTATTAATGACCGTATTGATGTGGCACTCGCTATAGACGCAGATGGTGTGCATGTGGGTCAGGACGACATGCCTATCCCAATGGTCAGAAAACTTGTGGGTCCGGACCGGATTGTTGGCTGGAGTGTGGGATTTGATCATGAAGTGGAGACTCTGGCAAAGTGGGGTCCTGAAATGATTGACTACATCGGAGTTGGGACGCTTTTTCCTACACTAACCAAGAAGAATCCAAAGAAAGCGCCCATGGGACCTCAAGGTGCAATCAAGGTGCTCGATGCTTTGGAGGAACATAATGCGCACTGGTGTAGAACCGTCGGTATCGGGGGTCTACACCCAGTCAACATCGAAAGGGTGCTTTATCAATGTGTTAGTTCCAACGGGCAGCGTGCTCTGGATGGAATTAGCATTGTGAGCGACATCATGGCAGCCACAGACGCCGGTGCCGCTGCTAAGAATTTACGTCGTATTCTCGATCAAGGAAAATATCAATTTGTTGATCTCCAGCTCGAAGACCATACTTTGAACAAGAATAGTTACAAAAAAGTAATAGATCAGGTGTCTCAAGCTAGACCCTTGATTCAGCACGTAACTAACAAGGTCCACCAGAATTTTGGTGCTAACGTCACTTTGGCTCTTGGCTCATCACCCATCATGTCGGAGGTCAAGGATGAAGTCCATGAGCTTGCTCGTATTCCTCATGCCACCTTGTTACTGAACACTGGGTCGGTGGCCCCTGTCGACATGCTGAAGGAGGCCATTGCATGTTACAACAATGAAAAACGCCCGATTGTATTTGACCCTGTTGGTTATAGTGCCACTGAAACAAGAAAACAACTCAATGATACTTTGCTATCATACGGCCAATTCTCGTGTATCAAGGGTAATACTAGTGAAATTTTATCTTTGGCAAAATTAACAGTAGAGAAGATGAAAGGTGTTGATGCGTTCTCGGGGGATGTTGATGAAAAGATGGTGGCTCGCGCTACTCGTATTGTGGCCTATACATACAAGACGGTGGCAGTTTGCACTGGTGAGAATGATTTTGTTGCCGACGGTACCTTTTCTGGCCGTTATGCACTATCCTCTGGCCCCGGTAAAACTGCGAACGACCTGCCATGTGTTAAGATTAACGATGGGCCTATCGCAATCATGGGCGATATTACTGCTAGTGGCTGCTCATTAGGCTCTACAATTGCTTGTTGTTTAGGGGGCGGAGATGCGAAATCAAATGTTTTTGATGCAGTCGTAACAGCTGTGCTGTTGTACAAGACAGCAGGCAAATTAGCCTCGACCCGCTGTCAAGGCAGCGGCTCGTTTCACGTCCAATTGATAGACGCTTTGTATGAGCTATTCCACGAGAATGAGCCTGAGAAATGGACAGCTTCCTACAAAAAGCTTGATTGATCTTATTTACAGATAGGTTTCGATAAATATACGTACCGCGATGAATATGTTTTAACGGCAAAATGCGTTTGTTAAATTTTCAATTGGTGTATGATAGTTTACTTCTATTACTGGGCAAAGTATTAGGATCTTCGTCCATCGCCTTGTACTTGTTTTCCACCTTTTCCTTAATTTGAGCTTCCTGCTCTGGAGTTAGGACACTGACCGATTCGTTAGGTGGGACGAATTTGAAATTACCCATCGCAAAGTCTCTATCAGACAGTCTACTCAAAACGTAGAGTTGAGAACGGATGTATCTAACGACTGCCTCCAAGTGGACCATATCGATATTCTTTCTGCCACTAAACAAATTCCTCCATACTGCAGTTGCGAGCGTTGCATCATCGGTGTAGAAACCCTCATCGTAAGCAAAAATTGCACCACGCATCTGAGTATTAAAATCTTTCAAGTACTGATCCGCAATTCTACCAGAGTTAACATTCATTTCTTCAAACAGTCTCATCTCGATGTCTGCGAAAGTTCTGTCCACCAGTTTCTGTTGGTAGTTACGACCATATTTGAAAGGCATTGCACGCATACGTACAAACAGAATCCATTCGTGAAGCAAAGTAATCTGGAACCATTGGGAGAAAGTACGAGGCAATTTAAGATCTTCATAAAAGAACTTCGCGGTTTCTGATAGTTCTTCTCCTTCATATTGTAGAGCCTGTTCCTTACAGAGCGAGTAGTAATAAAAGCCAGCTACAGGGCCTGCCCTCACCTTGTCCATATCCAGGTTGAACGTACGGATAACCAGCTCCCCCAGGGCTTCCTTCCATTTGGGAAGTTGGTACGACTTCGATTCATACTTTGATTTAGGATAAACTTTACCAGCTGGCTTAATTGGTGCATGATTGGTAAAATCAAGTGGCTTGGACTCCATATGAGACTTTTTTGCCAGTTCCTCTGGAGATTCTATCTCATCTTTCTTCTTCAAATCACTGAGCAATAGAGATGAGCGAGAAAAATGGGCTCTAGCCTCCAAGAGTCCAAACTGAAGGGACCGAATAGTCTGTCGTTGGAGCAAACGTTTATGGAACATCTAATTTATGACTCCAGGTATGAGCACTTGAAGAGTTCAGACAGATGTCATCATACAAGTTGAAATTTCAACGTAGTTTTAATAATGCGCGGCGACACTAGTGGAAAATCGTTTGAGTGGATGAATCTAACTATACTAGTGAAGAATCAGCTACAAGTTGCCTTTCAAGCTCGACTAGCCTCTATTATTATGTACTGAATATCTTGGAATTAATACACTGTCTGTAGTATTTAATGCTTGTTGTGCAGGCCCAGGCCTGGTCCTCTCAGGTGATGAGAAACATAATGCTAATTTAGTTTGCGGACGCAGCTGCGGTTGCCCTTGAAGTCTGATGGATAATCTCTTCAAATCTTTTGTCAACTGTGTCGGTTACGTTGTCTTTCGTGCTACCTGAGGCGTTTTTTCTTAAGGACGTCCCGTATGCCCCGATGGCTAGATCATTCTTCCATACTGTTACGTTTTCAATGTCCCTGAAATGCCTGTGGTTAAGTAGCTTCGTCAGAATCTCTGATTGCCTGGCAAGCTTCAAATCCCTGACGTTCTTCAAGCGCTTCCTTTTCGAGCGAGCGTGTATTCTCGACCCTGGCCCATTATTGTTGTTAAATGTTTGTCTCTTTTCTAAGAGAATGTCCCTGCGATCCTCAAGTTCTTTGATCTTATTGAGGATTTTTCTTGTTTGCGAACAGTCGTCAAGTTTCATTATCTCCTCTGCTATCGATTCAAGCTCCTCTTCGTCTTTTACAAGGGCCTCGTCGGTTACGCTGTCATCAGCTTTACTTGATGTATCGTCAGAGTCCCAGTCGGACTCGCTTATCTCGTATTCTTTTAATTCTGAAAGCAGCTTTCTTTCCACTTCATCGTGATGATTCTGGCAGGTCAACTTTTCTCGCAAATCGTAGGCTGCCTTCATGTCATCCATGACAGACTTGAGCTGCCTTATGAGCTCATGCTCCCTTCTTCCCCAGGTATCAAACCAGTCGAGGAGACGTCTGATATCCGAAAAGCTGTCGGCGAAATACCACTCGCGGTCTGATAATAGGAGGCATTCCGGAGTTTCATCTATAACTTTTTTCTCAATTGGATTCAATTCTGACAGATTCGTACCCTGATCCAAGTGGTCCAGTATGACCGTCTCTGCGTCCCCTTCAGTATGCACGTAAGAGCCATTTGCCCCCCTGTAAAGTTGGAAAACTTCCTTCGTGGCTTCTACCTTACCTTTACTATGGGCCACATCACGCCATTTATCGAAGGACTCATCTGAAAGTCCCAAAAGAAACTTTGCTGTGTCAGTCGAAGGGCCCTGAATCCACAGCTTGCCTGAAAAGTAGCTTGAATTCAAATCGCTCGCTTCATCATCACCAGTGTGTTCGCGATACTCATCAATTGGCACTCCACTCATGTCAAGCCAATAATACTTATTGCCGTATCTGTCAACCCCTAGCGGTTTGAGTCGTTGAATATCATTCTCCATCAACTTCTTGTCTAGGAAAAGTTTGTCAGTCTGAAGTTTGTCAATCTTGGTTTGTTGATCGGATATTTCAGCCTTTTTTTGCTCGATCAAGTCTTCATTTTTATCCTCCATTCCCTCTAGGGCCTGTAAATTCACTCGCATCTGGTGGTATTCTACCGTTTCTGTTTTAAGATCTCTTCCAACTCGATAACGTTCACTCCTAATGTGTGTGCAGAGCTCCATAGAACTATCAACTGCAGTCTTGATGTCCGGAGAAAAGTTAGTTACGAGGTCCACTAAAACCCACGTAACGTTCACCTTTTCCTGAAGTGAGAGCTGGGTACAGAAGTTGAGCCAAAGTTGTCTGGGCAATTGGGTTGCTGAAAAGCTCTTTGGTATGACTTTTTGGTTGAAGTTGGATATGATTTCTTTGTAAACTGGAACATGATTGCAGTCCTGCAATATTCCCAACAGAATTATGAGCCAGTAGCTATTGTTGAATTGTCTCTTTGTTAAACGCTCTGCCCAAAAAACATTCCGATAGTTCAAGCATTTCTCCAACGGTGTTTCAGCCTCGGAGCTATCTTCCTCATCAGTGTCATTCGACTCTTCGAGGCCGTTTTGGCTTGATGCTTCGGGATGTTCAGTCTGTAGCCAGTCATCTGCAAGAGAAAGCGACCACTCCCCCTTTTCGTTGATAAAAAGGCGAAGCAGAGCACACATTATCTCCACTAGTAGACCAGTACCATTGGAGTTAATATTGTGTAATTCCTCATCGCTAGCGGGTTCGCTTTTCGCTATCGTATAACGCACATTAGGCGTATTCAAATCTCGAATCATCTTTCGTACATCTGCGTTCCTTCCCCAACTACTAGGCTCTCTTTCTCCTACTTTTACTTGAGACGGCTCCACATAAACCACTTCTCCCTTTACTTCATATGGATCGCTACATTTGAAGGTAGTAACGAACTGATCGAGACTAAAATGAGAGAGCAACAGCGTAGAGCTAAAACTGTTGAGGAATTGAAAAGTTTGCAGAAGCCTCCCCACGGATGCAAATGGCCTGAGATGGCTTGAACCGTTCAATGGAACTTGTTCCAGATACTGGTTGTAGTGGAAGAAGCCCTCAAAAATATGTGGAGGACCTTGATAAGGAAGGCTCAGATCTTCAAGGATGCTGGTTATTGAATTTGAGGGCAAGGCCTCCTGCGCAGCAGAACCTTCCTTCGAGTCCTCTACTTTCCTTCTTTTCCTCGATGCAATCGACGAATCATCCCCACCACCTTCTTTTGTCTCTTCAGAGTCCGGAAATTCCTTCTCATACTCAAGCCCTTCATCCTGTTGCTCGCCATATTTGCCTCTCTTCGCTTTATCGTCGTCATCCTTGTACATCAGCATATCAGCGGGCCAGTCCATAGTGAGCCCATACATCGGCAAATATTCCTCCTTGACAGCCCAAGGAGCACCCATCTTGGAGGAAGCTCGCCTCAGAGTAATTTTGCAGAAACATTTTATCAGATGTTTGGTAAACGAGGACCGATCTCGGTGAAGCTGGGACTGATCTGCAATCAGCGACTTGCTGCCCTGTGCACTATCAATCAACATGTATTTAGAGTACGCAGGAACCAAAATCTCCCCGGTTGTGGGGTTTGTAGTTGCATTAAACTGTGCCTTCTCCTTGATAATATAGCATTTTTGGTGCTGCGACTGAAATTGATCATCAGGTTGATCATTACCTGTTACTTCCGGTGCTGGAGTTGCATGGTTTGACGATGAAGCAGATGCGTCTTTGTTTCCCCTGCGAAGATACACTGTCTCTCCGGGGAAATAGTCATTCTTGAATCGAGCATACACCTTCTCAACCAGAGCGTCCAGTCTTTTTACTTCATTAAAGTGCAGAAATCGTGCCACTGGTTCCCTCAACTTTAGGGGAAATTTCTCTTCCACTAACCTGAACTGCTTCTCTTCGCTATCCAGCGCTTCGAAGAATGTCAGGCAGGAAGTGCCTGTTATTTCACAGGTGAAATGATGTTTTGAATAGAAATCTAGTCTTTCCAAATACTCTGCATAGGTAGCAAACCATTCTCCTGTCTCGTCAATGTGCCAAACGTTGATATTAAGGTTTAGAGGCAGTACTTCTGGATCAGGCAAAATTATAGGTTTTCTCTTGTACAAAACCATCCTCAATAGCGGGCCCTATACTTGCTGGTGGCACTCCAGGAGTTTACTTGACCAGTTAGAGCTTCTTGAAGGTAGATGAGATAGCAGGTTGTTCCTTCTCTTCAGTAAAGTAGTGTTGATTTAGGTATTTTTTTCAAGATTAATACATTTGTATACATTAAGATGCTGCCAGGACAGAGACTAAGAAGCCCTCAGCGCGGCTCAATCGGCCATTGTAGTGCCATATCTATCAATGGTACTAACAATCTTCGGTGGCATGCCTCTTTTGTCATTTTCGATATCAAATTGAAAGCGACCAAACTCGGTGCTGTGAAGTTCTTGGACAGCATTCTGACGAACTTGGCCCCGAAGCGAGTCTATCAGGACTACTACATCTTACTTTCCCGGCAATTCTGCTGGGTTGGAGCTTGTTGATAGCTAATCGACCGATTGCACTTTGTAGTCATGTATCTCGCTCAATCTGCGCCCAAAAAACACGAAACTTGAACAGATCTTCCAACTAAGCTTGCTGGTATACTATGTGACCTCATCAGTTACTTCCGGAGCCTCAATGGTCCTCCATGGCGCCTATTCCTTCTTGAAGCTTTTCACGTGTTTGCCTTTAGCCTCTGTTGTTGAAAATTTTTCAGATTATAGGCATCTCATCTCATCTCATCGCTTAATTAAAGAGTCTCACTATAAGAACAGATAGCATAAAAGGGCTCCAGTGGGCCTATAATCCTTAATCAAGCGATGGAACAGAGTAATAAAGAACACAGAAAGCGCAAGGAAAAGAATACGGCCAAAAAGAAGCTCCATACACAGGGCCATAATGCAAAGGCCTTTGCCGTTTCTGCACCAGGCAAGATGGCCCGGACCATGATGAGGTCTAGTGACGTGAACGAGCGTAAATTGCATGTTCCTATGGTTGATCGTACGCCGGAAGATGATCCTCCTCCAGTCATTGTGGCAGTGGTAGGTCCACCTGGCACTGGTAAAACCACTCTGCTTAGATCTCTGGTGAGAAGAATGACCAAGACTACGCTCAGCGAGATAAACGGGCCAATTACGGTGGTTTCGGGAAAACGGAGACGTTTGACTTTTATCGAATGCCCAGCCAACGATTTGAATGCGATGATTGACGTGGCAAAGACCGCTGATTTGGTGCTCTTGTTGATGGACGGGAATTTCGGGTTCGAAATGGAAACAATGGAGTTTCTGAATATAGCACAGCATCATGGTATGCCGCGTGTCCTTGGTGTGGCCACGCATCTTGACCTTTTCAAATCTCAGTCAACGCTAAGAGCATCGAAGAAGAGATTAAAGCACAGATTCTGGACCGAGGTGTATCAGGGTGCCAAACTGTTTTATCTTTCGGGTGTCCTGAACGGCCGTTATCCAGACCGTGAGATTTTGAACCTTTCAAGATTCATATCCGTCATGAAATTCAGACCTTTGAAGTGGAGAAATGAGCATCCCTATATGCTAATCGATCGTATGACTGATTTGACCCACCCAGAAATTATAGAGACCCAAGGAAACAAAGTTGACCGTAAGGTGGCTTTGTATGGATATCTACACGGCACTCCGTTACCATCAAGACCAGGCACTAGGGTACATATCGCTGGTGTTGGCGATTTCAGTGTTTCTCAAGTGGAAAAACTCCCGGATCCTTGTCCCACGCCTTACTTCCAGCAAAAGCTAGATGAATACGAGAGAGAGAAGATGAAGCAAGAAGGGGAAGCGTCAGCAGGAACCACAACCCGTAGGCGTAAAAGATTGGATGACAAGGATAAACTAATTTACGCACCCATGTCAGACGTTGGTGGTGTTCTAATGGACAAAGATGCGGTCTACATAGATGTCGGTAGGAAGAACGAAGGCTTAAGCTTTGTGCCTGGTCAAGAGAAGGGTGAGGGCGAGAAGCTTGTCACAGGATTGCAAGCGGCCGACAAAAATTACGCTGAAGTCTTTGACGGTGTCGGCCTGCAGTTGTTCAGTAATGGCTCAGCTCTTCGCGGTGATGAGGTTCAGGAGGAAGAAGATGAGGAATCTGAGGAAGAACTTGATGAAACCAAAGACCAGGGCAGATCTTCTTTAAGACGCCCTAGAGTACATGGAAAATCAGTTCAAGACGCAGATGAGGATATTGACGATTTGCCCAGTGATGCCGAAAACGATGAAGCCATCAATGGAGAGCCAAGATTTGAAGAAATAGACTTTCTCAACGACGTAGACAACAGAAATGAAGAACTTGCTATGGGATCTGATTCTGAACTTGATCTGAGTGAGGATGATGCGAATAGTTGGGAAAGGAGAGCCGCAAGTAAGCTCAACGGTCAGGTCAACCATCGTCGGAAATGGGACATTGGAAAGCTCATTTACATGGACAATATATCTTCCAAGGATTGTATTCAGAGATGGAAGGGCGAAGCTGAAGATGATGAAGCATCTGAAAGTGATATTGAAAATGAAGAGATTGAAGACCAGTTTTTCCAGAAGAAAGACAACAACAATTCCAACTCCCACGATTACGAGGGGGACTTGGAAAAATTTGTTCCTTACTTTGATACAATTGAAAAATTGGTGCAAAAGTTTTCTAGTGTCGATAGCATAAAGGATAGATTTATGGGAGCACCCGATTTAAAAGGCGAGCAAAATAACCAAAACATGGATGATAACGATGAAGAACTTTACGGTGATTTTGAGGACTTGGAAAATGAAAACGCTTCATTAGAGCCACAAGATGATGGTTCAGATGATGGATCTGCTAGTGATGCTGAAAGTGAAGACTCATTTGCAGACTTTGACAAGGAGGAAAAGAAAGAGCTCACAGTTAATGAGGAGCGTGAACTTAATGCATCAAAGAAGGAAAAATTAAAACTGCAGTTCGAAATGGAAGAGGGAGATAATTTCAAAGAGGACGACCCAGAGAATGAGTACGATACTTGGTACGAGCTGCAAAAAGCCAAAATCGCTAAACAGCTGGACATCAACAATGCAGAGTTCGAAAGTATGACACCTGAACAACGTCAGGCCATTGAAGGTTATAAAGCTGGATCTTATGTGCGCATAGTATTTAATAATGTACCCATGGAGTTTGTCGAAAACTTTGATCCCAAGGTACCTGTAATCGTCGGTGGTTTGTTACCTACTGAGCTGAAATTTGGAATAATCAGTGCTAGGGTACGGAGACATCGTTGGCACAAGAAGATCTTGAAAACCAACGATCCTTTAGTTTTATCTTTGGGTTGGAGAAGATTCCAGACGCTGCCCGTGTACACTACAAGCGATTCGCGGACAAGGACAAGAATGCTTAAATACACACCAGAGCATACGTTCTGTGGTGCCAACTTTTATGGTCCTTTGTGCTCTCCCAATACGCCTTTCTGCGGTGTCCAAATTGTGGCCAACAGTGATACCGGCGCAGAATTCAGAATTGCTGCTACCGGTATCGTTGAAGAGATTGATGCCAGCGCTGAGATCGTGAAGAAGTTGAAACTTGTAGGTTTCCCTTACAAGATCTTCAAGAACACGGCCTTCATTAAAGATATGTTTTCGAGTGCAATGGAAGTGGCACGATTTGAGGGTGCTCAAATCAAAACCGTCTCTGGTATACGAGGTGAGATAAAAAGAGCCCTCTCTAAACCAGAAGGCCATTTCAGGGCTACTTTTGAGGATAAGATTTTGATGAGCGATATTGTTATTCTAAGGTCGTGGTATCCTGTTCATGTGAAAAGATTCTACAATCCTGTTACATCGTTGTTATTGAAAGACAAGACGGAATGGAAGGGTATGAGGCTGACAGGACAGATCAGAGCTGCTCAAGGTGTTGAAACGCCTCTGAATCCTGATAGTTCTTATAAGAAGGTTGAGAGAGTTGAGAGACAATTCAACGGTTTAAAGGTTCCAAAGGCTGTCCAAAAAGACCTGCCGTTTAAATCTCAAATCCACCAGATGAAGCCGCAAAAGAAGAAGACTTACATGGCGAAGAGAGCTGTCGTCCTAGGCGGAGAAGAAAAGAAGGCACGTACGTTGATGCAAAACGTGTTAACCATCTCGAAGGACAAAGAACAACGGAAAAAGGCCAAAAAACAAGACCAACGTAAAGAAAGGTTGAAGAAACTAGCAAAAGCAGAGGAAGCGAAGCTGCAAAAAGACCGGGAGAAGAAGAAAGAGTATTTTGCATCGCAAGGTAAAAAGAGATCTGCAGGCGACAGTGAAAACGGTACATCGGGCAAAAGAAGAAGGTAAATAGTGTATTTATATCCGGATGATTAAGAGCTCTAAAATACTCAGCCAATTAAATTTCTATTGCTTACTCTACACAAGGTTCAAATATATTGGGACAACCATTGGAAAGCTTCAGCGTAACCATCTCTCATCACCACAGAACACATAAAAACCTCCACTGGTCTTTGACCCTCGATCCTGGCGTTACCGGTGGTGCTCATCAAGCCCAAGGCGGAACGTAGCTCAGCTTCAGAGACCGCGTTAGCAGAATCAATCTTGTTACCGAGAACAACGAATGGAACATTCTGCAACTCGGCAATGTTGAACAAAGCGTCCAATTCCACTTTGGCCTCGTTGAATCTCTCTGGATCGGCCGCATCGACCAAGAAAACAATACCGTTAACCTCGGGGAAGTAGTCTTTCCACAAACGACGAGCCTGAATATGGCCACCCAAGTCAAAAGTAGTGAATTTGATGTTACCAATGGCCAATTCTTCAGAGGTAGGGTGCCATGTAGGCTGTAAGGTAGCTAGTCTGTCATTTTTCAACATATGCAACAAAGTGGTTTTACCTGCGTTGTCCAAACCTAAAAACAACAGTTTACCATGTTTGTTCCACAAACCAAGCGAAGCCAAGACGTCCCTGACTGTAATTAAATCTTTGTTAGTAACCAATTCCCAAGATTGCTCGCATTTTTTGACCTTTTCAGCCTTTTTCTAGTACATACACCAGCCAAATATATCCCAGACCATTCTGAATTTTATCGCGAACCTATATCTGTCTACCGGAGCTACTCGATTCAAAATCAGGGAGACCAAAGAAAGTTATGTAGGTTTTGAACATCTTAAATCGACCGTTAGTTGGTCGATCGTTTGGCAAATTTGTTAAAGGCTAGCTGGGAAATTTCAAGCCGGTCGGGTAATCAAGGCGATTGAGCTCATCGCAGTACGATTAATAGTAGAAAGGACTATAAACATCTTGTGCTATCCTATATCTGGTCGTTAATTGGTTTCGTTACGCATCATTTCATCTCTAATTTGCTTTGTAGCTGCCAGCTTCGCGCTAGTGATTATCAAGCCGTCGTGTTTTAGGCAGATGATCAGCGCGACTTCTAGCTTGGTGAGTAGCCTCTTGGAGACACCACAGACCTTGCAAAAGTACTGGTGTGAGTGCACAAAGTCTTCGAGCAGTTTGGTGGCTACCCGTATGGTGGCCACGACAAGTCGGTGAATATGGCATTCGTTAAGACGAAGTCTAAGGATTAGAGCACCGCCGGGCTGGTCTCTTGTGAGGAACAAGGTCTGTATCAGGAAGGCAGCCGCAAGGTATACTACGGCTCCAAACATACACTTGGACTGGATTCTAGAAATGAACTCTTTGTAAGTGACCGTTGGGGTACTCTTCATGTTGAAATTGGCGAACTCGCTGGCGCTGATGGCTGCGTCGTCTGTCCCGTCAGGCAGCGTGTCACTGGAGCCGGAGAGCTTCAGTATGAGGTCGATGGAGTCTTGCAAAACTTCAATGCTTTGTTCGGGCGGTAGGTCTGGGATTTCGTGATCCTTGAGGCCCCCATGGTCCAAGACGAGAGACCGATCGGCGTCTTTGACCTCCGTTGCGGTGCTTTTCTCTCTTGAAGGTCGTAGACCTAAACTCTGCAGGTGCTGGATGAGTTCCGGAGAGTTTAAAACGTCTGTGTCACTCGGTTGCGGCGAGTTCTCCAAGGTGTGGTCTATGTTTGCGCTATCAGGAAAACTGCCGACTTCCGGTGAAGAGAAGCTCCTTGAAACTGTCCTGAGCAGCGAATCATCGCTCCTGTCCAGGACATTTAAGTCGCCCTTGCAAATATGCCCACCAGTGGACTCAGAGGTTGTAGCTTCGTGTTCGTCGTACTCGTCATCACTGAGCTCAAAGTTCGACATCGACGCTGAGAACGGGGTGGCCTGTGTAGCAATATCGCTTCTTGGCTTGCTAGGATAATCACTGTTCAATAATTCAGACCTAAAGTTGTTGATGTTTTCCAGGTTCTGTGCCACATAATCGTTCACTTGATTGGCATACTGCAGTAGGTCTTCCACGTTCTTCTTCCGCCTACTTCTCAGATGCTGGCGTTCCGTTCCCACTGGTTCCTCTTCTCCCGGCTCAAATCTCACCTTCTTTCCCACATTTCCGCTACTATCCCCATCAGACACCGATTCTATCTCTTCACTCAGCTCCGAGAAGTTGTTGGATTGCGAATTTCCTGGCTTGAGTGGAATCTCGAAGATGTCCTCGTCGGCCATATCGCCCAGAACAAGTTGTTCATCGACATCATTCGGAGCGGAAACCCCAGGAGTGGGACTCTCACTCAACTTCATGTATCTGACGCTGATCTGATCAGTTTTGAATAGCTATAGTTACGCTAGTGATCCCGCTTGTTCTTGTTCCTTTAACCCTAACTGTTGTTATAGTCAGTGATGAGGTAGCAATGAGATCGCCTTGACAGAGGCTTAACAGCGAAAAGGTGAATTAAGAGAAAAGGATATAAAAAAGATCTAAGTAACATCTAAATATCAATTCCGCTTAGTATAGTCTGTAAGCTGGACCCATGGTGGACTTGATGACCAAAGATCCGACGTTTTGCCAGTTCTTCTTCAACAAAGAAACCAAGAAGTTGACGGACATCAAGATTTGGTTGACTAGAACGTCTTCCTCCATCTCGACGTTACCGACAGCGACAGCCAAACACAAGACCTTCTTCAATTGGAACTTGATGGTGGATCTAACGTCGGTAACCTTACCGTACAAGTCATCGTTGTGGGAAACTGGGGTTGGGAACTTACCAGCCTTGGACAATTGAGGACCCAACAGTCTTGGAACTTGCTTGATCAAGACTTCGGAAGCAATGAAAGCGGAGTACTTCTTGGCCAACTTCTTGATCAACTTCTTGTTCTTGTTCAACTTCTTCAAGTCTTCAACAGACATGGCGTCGACACCACAGGACTTAGCTCTGTCGACATCGAAGGCATCACCGAAGATACACAACGACAAGTTTGGTCTTGGACACTCAGGCAACTTCAAAGAACCAGAGAAACGCTTGTCTCTTTGAGGGTCGTAGTTCTTCAAACCGACTTGCAATTCGACGGTTTCCAAGAAGTTTCTCTTCTTGGTCTCGTTGGAGTACTTCAACAACTCCTTAACGTTTTCTCTGATTTGACTAGAGCTTAGCTTAGACATTTTTGCTGGTGATGAAAGTCTTCCAAAGGTATTTGGTGTTCCGTTAGGCTTGCGACTTCTACCCTCTTAAAACCTGAATCCTACACAGCTACATGATGGAACCTCGATGACCAGTGCTTCTTGAACTGGATTTTCCACCTACAATGGTTTGTTTGCTTGGGTGAAACTTTTTCACTATTTTGTGTGACTGTTTTATCAATTTTCATTTTCTCTTAAAAAATTTATGAAAAAAATACAGTTGGTGTAGTGTCTGGGTTTTATGCCAAATACTCATACTAGATGCAACTGCCTTATTTGTTGCATTGCTGGGCAGTTTGAACACCTTTTATGTGCAGCTTCGGTGCCATCTTTAAGCATAAGTCGCCGTCGCTGGGGAACTTTGTGTTTCTCGTGACTTTCACGTGACTTAATGCACTATCATAATAAGCTCATCGCTCACACACTGTCTATAAGCATCTAGACCAGTTCTGGTATGGCTGGCAGTCGTTGGGCATGTCTCTGTCACTAATCTCATGGGGGTGCAGGCCTGGGTTTATACCCGTGAGGATTTTCAAGAGGTTCAATGTGAATTCGAAGAGTAGATGGCTCAACAGACAACACAGTGATCCGTACACTCGTGAGGCCAAGGTGCAGAACCTGCGATCGAGAGCTGCTTTCAAATTGATGGAAATTGATGATAAATTCAAGCTCTTTGACGAGAAGAGGGATCAGAGAGTGCTCGATCTGGGTTTCGCACCGGGAGCCTGGTCTCAAGTGGCCTCGAGACGCATTGGCGAGGGAGGAATGGTCCTGGGAGTTGATATTCTGCCGTGTGATCCTCCTGCGGGGGTGAGTTCGCTCCAGGCCAACATTTTATCCAAGAAGACCCACGAGCTGATTCGTGTGTATTTCTCGAAGCACTTCAGGTTGAACAGGCACGATGATTTACACCACAACCACGGATATTTGAAGCACATGGCTGAAGAGACAGCTCGGGACCAGGAATGCGAGACTTACCGCGAAGTTTTCTCAGCGGATCCCAGTGACAGCGTGGTCAAGTATCCGATTGACGTGATAATAAGTGATATGTATGAACCTTGGCCCCAGACTTCTGGTTTTTGGACAAACATTACTAATGCAGCTTACTACAGGATGGCTAACACCACCGGCTTGGCTTTGAAGGATCACTATCAATCCATTGACCTTTGTGATGCCGCTCTGGTCACGGCGGTTGACCTCTTAAAACCACACGGACATTTCGTCTGCAAGCTATACACTGGGAAGGAGGACAAGCTTTTCGAAAAAAGGCTTAGAAAGGTCTTTAAGCGTGTTAACCGTTTCAAACCGTTGGCTTGTCGAGACGAATCCAAAGAGGTGTACTTTGTCGGTCGGGATAAGAGAGATGTAGTGGACAAGATAGAGGTCTTCACGACTTAATGATATTATGTAACTCTATGGCAGGTACTGGATGTTGCATTGTGCTTTCAAAAGATTTTAAATGTACACTTACTATTTACTAGTATCTTGCTTTTGTGTCTTAGTAGGCAGGAATCTTTATGTTCTCCAGAACCTCTACTCCTGCGCAATGTCTTCCCCATTGAGCTGTTTGTCGTCTTGCGAGGGAGATTCCCCTCCTTGAGAACTGCTAGGCTCCTCGGGCTTCACTTGTTCAGACTCTATTACTTTGTGGCTCTCAGCAGGTGACTGCTCTTTGTCAGTGGTCTCGAGATCAATCAGTGGTGTATCGTTTTTCACCACCTTTACAGCAGGGATAATTCTCTCGGCAACAGACTCCTTGCCTTCCGCACTCAAATGCTCCTTCCACAAGTCAACCACCTTATTCACCTCTTCATTTTCGATGCCATACGTAACCCCAAAAATAGCTGCTTCTGAAAATCTTTCATTTTTCACTAACAAGTTCTTGGCACTGTCGATATCGCCTGCTAACCAGAATGCTTTGAAGGATAGATTGTACTTGCCTTGAGTTTCAGCTTCTCTTCCCAAACTCAAGAGAGCTTCTTTATTGTTGAAAGAAGAATGCAGCAACAGCAGAGACTCAAGGTCATGGGCCTTTGTGTAAGCATTGATAGCACACTTAAAATCAAACCTCTCCAGCGAGGCATCACCTAGTGCTCTCCACTTTAGTTCACTGTCTTCATCAGTCAAAATATTTTGAGCCAGAGACAGCTGGCCAACTTTGAGGGCAAGGTCAAACTGTTGATCTTTGTCTGGGGACACGTCAAGGGCCTCCTTGTAGAATTCTTGTCCTTCCAAAAACCTTGAAATCTTCAACAGAGTATCTCTATCTTCAATATTTGGCAGTATGCTTTCCATAGCCTCCTCTAGTTCGCCTCTCAGAGTCAAAGTTTGAAATTCCAGAACCTCTAATGAGATGACGTAACCATAAATGTGGGTGTCCCTATCGGCCAAGTATACTTTGTTATCTCTTGCCAGATAACCAAGCAGGTACATCTCTTTAGAGAAATGTGTCAAGTTGTATGTCTTGCCTCCAACAAAATAGTTTAGCCTGTTGGTTGTGGTAGTAAAGATGAACACATCGCCAACCCACTTACCTGAAGCGATTGGTTCTTTCAACTCATATAGAACTTCAAATGCGTCTTCTGCTCCGTCTTCTTCATCAACAGTACCCTGGGCCAGAGCATCTTCGTAGAGGGTGCGGTTGAAAGCTAAAGCGTAAGCACTAGCTTCGTCACCCCGCTCGTCCTCAGAATTTATAATCATAACAAGTTCCCCATTATCGGACCAAACAACGTTGCGAGCATTCACGTCAATTCTCCTGACTAGGCTGCCGCTCTCCCAATCAAAGAAATATATGAAGCCATCTGACTTGGCACCCAGCAATGCACCGGAGAATAGTTTATCAACACCATAAGTCAATGGTATGGTCCAGGAAGTGACTTCTTTGAAGTTCTTGTAGTACTTTACTTGCCCTGTTTCGCTCACAATGGCATAACTATTGGAATCTGGGCCCCAAACAAAGTCATGGCACTTGCCAAACGATTTGTTTCTCCAAGCTAAAGCTGTGTAGATCACGTATTCACCATCACCGACGACAGCAACGAATCTTCCATTGGGTGAGTGAACCAAGGACTGTGGAAACACGTCGACAGTGCCCAACTCCTTTGTTTGCAACGCCAGTGGTTCATTCTCCTCGACTTCCTCGTTTCCTCTAATGACAGCAGAAAAGATATCAGAGGCTGCAGCATTCTTTCCACCGGACCATACAAGCTTACCAACTGGATCTAGAGACAAAGTAGGTACGTCATTGCCCAGTGCCAGGACTGTGAATCCATTGTCGAAACCAGAAGCAATGTAGTTTTTCTTACCGGCTGGATGGGTGGCGACACACCAACTTCTTTCAAGACCCAGATTTAGGGTCTTTTCCAGCTTATAGGTCGAGGAGTTCCAGATTTTCAGAGTACCGTCCTCAGACCCGGATATAATGATGGGCAACGTGGGGTGGAAGACGGCAAAAGACACGTTGGACATGTGGCCTTCCAGAGTAGCCACACAAGACTTTGTCTGATAGTCCCAGATTTTGACAGTCAGATCGTCTGAAGAAGTTATCAAGTATGGCTTATCTGGGAGGGGATAATAGTCCACGTAGTTGACACCTTTCTCCTGGCCTGTGGTCAATGTGTAGTTTGGAGTTGGTTGGCCCAAAGACCAAACCTTGACAGTACTATCCAGACATCCCGAAGCAAAAGTGCTTGGGTCTTTAGGATTGAACGCCACGCACATCACGAAATGCTCGTGACCCTCAAAAGTCTGTTCTAGGGCCCAATTCTTATCCCAGTTCCACAGTTTCACCGTCAGATCATCACTCCCAGAAAGCAAGTAAGGTTTTGTAGGATGTACGGCGATAGAACGGATATAATCGGGGTGTGCTTCAAAATCCACCACTTTCTCCCCGGTGTTGTAGTTGAAAACCCTAATTCTAAAGTCGTCGCTACCCACAACAATCCAGTTTTTTCTTGCAATAAATCTACCCGCTCTAACGGGGGCTTCCGCAACAGTAATCGATCTTACTTCAGTCTGGCTCTCATAGTTCCAAATTTCAACGCGTCCGGAATATAGAGTTGTTAAGATCCATGGCTCCGAAGGATGAAAATCAATGCCCTTAACTCTATCGGATCTATTGCTGAAAGTCTTCTACATTAAAAATGCCATACGGCATAGTAAGTTAGTATACTGATCTTCGAAACCTCACGACCAAAAAACGCGTAAAAAACGCCCAATTGAGCTTATAAAGAGATTTTTCCACATACCTTGATATCCAATTTCATCCTGGCAATACAGTGATCCTTCTATGGCCTCAAAGATCGCCTAATTTCTAACCTTGAACCTTCCTTGATTAACACTACTTAACTACTGTTGTCCTCAAAGTAATAGGAAGCCTTGAGAATGGCTCGTTTTTAACGTCTCACATCAGACGGAAAGTGACAGCTTCAAATTTTGTGACGTTTCTCGCGTCAGTAAATAATATGAATAAATAAAATATACTGGTTTATGAATGGTGGGCTGTAAGGGACTTAGTAGCATCCGGTGGATACAGTATAGTATGTGCATTCGAATATTTTTTCTTTGTGCTGGCTTTTTGATTTACTCTGTGAGCGCCTCTGCGACTGAGGGTGGCCGCCGTGAGCTTTTTCAAATGGACGACAAAATCTGCTCTATCAATTTCGATCCCAGCGAGGGTAGCCTGCAGCGCTTTTTCGAGGCTATTACTGGGTTTATGCTGCCATCGTATCTAAATAGATATGATACTAGACCGTACAATGGATTTAAGTTCCTTCGGACTTACACGTTCAAGCCTACGTCTCTGGATGCTGAGAATCATCTAAAGGTCGCGTTCTGTGGTCAAGGAAAAGTTCAGTGGCAGGCTTCTGTTGTGCTTCAAAATGACCTCGACTGGAATCAGCCTTTCTGTATTTACGGCCCCGGGGACGAGGGGAGTACAGGAGTTGGGCACCCCGGCTTTTGGACGAGAGTATGGCATAAGGTTACTTCAGCCAATAAACCTTCGAGGACGCCGAAGGAAATGGCGAAGAAAGACCTGATGAACTTTCACTGCTTTAAACTGGCTCGAAGAAAAAAGTATTTCAACCGACATAGCTCTCTGTTTTTTCCTGGAAGCTGGGTTGGGGGCATCTTTTACTGTGACCTTGATGAAGATACAAAAAATATGGTGCTAGAGTCCTCAAATGACGAATTAACGTCTATGAATCACCAGGTTTTACATTTCTGCGCCCGGAGAAATTCGGTTCCTCTTTTGCCCCTTCAGTCTGACAATTATGGTAAAGGCTGGCTTAAGTACGAGAGCTCTACATTCGCAACTTTATTAGGTAGAATGAAGGGTTTTCAAGTCACCAAATATGTCCCTTATCTCTATACTCCGAACTGTAAAACTTTAGAACTAAACTTTAAAAAACCAGATAACAATCTGGCCGTTTCGGTGAACAGAGATCAGAAGATATTATTGAAGGACCAGATTAAGGAACTAGTATTCAAGACAACTCCAGGCCCGAATGCTCAGAATCCCTGGTTCTCAGAAATTGATGTAGAGGAAAGGTATCCATTTTCTGCCGACGAGAGGGTTAAATTGGGAAGGCTTACTGCCAAAACATTCTCTTTATTAGACGGTTTAGCTTCAGCACCTCGCAGCCTGGCAGCCAAGTTTATTACTGGGACCGAAAGTTTGTTGCCAGTAGAGCGAGCTGCGAAGAGGTTGAGAAAGTACTTTAGTAGAGTAGAGAAAAAAGTATGGGAAAGACTGCCACTCCAGGACAAAGCTCTGACATTGATGATGACAGATTCTAGGCGTCTAAGAGAAGCCGCGAATAAATGGAAAGGTTTGAAGATAGAAGGACCAAAGTATGAATATTCTGTATACTGATATAATATGATACAAGCACGGCTATATGAAATAAAAATAAAACACCTTTAGAAATAACCGAATGGGCCCATCCCAGCAATTTGGGCCAATCCCCCTTATACTTATACACCCGATACCGCGATCATACATAATTTCCGCCGTAATGCCATCAAGTTCTTGAAAGAACTAAGGTTTCAGTATGTCCGCAGACTCCGTGACGGGATGCTGATTTCCCATACTGTCGAGACTTATGTCCCTGTTGGGCATGCCACTTGGCTGTGTTGGCATGTCGTAATCGTGATCGCTCTCAAGAATATCCAGCTGGCTGGAACGGAAACCCTCTTCTTCTTCATAGGAGTTCATCAGGCCATTCTGGGATTCAGATTGCTGCCTCACATGGTTTACCCCAGGGTATTTCTTCACTGGGGATATAGATGAAAGTGAATCACTTTCTGGAGTCAATCTGGTAATTTCGGGGGAACCTGAGTTTTCCTCACTACCTGACTTGTTTTTGCCTCGCTTCAAGGAGAGTTTCCTCATTATTTTCTCGGAAAACGTTGGTTTCGCAGTGCTAGAGCTTTCATTATTTGACGAAACGGGCCCTAGCTTTTCCTCTTCAGTATCTGATCTTTGCACAGTATTATCGTAATCCATAGCATTCTTATAATGGAGTTCTGACTCCCAGTTTTCGTTGTGGTCTTTTGCTACATTACCCAATGCCAAAAGCTCGTTAGCAACACTCTTGCTGATGGCTGTGCCATCCTTTAAGTGATGTCTCTGGAAAGATGTTCTGTCATCTTTTGCTGGTTTGAATCTCAAGTCGG
Source organism: Torulaspora pretoriensis (assembly GCA_012851205.1). Taxonomy (NCBI): domain Eukaryota; kingdom Fungi; phylum Ascomycota; class Saccharomycetes; order Saccharomycetales; family Saccharomycetaceae; genus Torulaspora; species Torulaspora pretoriensis. Next base: position 978,325 of record JABBEO010000005.1, read on the forward strand.
GGTTCTTGGAGAAGATTATCATGCCTGTGAAAGCCAAAATCATCAACAGAAGAATCAAAGAAAACGCAGCGTTCATGATGAAAAAGATCCACCCCATAATTGCGGAGACCGTATAGCTTTGGCCAAATAAATCGGAGAAGAACATGAATAGGAAAGAGTTCACCAGTGTTACTGTGCTGATGAAGATATTCATAATGTTAGTTGGACGATCGAGATATGGTTTGAAATAGATGATAGCGACGAAGTAAGCAAGATCAAAAATGAAAATTGCTAAAGATTGCGCCTTACCAGAGCCCTGCGCGAATCCGATAAAGAGTGCCTTAACGAAGATATAACTCAAAATCACAATATTCCACCAATAATGTTTCGCATTAAACATTGTGTAAAAGAACCCATACTTGGAAAGCACGTAGTTATCACCATAAAGCAAAGCAGCGGGGTTGTTATGCATCTCGATCGATCTCCGAGCGAAAAATATTGTCCTGTATGCTGCCCACAACATCAAACCAATAGATAATATTATGAAAAGACAGGCGATCACAATCACGGCAGGAGAGTCTCTCTCTGTAAACTCCCAGAAGCTCAGGATAGTTAGCTGTGTGAATCCGATGTAAATGTATCTCAAAAGGGAACCTTTGAGCACCATTCTCCAATTCTCTCTGAACTCGATAAACCTATCACTCTTCATCCAACCACACTTGATTGATAGTTCGATAACGTACTTGCAGACCATAATGAATCCGGCCAACACGTAACCGCAGAGAACAAAGAATGTGAATCCAGTTGGAACAACAGAAGTGTTCTCGATGCGAACTCTATAGGCCAGTCTTCTTATACCTCTGAAAATAAGCACATTCGAATTACCATAAAGAACGTTGGTAGCTCTTTTGAACAGCTCAAACGATCTCAAGTAGTCCAAACCTCTCTGCGTCAAGACGGAGATAGTCGTAGAAGTCAGATACAGCGATGGAGTACCACCAGTCGACTGGACGTACCAACGGAAGATCCTCTGCATGAAACTTATTCTGATCAAACCCATTGACCATACCAAATTCTCGGACCAGGCTGCAGCAATCGGCGGAACCCTGTGAACGTGCTGCATGGCCACAACGACCACCGACTGAAAATACAAGAACAGGGACATAGTGTTTGCTGAGATGTGGGATGCGGCAGTTGAGTTACCAAATGACGAGAGGAGTGCAGACAGCAGCAACCCGATACCCGCTATAACTGCGGTAGCCCACTTGACCCCAATCTGAGAGACGGTCTTTCCGTTTGAGAAATAAGCCTGAACGCACGCCAAGTACTCGCTCTCATTACTGTATATCTTAACTCTAGCGTAAGCGTCGATATCAGGGACCTGATACGCAATACCAGGAATATCGTTCACGTACTCACTGGAAATGTATTCAACCGAGTCGATTTCAACATTACCAGGGTTAATTGGACAGAATTGTTTCCAGTTCAAAGAACAAAGGTCCAAAGTCTTGGTGATGATTTTAAAACCGTACGCATAAACATCAATTTGAGCAGAAACGTACCCATCGATCTGTGTAACCATATCTAGCTCATAATGCAGCGATCTGTCGTCCGGATTGAACGTGATATTGAAACTGCTTGCTGATAGCTGCGAATTCTCCATACACGTGACTAGGGATGAGGCAACCAGAGACCTCTTTGCCGAAGCAAGGTTGATTAGCCATACCATTAACAGCCATATCGTCACCAACTGCATCTCAATATTTCAACTTGACAAGGCCTGTCGTTTCCTTAGTGGGGAGGGAATTCTACTCGTCTTCAAGGTTTTCCAGGAGACTGAAAATTCTATTAATAAAAGCGACCGACAGTTACCAAATCGCAACTCTGCTATTACTGCCCACTGACGAAATTATTTAGCAACGGTCGATCCGGCAGAACTTGAATCACAGCCAAAAGATAGATAGAGAATAAAAATGAGAACGTTTCCAAACAGTGTCAATGGACTTCAGCTGATCTCGAGTTAATAATCGTGAAAGTTCCGAGCTAGAAGAGACCGCGAAAAAGTGATGAAAAATAGAACGCGCCTTATCGTTATTGATGATTGCACGATGTCGACTGGATAAATGCCACATGTAGTGTCGATGGCAGTGCTATAAGGCTATCCATTGTTCTTTTGGGCTGTCCTGCTAGGACATTGCTTTATATTTACATCTTCAGAGTATGGGAAATCGCAAACCTACATTTTGCTTAGGTATGTTGCCCCATGGTCAGCATTGGGTGAGAAATCACGGAAGCTCAAGTCGGACCATGCGTACTGAATAACATCGTAAATGTCGTTGACGTAGGTTACAGCGAGTCCTAGCTTATTCTGCACTATATCGAGCTCGGAATGGATTGAGTTATCCTCAGCAAAAGGGGCGATGTCATCGGTGACTGCTTGAACAACATCGGATCTATTGGCTACCGGCACCAGAACTCGCTTCATGCCGTACATTTTGGCGCCAAGCAGCTTTTCCTTCAGACCTCCTACGGGAAGAATCTTACCTCTGAGACTAATTTCGCCAGTCATACACAGCAGGGGATCGACAGGTCTTCTCAATGCCAGTGACATTAGGGCCAGTGTTATAGCGGTACCTGCGCTTGGCCCGTCCTTCGAAATTGCTCCCATAGGGACATGTAAATGGTACTCACTCGACAGGAACTCCTCGAAATAGGAGTTATCGGCACCCTTGATCACTCCCCGCCTAATGATCCATTTTACAACGCTGCGACCAATATCAATAGATTCTTGCAGCACACTACCTAGATTACCGGTAGATTTTACAGTGGGGCCCGTAGGATTGTTGAGGGAGCCTGTCTTTATGGTCTCGAAGACCAGGACACTACCAGTACCATCCGAATTGTATGAAAGTCCATTGACAATGCCTTCCTTGTCAGCCACTCTTACGGTTGCCAATAGCTCAGTCGCAATCGGATGCAATGGGAATCCTAAGTACTTAAAAAGCTCCTTTTTCGTAACGACTTCACCATGCATTTCCTCCATTCCATCATTAACGTACTCAACAACTTTACCGCGCACTATGCTAGCTAACTTTCTTTCGAGATTCCTGACACCAGACTCCCGCGTAAATTCCAAAACTAAAGAGGACCACGCTTGGCTGGTAAGATTGAACGTTTGTTTGCAGGCCTGCAACCCGTTGACACGTATCTGCTTTGGTAGTAAGAACTTTGAACCAATCTGGATTTTCTCTTCCGCTGTATACCCTGGTATTTCAATGACCTCCATCCGATCTAAAAGAGGCCTGGATATGCCTTCTAAATCATTACCTGTGCAGAAAAAAAGAACCTGCGAAAGATCGACGGGAAAACCTAAGTAGTGATCCGTGAAGGTGCTATTTTGCTCGGGATCCAAAACTTCCAACAAGGCAGCACCGGGATCACCATTTATTTTGTTTCCATAACCAGATCCACTACCTGTTGTGCTTAAGACCTTGTCAACCTCATCTAGCAGTATAAGAGGATTCATACTCCTGCTTTTCCTCAGCGCATTTATAATCAAACCACACATCGCTCCAACATATGTTCTCCGATGACCTCTGATTTCAGATTCATTGTGCACTCCGCCGAGAGAAACTCTTTGAAACTTCAAGCCTAACATTTCTGCTACTGACCTGGCTATAGAAGTTTTGCCAACCCCCGGAGGCCCAACCAATAGTAATATTGGTGCCTTATGTCTTTTCTCCTCTGAATGTTCCAACTTCATATTGAGTTTCAAAACACACAAATATTCCATCAGCCTCTTTTTGACAATTTGTAACCCAAAGTGGTCTGCATCCAATTTCTGGCGAGCCTGTTCAAGGTCGATATTCTCGCGGTTTGAGTATTTCCCAAAAGGAATATCACAAACTATATCGAAGTAGCTTCTCAATATCTGATACTCAGCGCTTTGTGGATTGGTAGTTGAAAATCGTTTATAATCCTTTCTTAACATCTTGATACCATCTTCATGCACACCAAGTTTGTCAAGTTTCCTTATGAACCGCTTGAGCTTCCCCATTTCATCATAACCGTCATCGTCTTCCTCCCAGTCATTATCATCAACTTCATCCTCGTCCTTCTGTCCCGCAGATTTTGAGGATATTACAGACTTAACATTACTATTCCGTACTCTGTTAGAGTACGGCCCATTATGCGCTTTGATGTCCTCTATGAATACTCTAAGCGATTTCAACTGGTTGGCAATAAGTTTTGATTTCTCCAAGTTTGATGCCTCTGAAAAATATCTCTGAACATACTCAGTGGAAGAGTAAATAGTCTTGAAGATTTGTCCAAAGTTCTCGATTATGGTTTTGAAGTTCTTGCTACGGGCGGTGGCATCTAAACTTGCCAGGAACTCCACCTTCTGAGTAGTCGAAGTTGGAAGAACCGCTACTATCAAATCCATAAGGGAAGCAACTTGACCTACTGTTCGCGCTACTGACTGATCCAGGGGTCCATCATTCAGTTTATCGACCTGAACTGAGATCGTACGCCAGGACTTGTTGAACTGTGCCTTCTCTAGTTGAAAGAATAGCGTATTGGACAATGGAGAGAGTAATAGTAAGTGCTGAGCAGACCCTTTCTTTGCAGAGCTTTTGTACTTGCTCTTGAAAGAGTTAATCGTGTCACAGATGTACTCAAAAAGAAGCAAAAAGTCAGGTCTAACCTGTTGCAGCTGTTCATCTCTCATACTCTCTATAAAGCGCATATCGTCACAAACTGCCACTTGACTGGTCCATATCAGACTATCGGAGTTCAGCACAGGAGTCTTTATAGAGGCTCTTGCTAAAGCTTTTAACGAAATAGTCACACTTTCTTCCTCCATTAGCACACCAGAAATCTTGGCAATACACCCAACAGATAGATCCTTACTCTGATCGGGAAGCAGACATAGATACAACGATTTAGCCTCATCTATCGCGTCAAACTTTTGTCCGAACTTGTCCAGCGAACTGATCGACTTTGAACTGACTCCCGGAGTTGTCTTATTATACTGCTTCACATCCGCTAGAAGGAAGTGAGTTTCAAATTGTTCATTCTTCTTGTAGTAGCCTAGAATTTCATCTCCCAGAGGCCTCTCGAACGCTATCTTGTATATGACACCAGGTAGGGGCACAATCGAGGGAGTCTGATGCAAAACCAAACAGGGGAACTCAGGCAGTTTTGTTGCATTGGCACTTTTGCTGAAGAGCATCATTCAGCTGGAATAGATTTGTTCAGCAAAGGTTTGCAACTAATCGTTTCAAAGTTGCCTTGTCAATCACTGCCTGAGTTAGCCCTTTGGCCCCGCGCGAAACAGCATATGACAAGTAGGTGGCGTTTCATTGAAACGGCAGAAAAGCGACCACAAGCCACGCAGCCTGCAATATCTTGCATTTCGTGATAATGTTTCTAGATGGAGTGGAAGATAGTTGCCTCAAGAAGCTTTAGCAAGCAGGTTGTTGCATCTCGAAGCATGCCGTCTAGTGGTGTTGTATTTGGATGCCTCATTCGTAGGCTGGAAGAACGTTTTGTAACTCTTCAAACTCGATACTGTGATGCTGTAACGTTGGAAGACTTTTCTTGCTTAATATTAGCGCTTTTCTTGAATTTGAAAGAGAGACAAGGAACCTTCTGTAATTGTATAGTTATGCTCTAACATAGAGTGTTTGACGACTGTTACGTAACAATTTTGAGAACCTGTTGAAAGGTAAAGTACCTGGAGCATTCAAAAATATGCTATTTGAAGATTTGTCTGATCACCAGGTCACTTGGAGACACTATATCTGGGCGTCTGAAATGTCCAACTTCACATCCTTCTTCAAAACCAAATAACCATAATCTGGTCAACACAAGTGATCACTTAGAGCTCTAATAAAGAAGTGCTCCTACTTGTGCCCTCACCTTTTATCCGTTATTTCCTTGGCGGCTAATTTGTGATATATCGCCGCTACAGTTTTCGCGCCATTATAACCGACTTACGGTCTACAAACAACTTCAAGAACAGAGGATAGCCAGTTCAGTGCTCAAAGACTCATGAATTTATTCTGGTAAAGACCCATCACTGAATCATACCCCATTTGAAACGGTGGAAGCCCAATAAAGATTCAAAGATTTTGGCGCCCTCTGTCACAGCCGCCAATGTTCAAAAACAAACACTGGTAAATTAATGGTGAAGCTCAGAAGGCACAGGAAGAGGCAAAAATATCGAAAAGGCTTACATAGGTTGGAATTTCCACGACTGCGGCAAGCTGACCCCAAAACCAAGGTCCAGCACGGTGACTCTCTCCCACTGCTCCTTCAACGATTGCTTGACGATGAAGACGGAGCAGTTTCAAGGTGCAGGCGCTTATGAGGTCGAGGAGGATTTCAAAAAAGTCATCGGAGACTCAGCTCGAACAAGATCGATAATGACCACGCCCACTCAAAATCAGGCGAAGAAGAGAAAAACGTAAAAGAAAACACCTCTTTGCCTTGAAAAGGCCTACACTTTAAAGACTTGCTCAAGCTGTGGTAAATTGAAGAATGACTTGGGCTCCGCCAAAAAAGTATATAGCTGTGAAAACCTCCTCGGAGTTCGACGGGGACTTCGATGCAGCAAAGAGCATTATGTTCTAGTACATCTGGAGCATTAGGGGACAATTGGTGGGCTTTCCATTACGTCTGTTTTGAGTGGAACCAAATGTCTATTCGCCATGATGGATTCTGGCCTCTTTTTGGGTTAGCACGTTGCAAGACTTCTTGGATTCGCCCAAGCAGCGGACTTTACTGCTGCCAGCATCCCATTTGAAGAGTTTTCAGTTCATCATTAATCTGCCAAGATATACTGCATGATAGGCAAGAAACACTTACTGTCTTGGCTGACTTATAAGCCAAATAGATCTGGCCAGGCTCTCGATGCAATTGTCCTGCAATATTTCAACTACTCTGCATGCAGGTCACCGCCTGGTCAACTGCACGCGGTTTTTGTAGAACAATCAGGGGTGAGGAAATAAGTGGAAAAGATGTGAAAAAAACAGTTACATCAAAATATTAAGTGAAATAAAAGCCATTTCATTGCAGTTTGGAAAAACTGTACTATACTTTGACCGCTGGAACTTCATAGCGTGTCTGCCAGGTGAGTGTCAAGAGAAGTGGACTCTGAGCACTCGCAGACGATAAAACGCGGTGGCGAACAGTTTTGAAAAGGAATTACGGAGGCGGAATCGTAATGGTACCGGTCTCGGAAAATAGTAGTTCTTTCAACGCAGTACCTGCGCCAGCAGGCGTCTCCCACTCAACAACGTCGTCCTCTTCGACCGAACACTCAGCGGACTCGCTGTCGACGGCTCATGAGCAACTTTATCCGCTAACTAGCGTTTCGCCAGTAGATGTGGTTGTTGCTATCTTTGACTATATCAGCAAGAGGGAAAACGAGCTGATCATACAACAAGGAGATACTATATATGTTCTTTGCAAGAACGAGTCCGGTTGGTGGGATGGACTGTTAGTCGAGGCGAATGGTAAGGTGAGGAGGGGCTGGTTCCCTCAGAACTACTGTAGACCTTTGCATGTTGCCTTCCAGAATCAGTCGCCTCTCAGGTCGAAGAGAAGAGCCTCACAGATAAAAGCGAGCCTCTCGTCTCAAAATTCGAGACGTGGTAGTTTGCACAACCAACAAATCTCGGCTCATCAGGGGAAGTTGAGTTTCTCCTCGACAAGCCCTACAAGGCACAGTTTCCCAACACATTTGCATACACAAGAGCAAGCGGCACAATCACAACACCATAGGTCGCTCTCTCATTCGCAGTCGCCTACGGCTCCATCGTTCGTGTCAGTATCATCTGGAGGGGCTGAATCTCGCGCCACTCCAAGGACTAGTATCGTTAGCGCTAATTCCCGCGACTTATCGCAGTCGGGAAAGAGTATTCTGGAGGGTCAATCCGCCACAAGTTCAAACCCTTCCTCCGGTGTTACATCGCGACTGGGTTCAAGGTCCATGACCAGCGCTAGAGTGGGAAAGAATAAAAGTGGCCACCAGAATCGCTCTCATCAACAACATCCAAACGATATGGATGGGCAGAGGCTGAATATTCTCACCATGGAAGAGGTCGAGATGATTTTTAATAGCATTCACACGGAAGATCCGCCGGTTTGGTCGGTCGTTCCTATTTCAGACATGGATAAAGTGTTATATTACAATAAGCATTTTGATATCTATTGCCAGCAGCTACCTTTGATGTCCACGCCTCTCTTGAACGAAAGCAGCAATCTTGCGACTGATGATCAACTGGTGGATCTCACACCTAGAGATTCAGAAAGCTCTTCCAAGCATAATGACAAGGCATTTAAACTGATATCATATTCCAACAAAACGACAAGTACACCTTCAAAAGCATCTTCTTTGTCCTCGGCTTCGAACACGTATCAGTCCCCCACAATAAATGTGGAACGTCGAGGGAGTGCTTCCTCGGTCACAAATTCTCCTTGTTTCAAGGTGGCATCTGAGACATCAGCTCAGCAGCAAGCACCACTTTTAAGGAATGTCCCTCAAAAGCACACATCTGCTCCCAACGTTTGCACAACTTCTCAAGGATCTTCTAAAAAGAATCAGCGTCCTTCGTTTCCATTACATCATCACTGTCATGAAAAGCCGCAGGCCGTTTTGGCTAGACCAGACCTCTTCTACCAGCACATCATGGACATCAAATTGTGGCCAGAGTTGAATGAGTCAACGTTATATTACGCCAAGAGATCTCACGAAATGTTCACCAAAAACAACTTGCATGATTTCGAGAAACTTTTTCAAATGGCTTCAACCTACTGCACCTACACTCAAATTGCTTGTAGACTATCGTACCCTCAGATCAAGGAAACTCGACGCCTCAATAAAATAAAAGGCCTGCTTAAAAGAATGATCAAGGCATTGTCAAAGATTAGTATCAATTCAAACATCTATTTTTCATTCTCACAAAGGTTCCTTTCCAATTTGAATAATACCCCAAGGGCTTCGGAGGTTTCTACAACTTCCGTCGAAAAAGATGGAGAAGAGACAGACGTCCCACCTGTATCGAGTATTACTGACAGCGAGACTTTAGTCGACAATCCCAAGAACGGTCAGTTTTACTTGAGCTCAGGTACGTCTCGTAACGATCCAAATTTTTCGTTCCGATCATCCTTTCAGCGCAGTAATTCTGCTACTACAACAAGGACCTCAATACCTAGTATCAAAGACGGGAATGAGGCCGAACTTGCATCCACTGTTTTGATAAAGAATCTCTACGATGATTTGGATGCCGACTTTACGCGTCTCATAAGAACTCTTCAGCTACTCTATGATGTCCTGCAATCATCCCTTACTTCTAGCAGTTTCATTCCACAATTATTTCCCAGATTTTTTCGCGATTCTTTCAATGGCGGTTCTTGGAATAATCCATTTAGTCAGTTCGATGGAGGCAAATCCGATTTTGCAGGACATTCTGGCGGTATGTCGACAAACGGCAGCTCAGTTTGTGGACTCCCTCCAAAAGTAGCGGAGGCTATAGCCAAAGCATCGGGCTGTAATGCAGTTAATTACGTCGATTTCAGTTCCGAGATTGTGTCGGCTAGCCAAGATCAGCCGTCTTGTGACAAGAATAATCCCTGTACATTCTTCAACAGGCCTTCACACCATCGTACTTTCTCGAGATCTAGAGCATCAAGGAATATACAATATCCCTTAAACGATAACACTGTGACTATGATGAAAAAGAGATACTTTTCAATATGCGAAAAGATTGATAATTGCGTGCTTGCCGATGAGGCTATTCGGATGTCTGCATTTCCAAGCGTCAGAAAAAGGCAGTTAGAAGTAGCTTCTCAAACATACGAGGAAGTCAGCTCCTGTATATTGCTTGAAGTATTGGAGAATTTGGATCTTACAATTTTTGTTAACCTACGGACACTCATAGCGACAAAGAAGAACCTCGATGCAGAAAGTGAAGAATTTTTGAGACACGCCTTGTCATCGATCTCCACCCTCCTTACAGAGTTTTTTGACATGAAGCAAGCATTCCACGATACAGTGATTAGATTGATCATGAGTGCTCAAGAAGTGACACTCAAAGATCCCTATGTTTTTTGCTCCATGAGATCGAACACTCCTGTTGGGTTTTTCGAACCTGGTATGAGCCCTTCGCAATCGCAATTCAACAAGACAGATAAAATGATTGCTGATATCTACAGGCATCTCATCAAGCAAGATGTTGAGTTTAACGATATGGAATATTTGATAACAGCACAGGAGTTTTCTCAAGCTTGTGCTAAATATACAGAGATTGCTTGTTTATCTTGTACCGTTGTGGAACAGCTGGCTGAAGAAAAGGAAAATTTGCTGAATTACGCTGCTAGAATGATGAAGAATGATTTGACGACAGAGTTATTGCGTGGAGAGCGTGAGAAATGGTATCAAGACTACGAGGTTTTTGACTCCGACGACAATGAGTCGCAAACCATGGGATCAGAGACCCGCGGTGATAGATACCAAAGTGACGACAATAGAGCGTCTGAAAGCGTGGAGAAAGATACACCTTGGTATCTGACTTCAAAGTATGAGAAAAGTTTGATTTACGATCAACGAGGCCGAGTAAAAGGAGGCACAAAGGAAGCGTTAATTGAGCACCTTACAAGTCACGAGGTCATAGATGCTTGGTTCAACGTAACAATGTTGCTAACCTTCCGAAGTATGTTTACCACCAGGGAATTTTTGTATGCGCTGGTCTATCGTTATAACTTAAGCCCTCCTGAAGGCTTGAGTTATGAAGAATACAACCTTTGGATTGAAAAGAAACTAAACCCCATTAAGTGTCGTGTAGTGAGCATAATGAAATCATTTTTCTCCCAGTACTGGACTTCGGCCTACTTCGAAGCAGGCATCTCAGCGACTCTAAACTTTGCGCACATTGCTGTCAACGAAAAGATAGCAGGTGCGCAAGAGTTGTACGATGAGATCAAGGAAAATTTAGCAACTAAGGGCAAGACAAGCAGCTCCTATATGGATTTCGGGTCGTTTAGTAATGGAAGGGAATCAACAGATTCTGGCAGGAGCAGGCCTTCTGCTTCTATTTCTAAGTCCTCGTCGTCTAGTTTTCTGAAGTTGAGAAAGCACAAATTGCTTGATATTGATCCGAGGACTTATGCAGCCCAACTTACGATTATGGAGCATGCTTATTATCTACAAATCCCCGTTTTTGAATGTTTAGATCGGGCTTGGAGCTCAAAATATTGTGACATGGGAGGGTCCCCCAACATCACTAAGTTCATCGCTAGCGCCAACAGCCTGACAAATTATGTTTCGCATGCTATTGTGCAACAAACAGAAGTCAAGATGCGTGTCCTGCTGATCCAGTATTTTATTACTGTGGCGCAAGGCTGCCGTGAGCTTAACAACTTTTCATCGATGACAGCAATTGTGTCCGCGCTTTGTTCCTCACCAATCTTCAGATTAAAGAAAACATGGCCTTTGGTGAGCAAAACGTCGAAGGACCTCTTAAAAGAAATGAACGTCCTTATGGATTCTGGTAAGAACTTCATTCGTTATAGGGAATTACTGCGATCCGTAAAGGATGTAGCGTGTGTTCCCTTCTTTGGAGTTTATTTGTCGGACTTAACTTTTACCTTTGGTGGAAATCCAGATTTCCTTCAGAACTCCACTGATATCATAAATTTCAGTAAGAGGGCTAGAATAGTCGACATTGTTGAAGAGATAATGAGTTTCAAAAGAATTCACTATAAATTGAAGAGATTCGACGATATTCAGACCATAATCGAAAGTTCGCTAGAGAATGTCCCTCATATTGAAAAACAGTATGAGCTGTCCTTACTAATCGAACCAAGAACTGACGCCGTTGATCACTCCACAGCAAATGACCCTTTGAGAGGGTACAAATCATCCGCCGGACCAGAGGATAGAAGCGGCAGGCTTTTCAAGTCTGGCAAAAAACAATCTTCTAGGCTATTTTCAAAGCCAAATGACTAGAAGTCGCATATTTATATCGTTTACATAAAAGAACCTGCTTTGTAGCTACTGAGTTCAAGTGAATGAAATGGCTTTTGATATTCTCATTTGTTAAATTTCAACCTCGCGCGCGTAAAAAGAGGGCGAACTATAGCGAGCTAAGACTACTAAGATCGGGGCAGTGCTCAATCCACTTGATGAAAACCAGTTATGTTTAAACAGTTGTCGCAAATTGGTAAAAACCTTAGTGATGAATTTGCCAAAGGTCTGTCTGATGATGTCAATTCGGGAGCCGATGCAATAGTTGACGATAATAGTGGGTTGCCGCGGGACGTACAGCTGAAATTGCGCAAGTTTAGCAAATACGAGGAGAAGTACCCTAGGTTATTAGCTGCTTACAAAAACGAAAGACTGAAGTTGGAAAAAGTCTCTGCTATTGAGAGAGTTCTCACCGAAAACACCCCAGTATCTAACATTGAAGATGCCGAAACACTGGCTGCCTTCTTTAAGGACAGTGTTGAGAAACAGAAAATGCTTAACGATGAAATCAAGAGGCTAGTGAGCCTGAACAAAAGCGAGCCTGAAGGCGAAGAGAAATCGGAAAGCTCAGGTTTACGTGAACAGAGCGAAATTGAAGGTGAAGGTGGAAGAGCCAAAGCAATGAATCAGGAGCAAACATCGAAGATTTCAGAACTTGAGAATGAGCTTAGAAAAATGCATGACAAGTATGAAGAATTGCTTCGAAAACGTCAGAGAGCAGAGGAATCTAGCAAGGACGCAACCGAAGCAAATAATGCACTCTCAGAACTACAACAAGAACACAGGGCAACTCTTGAATCTCACAAAGCTGAGGTTGGGGAGCTCCTTCAAAAAAATACAAAGGCCAATGACATTATCGAGGCTAAAGAGGTTGAACTACAAAACCTCCGGGTTGAGTTGAGCAACAAACAGGAACAGATTACGAAGCTGGAGAACGATACTAGGGCTACAACCAGTGCTGTCAATGTTGAAGGGATCTCAACCCCAAAAACCACTGGCAAGAACAAGAAGAAAAACAAAAAGAAAAATAATGGAGGAGTCGCAAATCACAATGCCGTCAAGCCGACTGCAGTCTCAGCAGACCAGGCTGCTGAGCACCAGCAGTTGGTAAATGAATTAGAAAATTTAAAGAGTGCTCAATCAAGTGCTCAGGAGTGGGAGAGTAAGTGTGAACAATTAGAGTCTCGAATAATGGAATTGCAGGAAACTGAAGCCCAGCTGCAAGATCAGCTCAAAAATTCAGAGGCTGCCCAGGAAAAGCTACAAAAAGAGAAGGGCGATACCTCGGACCGCCTGAAGAACAAGGAGGTAGAACTGGAAGAAGTTAGAGAGATGTTGAGAGACGTTGGCAATGAGCTCGTTGAAGCAAAAGATCAACTCAAAGATGGTAGTAATAACAAGAAAGAGCTGGAGTCTTTGCAGGCTGAAAAGGACTCGCAGGCAAAGTTATTCGAGAAAAGGGAGTGTGAACTATTATCCGAAGTTAATGATTTGAAATCCCAAATTTCAAAACTGAGCTCGAGTACGAGTGAATATGAAAGGGAGAAAATTTCTACAGAAAAGAAGCTCACTGCCTTAAATGAGTCTCTTTCCAGCTTGAAGAGGGACAATTCAGAGCAGGTGAAAGAAGCCGCCAATTTAAAGCGTACAATATCTACTTTGAGAACAAATGTCTCTCAGAAGGAAAAGACCATAGCTTACCTAGAACAACAAGTGAAAGAGTACAGTGAAAAAGCAGGCCTTTCCAAGAAGGCAACGGATGAAATGAAAAAAGAGAATGAACAGCTCTCAGCTCGTATCGAATCGCTAAAGAGGGACAATGAAGAGCTTCGTAGTGACGTAAAGAAAAATTCTACGTCATTTGAGAACTATCTCAGGGAAAACGGCAAGCTCTCTGAACGGATAAATATTCTCCAGGAGAAATATGACACACTGCAGAATCTCAAATCCAACTCGAGCGAGCAGGTTGATTTGATTAAGAGACAATGCGAGGAACTTAATGTCAAGCTTAAAGAGTCGAACAAAAAGATCATTTCCCTCGAAGAAGAAGTCAATGACTACTCGAACTTACTCCAGGAGAAGGCTCGTGAAGCAAACACCATGCGCAGACTGCTGACCGAAAATACGAACGATGAGAACTCTAAAGAGAGTGCGTTACAGCAAAAGTTGGAACACGTCATTGACGAAAAAGCTAATCTAGAAAGTGAACTTACCGTTCAAGCTTCTCGGAAAGCCAGAGAAATTCAGGACTGGAAGCTTGCTAACAATGACTTGAAGTCCGAGCTCCATGATCTGAAGCTACGGGAAAAGGAGTTACAAGCGGAGATCTCATCTTTGAAAGTGCTCAATAACAACATGCAGCGCAGAAGTTCAAGTGTTGCCAACGATTCCAGTGATCTGGAGAAGATAACTATAAACCTGAAAGAAGCTCTGGCGAAAGCTGACAGTAAGGTAAGAGATCTACAAGAGTCGAACGTGAATCTGATGAAGGTCAATGACGATGTTAACAAGAAGCTCGATCGAATGTCCAAAAATTACAGGACTTTAATGAATCAATTAAACAGCTTAAAAGAGGAAAGGAGTGAAAAGGTGAGTAGATCCAGCAGATCAAGCTCCATAGCGTCTAACAGTAGTCACCTAAACTCTCAGCCCGACATCCGCCGGTCCCACTCGTTTCTCAGGCTAGAGACTTCCGCTGCTGAGTCTCAAAACGAGTTGAATGAAAAGGTAGCCTACATCAAGAACGTTCTTCTGGGGTTTTTGGAGCATAAGGATCAACGGAACCAGCTTTTGCCTGTGGTTTCGATGCTGTTACAGTTCGACAGTAATGACGAGAAGAGACTTTTGATGTCAATTAAATGAAGAGCGATAAGTAATGATCGTCTATAGATACGAAAGTTGTAAGAATTATCCAGAGTGCTGAATATAGTCGATCCCGTTCACGCACTGAGCGACAGTGAGTTGATCGTTTCCGATCAGACGGCTGACCTGAATGCCGGCCTCGATCGTTTGTGGGAAAGCATCATGCTCGAGAATCAGCCCTCTACCACTGTTTTTCCACTGAGAAACCTTCAGAAGTATACCCGCAATAGATTTCGATGTGCCAGGCAGATTCAGCTCCCAATCAAAAGTATCGTGGTCCCACAACACAGCCTGTAGGCCGAACATCCGTGCGATCGCCCGCACCCTGTTATCAATCCCACCGTAAGGTGGCCTGAAATACTTCGGATAGTGACCCCCCGTGGCGTTCATAGCCCAAATAGACCACTGCAGCTGCGCAACGATCTGCTCATTCGAGAGCTGCGGCAAGTATGGATGCGACCACGTGTGGGTTCCAATCAAGTGGCCCTTCTCGATCAGTCTTTGATATGTGGCAGGGTGCTTGACGACATTCACCCCAACGGTAAAGAAAGTGCTCTTGTGGCTCAGCTGGTCCAACAAGTCATCGGTAAAGTCTGAAGGGCCATCGTCAAACGTCTGCGACAGCTTGGGGCACGTGTTGATGTCGTCGTGCGCCAAGCAGGCGTGGCAGTCGAACGAGCACGCTTCACGAGGCACTTGCTGGCACACATCCTGCGAGTAGGGTGCAAAAGCCGGCACCTGGCCCATATCGATAAAGTCCATTGGAATGTACGGAGGATCCATGCCAGGCCACTCGGAAAGGCCCGTGAACTCGCGCAGCCAATCTGGAAAAGGCGTTTCTTGGCCCCATAACCAAGGAAGCTGGCTAGCAGCCACCGTTGTGTCCTGTACCAATGGAACACCCACGGAAAACAGGGCCTGAATTAAGGCGAAGACCAAAAGCAGAGTGATTTTCATTCTAAGAAATGCCCTGCAGAACAGTTCAACAACGTTTGGCCGAATTCTTGCTATGTGCACCCTTAGTAGCCTTCCGATGACTTACAGTTGATAACTCGAACAATAATAAATATTATTATTATTATTATTATTATTATTATTATTATTATTATTATTATTATTTTTTGAATTTGTGACGCGCCCAGCGTCACAAAATCCGCCGAGCCGAACCTTTCGCCCGAATGGCGAAAGAAGCCTAACAAGACCACCACATAATCATCGCAACATGACTCAGCTCGAATCAATGGAGAGCATGACAGGAATCACAGTAGAATGGCAGTGGAACGACACTGGAATGATGGATGTTAGATCCAACAGACTCTTGCCAAGACTATCGATGCTCAGCCAGTAAATGTATAAAAGCCCAATGAATTCTCCAGATCTCTCTTAGTTCTGGCTTCCTGTAAAAAGACTAACAGTACAACATCCAATGACTCTAGGTAGAACAGCCATCTCAGCAATGAAAAACTCCTCCAAGACATTTGTCCCAAAATCTGGACTGCAAACCACAACTTTCCCTACTGTGTCCTCAGGAAGCAGCTTCTGGGCTGTCCAGTGCATCCAGAATGAGCATAGTAGAAGTCTGCACAGCACTTCTGAAAGTGGTAACAGAACCACCAGACCAACCGTTGTCATCAGCAGCGACAACGATGAAATTGAGACCGTTTCGGGCCACGTAAGGGTCTAGGAGGTCTCCAGGCGGCAGGTACGTTTATAGGCTATCATATATTCTTTTAATCGAATTCATTTTTTCCTTTTAGAACGTTGTCGTAAGACTGGCCATCGTGCCCGTAGCCAGCCAGTGTCTGGCGCACAAGGCGTGCGAACTTGGCAGGATCATCATTGAGGGCGCTGGCAGCCTGCTTGTTCAGAGGATCCTTCCCGCTCACTTCCAGGAACAGAAACAACAGGCCGATGACGATGCTTTGCAAGTCTAGCGCGGGCGACCAGTCCTCCCGCAGGATGTTCAGACAGATCTTGCCCTCGCGGTCGATATTTGGGTGGAAAATGCGGTTCAGGCATCGGGCCTGGGGCGGCTCGATCGGGTACGATTCACTGAAAGTAAGTTCAAAGTTGAAGTGTCCCTCACGGTATATACCCTCATCGGGCGAGACAGTGAGTCTTAGAAGCGGTGGATCGCGCGATTGATCGGTGGGAGCTCGAACGACCTGGAGACTGACGGTTGGGGGCAATTCTAGTGAGTCCAGGTCCCTTTTTAATCGAGTGCGTGCTGCAGAATGGCAGGTAGATGTGCTCGCATTTTGGCCCGCTTTTCGGTTGTGTTCTTCCTGTTTTTGTTTGCGCAGCTGGCGTAGTTTTAACTGTCAATCGGTTAGTAATTTATCATAGAGAATCTAGAAGCCAGGAACTAACATACCATCCTATTCCATGCTATTTGGGCTAGTTTATGGTGCTTTGAGTGTTGGTGAACTTTTCATTTTATACAATTTTCAATAATCTGATAACCTGTAACGAATAAATAACTACTACGTTTACGAACAATCGAATAGGACTATAAACGACAACTAGTTAAATAGTCTACCAGCCGACTATTTGGAATGAGGTTCGGCACCAATGACAACGTCAGACACCATCTGAGGGCCAAGGCTCTCGGGAAACTGGCGCAATTGAGTGCTCAGAGGGTATCTGCCGTCAGTCATGTTCGCGACGAAGACCCGGAGGACTCCCTGACACTTTTGACTCATTCGTTACCCATCTTTTACTCCACCAACACGAGCAAGCTTTATACTATCCCCATTACAGTGAGCGAGTGGGAAGTTTTAATTGCCCTGAGTCGTTGCACCCCGGACACTATTAAACAAACAGAAAGCCTGATTGATGATGTTATCTCTCCTTATCTGTTGGCATCTCCAAGACAGCGTATGTCTGAAACTTTGGAGGCTAAGTTCAAACTAAGAAAGTACAGGCAGCCCAACGAGCTTTTGACTTTTCAATTGACCAGGTTCGTGGCCATAGCGTGCGAAAGATATCCGCAATTGGTCAAAAAGTGCTCCATTTTAATTGAGAGATACTTGAAAATTGTTACGGGACTATTTAATCAAAAGAGTTCCAGTGTTTTCTCGCTACTAGGGTTTTTAAACGCCCTTATAGTGGAGAATGGCTCTTTACAATTGAGCCAGTTTGTTTGGAAGAGGCTCATTGTACTCTTCAGTGATGGTAGCCTTGTAATTCGAAGCCAAACCAAGAACATCCCAGAATTCAGCGGCGAGGTCATGGTTCGGTACCATGAAGCGGGCAAGGAGATCTCCAACTCTCTTTTCCTGAACCTCATGGCCAAATTGCAGTGTTCTATAGCTTCTCGGATTTTATCACTACCTAAAGATGAACGTCTGCTGTCAAAGTATGTTCTCAGCTTGCACTGTAAAGCATATAGAGCTCAGCAAGAGGAGAATACGCGTGACGTGAATCTAACTAGCTCTGAGGAACTGTATGCCAAGATCAGTCAACACAAATCTCTAATAACCGAGATGTGTCACTTTGCTTTGAAAAATTGCGTTGATTTGGATACTTTAGATTTGTCGAGTGATATCCGCGCCAGATACTCCTTCGATACAAGGGCGTACTTTATGGATGTTCTATGCTTAATTCCGTTTTTTGAGAACATAGCTAGTGATATGGGCAGTCAATTTGCATCTTTGATTTCCGATTCAATTGAAAGATTTTTACTTTCAGAGCTCGTCACGTCGAGGCTGGTTCTTTCAATTGTTGGTGCTGGGGCATTATTGAACTTTTTCACAGAAGAGAACTCACTGGCTTTATTACGACTATTTCCGCTTCTGGTTTCTTCACCACATGTTACAACATCGCAGGTCGCAAATATAACAGAAATATTCACATTGGGCTTACAACCGCTGAACGAAGATGCAGTTGTTAGCACCGTGTACTCTCTGAACAATCTATTGACAGTCGGGGATGACGGTGCTCCAGTGCAAGTTGTGAGAGAAAGGAAACTTACGATGGGTACGATAACTAGCGATCAGCAAGGAAGGGATTTATCTAGGGACAGAGCAGCCACTTCTGATACAATGCAGGCTATCCACAATATAAACACCAAGATGGCCCTTTCCAGCACGGAAACTCACCATGCTGCTGATGCAGCTGCAGTCGCCAAGTATCATCATCTGCTGTTTAGAAATTGCGTTACTGCTGTAATCAAGATTGCTTCACATTACGGCGATCAAACTATCACCGCCCTGACGATTACCGTCTTGACTCAAAAAGTTTTTGTTATCTCAAGTGAGCTTGATGCGATCATCATAGATCTTCTTGCTGATTTGGTGAAAGAAATAACCATGCCTGAGTTTGTATTATTATTGAAGTTTTACAAGGTTGCCTATAATCAAGCTAAGAGGAAAGGCAATCCGAGCCAGCTGAAGAGTGTCCACGATGCCAGAATTAAGATTGCAAAGCACATGTTACAGGCAAAGTTTGGTACAGATCTATACAGGTGCTTTTTGATAAATTTGCTGGAGGCGATAACAGCATGTGGGGAGACTGGACAGACGGATCACCATAGACCTGAGAAAGAGATCTCTAATTCAGCAAAAGAAATTGCGATGTATCTTCCTCCCCTCGCCGCTTTGCTTCCGCCACCGGGGACTCAATCCTTGGCATTCGACGAGGATGAGGTTCTTATCAGAAGCTTCAGAGACATATGGTTCAACATGATTATTCATGGTTTTCGATACGAAAACGAACTTGTTCAGAAAAACTATGACTCTCTTTTAACTATTGCCTACAATTCTCCTGCTTTGGCCTCAGAGTTTCCATCAAGCAATAAAGAAGTTTCGTTGGACATGAATGCTGTGCTAAGACGCGACTCCTCCAGTTCAATCCATAAGCAGCAGAGGCAGACTATCAACCAGTATCTATCCACGAATCCAGTTCAGGCGAGAACCCTTTCAACACCAAAAGTTATGTTTTTGGCGGCAACTACATTATTAGAGACTTTGAGATGCGAAGCTGGTGATTGTTCAAAAATTCTTCGCTACTACTGTGATCCATCCCTGTTCTCCAGTTCTTTGGATAAATATGTGGAAGCAATGAACTATGATCTGATTCGGAAGTACACGTCCCTAGCACAGTTAGGCAATGGGCACTTATTCGGTTCAAGGGAAATCGCACAACAGTTGAATGATCTTATTTTGTGCTTGGCACATAGAAACACTCAGGTCCAAAATTCCGCTTTTCAAAGTTGTGATATTATTGTAAAAGCCATTCCTTCCGCCTTGTGTCGCCACCGGTCCCTGTATACGCTATTGGATTTATTGACTACCCTCTTTGATAGTGTCATTGACTGTGAGACGAACAAGTTTCAACCTCATTATGAATTTGTTTTGAAGCATTCCGAGACGAAGGTCTTGATACCTGATTCAGCGTTATGGCGTAAAACTACACTATCTCGATTGCATGTCACTGCTAGAGACTGGGTGAAAATTATTCTCGATAAAGCCAATGAAGACACCAAGATCCTACTTCAGTCCTATATTTCTGATTTAACCCAGTTCAACCGATCAAGCACGGTTGAGTATGGTGTTTCATTTGCCATGGAAATGGCAGGCTCTATATCCGCCGCAGATAAGGAGCTCTCAAAGTTAACCTATGTTGGCAGAGAGCGTCCAAGCACCATCGCCACTTTCATTTCTCAGCACTCGTGGAGGTCGAAGACTTTGGTTGATACGGCTATCATGTCTTCGCCACATGATATTGCGCATCAAATTGGAACTCATATTGATAACATCAGAAAATCGATGGAAAATGAGGAGCCCGTGTTATTCAAGGATATTTCAATTTTCTTGGACCTTTCTACTGCCTCTCTACTGTTAGGCAAGTTTGGAGCTGCTACCCTCGTCTATGATCTAGTTCACATTCCTTTTTCGATCTTCACTTCCCCTTCCATCAAAATGGCTACCAATGTTTGGTTGACTATCATCAAAG
Source organism: Torulaspora pretoriensis (assembly GCA_012851205.1). NCBI lineage: Eukaryota > Fungi > Ascomycota > Saccharomycetes > Saccharomycetales > Saccharomycetaceae > Torulaspora > Torulaspora pretoriensis. Next base: position 999,152 of record JABBEO010000005.1, read on the forward strand.
AGAGGCGGGACTGTGCCCATATGCTACTAGCTGAAGTAGGGTACTGCTGGATGAAATCTATCGATGAAAGGAAAGGATTATTCTCTCGCGCGCACGACTTGACTAAAGCTGAGTACCAAATGATGGAATATACTCCATACAACAAGACAGCCATCAATCGAGATGCTCTAGCTGCTTCTCAAGCTTTGCAGCCTCACAGGCATGTTATCAAATTCTTCAAGTCCCACTTTGAAGGAACGTTATATCAAAGTGATCATATCCTGAAACTTTTCACTCAATGGACTTTGCACGGCCTGCGTAACCTGGAGTTTGCGTCCCTGCACCCTTTTGCACGTATGGCTCGTAATGACTTGCTCAATTTTGCAATTTCACTCCTGCGTGTTCACCATAAGCAGAATACCAGGTGGGTTTCTGTCATTTGTCAAGAAATTACGAAAGGTGGCCTTTCGTGGTTTATGCAGCCAATTTCTTGGCCCTTTGGCTCTAATCAATTGAAGATCAAAGCAGACCTCTCTGGTACCGTCCTACTCTGGTCTCAGCTGGAGAAGGTTTCCGCAATCATGAAGCATCACTGTGGGCTAGCTTTCAGGCTACTAAGGTTCTTCCTTGTCAGTGAAATCCGAAAGATTGAAGCCTGGTTGTCACCGTTACACAGGATTGAAACAAGCGGCGACAGTGAACCAGGTGCTGATTTGATGACGACAGCTTTTGAAATCGATGCTCAGCTTGCCATTAGCTTTTTCCAAAGGTATCCAACGAAAAAACTTGACAATGCGTTAAAGTCTTTGGTAGTCAGCAACCCTCTCATGTGTGTTGGCGTACCAGAATTGCTAGACGTGTTGCTGGTGAATGAGGACTCAAGAAGGAAGCAACCAGATATGCACTACGTGATTTACTGGTGCCCAGTGAACCCCTTAAAGTCCATCAACTTCTTCTTACCACCCTGGAATGACAACACGTTTATCTTGCAGTATACCGTTTTCTCACTGGAATCTCATGATGTGAATGTGACATTCTTCTACGTTCCGCAGATTGTTCAATGTTTGAGGTACGACCGCTCAGGCTATGTGAGTAACTTGATACTTGTGACGGCCAAGACAAGTGTCCTCTTTTCGCACCAAATCATATGGAACATGTTGGCCAACAGTTACAAAGACGGTGAAGGTATAGAAGAGGACTCGATCAAGCCGATCTTGGACCAGGTTCGCGAGAAAATGATCTCAACTTTTGATGCTAGCAAGTTGGAGTTCTATCAAAGAGAGTTTGGCTTCTTCAATGAAGTGACCAGCATCTCTGGGAAGCTGAAGCCCTACATCAAGAAAAGCAAGGCGGAGAAAAAACACAAGATTGATGAGGAGATGGAGAAGATACAGGTCAAGCCAGACGTATACTTGCCGTCGAATCCCGACGGGGTTGTGGTCGACATAGATCGTAAAAGCGGTAAGCCACTGCAATCGCACGCCAAGGCGCCCTTCATGGCGACATTCAAAATCAAGAAAACGGTCAAGGACAGCGAGACTGGCCGTCCAACTCAGTACGAGAAGTGGCAAGCCGCAATTTTCAAAGTCGGGGACGATTGCCGCCAGGATGTGCTTGCTCTGCAATTGATCTCCATGTTCCGCACCATCTGGTCCAACATCGGTCTCGACGTTTACGTTTTCCCAAACCGCGTTACAGCCACCGCACCAGGCTGCGGTGTCATCGACGTGCTTCCCAACTCGATCTCCCGAGACATGCTGGGCCGTGAGGCAGTCAACGGCCTCTACGAGTATTTCGCCACCAAGTTTGGCCGAGAGGACACCATCGAGTTCCAGCGCGCCCGCAACAACTTTGTCAAGTCGCTGGCCGGCTACAGCGTCATCTCCTACCTGCTGCAGTTCAAGGACCGGCACAACGGTAACATCATGTATGATGACCAGGGCCATTGTCTGCACATCGACTTCGGGTTCATCTTCGACATCGTCCCCGGCGGGGTCAAGTTCGAGGCCGTCCCATTCAAGCTCACCAAGGAGATGGTCCGCGTGATGGGCGGTTCCCAGGACACCCAAGCCTACCGCGATTTTGAGGAGCTGTGCATCAAGGCCTACCTGGCTGCCCGCCCGCACATGACGGCCATAATCGAGTGTGTGGCCCCAATGCTCGACAGCGGTCTGCCCTGCTTCAAGGGCGCCAAGACCATGCGCAACCTGCAGAACCGCTTCCAGCCTCTCAAGTCCGACCACGAGGCCGCCCTCTACATGAAAGCGCTAATCAAGAAGAGCTACGAATCGATTTTCACCAAGGGCTACGACGAGTTCCAGAGACTGACCAACGGGATTCCCTACTAGTCGGTCCAAGTGATCACCCAGGTTGTCACCCAGGCTGTCACCCAGCCCATCCAGCACAACCATCGAGCACAAGCCATCCGACCTAGGCCATCCAGCTCCTCTCATCGATGCCCGATGAGATGAGCTAGCCGTGCCGGCCATTTTTCAATAAGCCGACTCTCGGCGCCGAAATGCGTGTTCGGCGCCGATGAGAAAAAATTGACCGTCACGCAGCCGCCCAAATACGACGACCCGCAAGGGGAATAAAGGACTTGTATATAAGTATATATATGCATAGGTATCATTAAGGAAGCGATAATTCGTTAAGTTCAATAACTTCTTCTTGAGCTAGGATCTCAATTCATATAAGTAGCGAGAAGATGTTGTCGGCACGTTCCGCTATCAAGAAACCCCTAAGCCGTGGATTGGCTTCTGTGGCCAATTTGACAAGAGACTCTAAGGTGAACCAGAACCTGTTGGAAGACCATTCATTTATCAACTATAAACAGAATTTGGAGTACGTGGATATCGTCAGAAAGAGACTGGGTAGACCTTTGACTTATGCTGAAAAAATCTTGTATGGTCACTTGGACAAACCACATGAGCAGAAAATCGAGAGGGGTGTCTCGTACTTGAAGTTGAGACCCGACCGTGTGGCATGTCAGGATGCTACCGCACAGATGGCCATTTTGCAGTTTATGTCTGCCGGTTTGCCAGAAGTGGCTAAGCCAGTCACTGTGCACTGTGACCATTTGATCCAGGCGCAAATCGGTGGTGAAAAGGACTTAAAGAGGGCCATTGACATCAATAAGGAGGTCTACGACTTTTTGGCCTCTGCTACCGCTAAGTACAACATGGGTTTCTGGAAGCCAGGTTCCGGTATCATCCACCAGATCGTGTTGGAAAACTACGCTTTCCCAGGTGCTCTGATCATCGGTACTGACTCCCACACTCCAAACGCCGGTGGTCTTGGACAGCTGGCTATTGGTGTCGGTGGTGCTGACGCCGTTGACGTCATGTCCGACTTGCCTTGGGAATTGAAGGCTCCAAAGATCCTCGGTGTCAAGTTGACCGGTAAGATGAACGGCTGGACTTCTCCAAAGGACATTATTCTAAAGCTTGCCGGTATCACTACCGTCAAGGGTGGTACTGGTAAGATCGTCGAGTACTTTGGTGACGGTGTCGACACTTTCTCCGCTACCGGTATGGGTACCATCTGTAACATGGGTGCTGAAATCGGTGCTACCACTTCCGTCTTCCCATTCAACAGATCTATGGTCGAATACTTGGACGCCACCAAGCGTGAAAAGATCGCCGAGTTCGCCAAGCTATACAAGGACGATCTATTGTCTGCGGACGCCAACGCTGAGTACGACGAAGTTATCGAAATCGACTTGAACACTCTGGAGCCTTACATCAACGGTCCATTCACCCCAGATTTGGCCACTCCAATCTCCAAGATGAAGGAAGTCGCTGTTCAGAACAAGTGGCCTTTGGAAGTTAAGGTCGGTTTGATCGGTTCTTGTACCAACTCTTCTTACGAAGACATGTCTCGTTCCGCTTCTATCATCAAGGATGCCGCAGCTCACGGTTTGAAGGCTAAGTCTATCTTCACCGTTACTCCAGGTTCCGAACAAATCAGAGCCACCATCGCCCGTGACGGTCAATTGGAGACCTTCAAGGAATTCGGTGGTGTTGTTCTAGCTAACGCCTGTGGTCCATGTATCGGTCAATGGGATCGTCAAGACATCAAGAAGGGTGACAAGAACACCATTGTTTCTTCTTTCAACAGAAACTTTACCTCCAGAAACGACGGTAACCCAGAGACTCACTCATTCGTTGCTTCTCCAGAGTTGACCACCGCTTTCGCCATTGCCGGTGACCTGAGATTCAACCCTCTAACTGACAAGTTAAAGGACAAGGATGGCAATGAATTCTTGTTGAAGCCACCAACCGGTGTCGGTCTTCCAGTCAAGGGCTACGACCCTGGTGAGAACACTTACCAAGCTCCTCCAAAGGACCGTGAAACCGTTACTGTCCAGGTTTCTCCATCTTCCGACCGTTTGCAAGTCTTGAAGCCATTTGCACCTTGGAACGGCAAGGATGCTCTTGACATGCCAATCTTGATCAAGGCCTTGGGTAAGACCACCACCGATCATATTTCTATGGCTGGTCCATGGTTGAAGTACAGAGGTCACTTGGAGAACATTTCAAACAACTACATGATTGGTGCTATCAACGCTGAGAACAAGAAGGCCAACTCCGTCAGAAACGTCTACACCGGTGAATACAAGGGTGTTCCAGACACTGCCAGAGACTACAGAGATCAGGGCATCAAGTGGGTTGTTATTGGTGACGAAAACTTTGGTGAAGGTTCTTCTCGTGAACACGCTGCCTTGGAACCAAGATTCTTGGGTGGTTTCGCCATCATCACCAAGTCATTTGCTCGTATCCACGAAACTAACTTGAAGAAACAAGGTCTGTTGCCATTGAACTTCAAGAACACTGCTGACTACGACAAGATCAACCCAGATGACAGAATCGACATTTTGGGCTTGAAAGACTTGGCTCCAGGTAAGAACGTTATCATGAGAGTTCATCCAAAGGACGGTAAGCCATGGGACTGTGAATTGACTCATACTTTCAACGAGGAACAAATTGAATGGTTCAAGGCCGGTTCTGCATTGAACAAGATTAAGAACGATAAGGCTTGAAGAGCTGCTTCAAGCTATTGTTACGACTTGTTTTGATGTCACTGTAATTATTCATTCTTTAATGTTACCCTCAATCATATATATTATTTATTATTTATTTATTTATGCGCACTACGTTGATTTATACCAATTTACCGAGGCTGACTCCAAAGTCGTGCAATTAAGTGTGAGGCATACTTGCAGCTGAAACTAATTCTCGTCTCATTGGTTTTCTGGTTATCAAGCTAAAAATAATGATAGTAGTTGTGTAAGTTGAACCAAAAATATGGTCTCTAGCGGGATCGAACCGCTGATCCCCGCGTTATTAGCACGGTGCCTTAACCAACTGGGCCAAGAGACCTTTAAATTGTTGATGACTTTGTAATAATACTGGATGTATTTATTACTGTATATGTATTAACTTGATTAATATAACTCCTGATCCTTTTGAGTGGACATGAGTTGGTATATGTTGCCCAACTCATGGCGCCTTTTATACATTTCAGTTTGGACCAGTCCTGTGTTCAGAGTCAATCTATTCAATACTTCATAGTTGATTCTTCCCATAGTAAGTCTAAGACCTACTAATTACACTAATATCCAGAACCGTGACTCGTCTCCTTAGTAAGTCTAGGACCTACTAATTACGTTTATATTCATAATAGTTGACTCGTCTTTTGGTAAGCCGAGGTTCGACTCGTCCTTTGGTAAGTCCAAGTCATACTATTACAGACTGTGTAATAATACTGCATGTATCTATTACTGGGTATGTATTAACTTGATTAATATATCTTCTGGCCCTTATGAGTGGATTTGAGTTGGTATACGTTGTCCAACTCATGGTGCCTTTTATACATTTATACAATTTAGTTCAGACTAGCCCTGTGTTCAGAGTCATTCTATTCATTACTTCATAGTCGACTATTCCCATAGTAAGTCTAAGACCTACTAATTACACTTATATCCAGAACCGTTGACTCGTCCCTTAGTAAGTCTAGGACCTACTAATTACATTTATATTCATAATAGTTGACTCGTCTTTTGATGAGCCGAGGTTCGACTCATCCTTTGGTAAGTCCAAGTCATACTATTACATCTTCCCTCTCCTAATGGTCCTCCACCGGGTTCTCCAACTCCGTGAGTGCTTTGAGGTTCCGCAGTAGTGAGTTCTGCTTTCCCAATGGAAGTTGCCTAATTTCGTTTTCTTTAAACTCGACAGTTATTTGAGGGTCGACCCTTTGTAATTTACAGTGGTAGACGTGGTTTTCCGGGTCGAAGCCGACTATTGCTATGATATCCTGAAGTTTCCTCATCCGGGCGTGCTCTGACTGGGGAGGGTGTTGATAGAAGGTGCCCTCTCTTACTATGAATTTCTTCAACCATTTTACGTTAAACACTCTGTGCTTCTTCGTTACTATCGGTAGATCCAACTCATAGCTGTTGTCGTTGACCTTTTTGACAACTCGGAAAGGACCCACGAAGAATGGCTGGATTTTCCGGTACTTCCCGGTGTTGTGATAAGCGTCTCTGTGCAGGAGGGCTAATTCTCCAATTTCAAACGCAATCTCCTTCCTCCCCCTATTGTGGTTGGCCTCCTGTCGTTGCTGAGCTAGCAGGAGGGAGTCTCGAGCGAGTACCGTGATGGTCTTAGGGGGGCGGGCCGGTTAGACAGCGTTGAGAGAGCGGGTTGACAGTTCGTGGTCCGTTTGAATCGTGGGTTCCATCGGAAGGTAGCCGCAGTCGACTTCGAAGGGCGTGAGGGTGGACGAGCGTGAGGGTGTCGAGTTGTACACGTACTCGATTTGTGGTAAGAATGTGTCCCAACGGTGGTGATCGTTACAGGTGTATGTTCTCAGTAGCCGGTTGAGCACTTGTATAGCTCGTTCTGATTGGCCATCTGTCTGGGGGTGGTTTGAGGACGACATAGTCAGCTTGAAGCCGATGCGTTCGGTAAACTCCCGAAATAGACTCGCGGTGAATCGAGGATCTCGGTAAGAGGTTATCGTCTATGGATAACCGTGGTATGCGAACACATAGCGGTAGAGGAGGTCGATGACGCCTCGGGCATGGGGGGTTTTAGTACATGGTATGAAATGGGCACGCTTAGAGAAGCGATAAACAACAATCAGAATCATGTCGTGGCCTGAGATGGTCGCCGGGAGGTCAGTGGCAAAGTCCATAGAAATGTCGAGCCAGCGACCTTTGGGAACCGGGAGCGGTAGGAGCAGTCCCTGCGATTGCGGTGCAGATTTCTTCATTACCTGGCACTGGGTACAACTTTTAACATATTTCCGGATGGAGTGCATCATTTTTGGCCAGTAGAATTTCTTACTGACCTTCCCGAATGTTATCGACTCGTCATAGTGGCCTCCAATAATTCCGTGGTCATGGTAGGTGTATAGCACTTCATTGTGGTATCTCACTGGTACCCAGAGACGTCCTTCAAACTCCACGGTTCCGTCGTGGATTTAGTACTTCGATATGGCCTGTGGTGTTCTTCGCAAGCGTGCCACTGCCTCTTGGGTGCACCTGAAGCTCAGTTTCGCTGCCATTCTGTAGTAAAACGCACAGCGGTCAGTTTGCTGTCGCTAGTTGGGTCCGCTGTCCAGGTCGCTGGTGTTAGGGCTAGCATGGAAGCCATTTCGCCAATGACTACGTTCCTGGACAGGGCGTCTGCGACGACATTGTCAGTGCCTTTGGGGTATTCCAGTTAGATATCGTACTCGGCCAGTTCATCAAGCCACCTGGCTAGCCGCATGGAGGGTTCTGTCCTGGTTTTTCAGAGCTAGCAAGGATATGTAGTCGGATTGTAGTGTGAGCCGTTTTCCATGGAGACTTGAAATATCGCAAGCTTTCGATGATGCCTCATACTTCCAGTTCTCCTGCGGGCTATTTTGCGCTCCTTCCAGTGACTTCAAGAATTACCCAAGTACTCGCTCGTGTCACATTTTTCCGAACTACCTCTTCTAAAACAGCGCCAATTAGTTATGTGAGTTTGTAGGGAGGCTCATTGCAGAATTGTGTCTCCGGTCTTTGTGCTCGCCCATGGCTACTAGTGCCTTCGATCTCGGCCGCGAAACCGTAAGACACCTGTACGCTAACACACAGTAGACCTGTTTTATTAAAAACTGCAGTCCTGAAGGCTCATCGGAGGCTAATAGTGTCGTCTTCATGAGTCTTTAAACCTTTTAGAGCAACGTGACGGCAGCCGAATGTTGTCAAGATCTTGGCAGGCGCTTCTCTGTCCGACACCGGCCGCAGACTTATATAAGCGGACTTGATATAAACGTACTCCGTGAAATTAAGACTTATCTTCACAGACCCGTCATCCAGAACACTGGTTCCCCTGTATATTTTGATCTTCTTTGTTCTTGGTAACCATGCCCTAATCTTGCTGTATACAAAGGTACGACAATCTTTACGCTGCTGTTGGAAATCATCCAGCTCATCCGGCCAACGCTTCAGAAGGGCGGCTGCCTTTGTCATCGATCGATCTTGGGATGGTTCGTACATTGGCTCCTGTTCGAGCCGATCAAGGATGTCCCAAACGACTGAGGAATCCTTCAGATCTTGACGATCCATGACGCTCTCTGGCACCATGTTGGCTAACACTAAAATCTTCTCAATGTACCAGAGTTTACGGAGGTATACTGAGAAGACAGTCACGTCTTCTGAAAATCTCAGGGGATAATCTGACACCACTCGAATATCAGAAGAATCTGGATACAGTTCTGAGTGGCTGGGGCCGAAAAGGTCATTGAAAAAGCTCTCAAGTTCCTGCCTTTGACCATCGCCCTCAAATACCTTCATTACTTGACTGACGCCCACATTTCTTTCGCAGGTAGGAACTTCTAGAAGCTCACCTTCCATGCCATCGGGAATTTCCAGATCTGGCGCTATAACCTTCCGAATATCATCAGGGATAGATGCGGCATGGTCGTTGCCTTTCAGAAACCTATGGGCTCTTAGTCGCCTTATGATAGTGTTGAGAACCACATAAGGTTCGGGCCAACTAATATCGTTTCTGAGGGTGTCAAATGGGTACTTCCTGAGCCTATACTTTGCGAAATAGATGGCCAGCATCGGATATTGAGCATAGGAGTCTGGAACGTGCATGTATCCCCGCATTCCAACCACGCATTGGTGTTCAGGACAATAAATGACACGATGTGGTAGAAGGAAGAAGCATTCTGCCAAATAAGCGCGAACTTCCTTGCTTTCAGGAGTTTCTGTAGCATTGGGTTCAGAAGGTTCAGCCCAACTAGGAGTGGTTGTCCTAAGTCCCAACGGAGGAACTAGATGTAAGTTATCTGGCATCGTTTGTTCTACTCAAGAGGCTCTTCAATTGAACTGGAGTCGCTAAACTGTTGCAGATTCGGCCCCTACCAATATATTGAGAACCCTTTATATGTCAGGCCGCCTCTGATGGGGAGTAGAGATGCACCCCTTCGTCTGGACCACTTTTTCGGGTGATTAAGAATAGGTCTAGACCAGATATAATTGAAACTTATCCAAGGTGAGATAACGAAAATATTGGAGATCAGCAGCGCACCCTTATTTGGGCATGTCATGTATCAATAAGCCAAATAGTCAGTAGTCCTTCTAGGAATATGAATCTCGTTACGATTTGATGTTTAAGGTTGCCTTACATATAAAAGTAGCCTAGGCAAATAATTCGACCACTTCTAGCCTGAAGTATAGCATCCGTACTCTGTCGAGGCAGATACCTTTACTCCAAGCAGTTTTATGATTTAAGCCTTTCATCGTTATATCTCAGATACTCACCATTCAGACTTGCTGGAATGCCGGAAAGGGCGAGACGGCTGTAGATGACAGCAGGCACACTGGGATGCAACAGCTGCCTGTTTTTCTTGAGATCTTCGAAACGTTTCAAAGCCTCCGGTGTCATCGACTCAGGTCCAAACACGTCTCTAATATCATCTTGCATCTGTGTATCGACTACACCGGGTGCCACTGCAATCGCCTTCACTTTGGGAGATTCCTGTGCAACGGTCATTGCAAAGTGGTTCAGAGCAGCTTTTGAAGCCCCGTATGCCCCCCATGCGTAGTATGGTTTGCAGCTGGCACCTGAACTGACTAGAATCAGATCTCCGCTAGCTTCTGACAGATAGGGCATGACAATAGACGTAAGGGATACAATACTAAAGAAATTGATGTCAAACAGCTTCTTCCAAGCATCCACCTTGAGGTGGTTCACATCTTGAACTGGCTCAAGGACACCCGCGTTAGCAATAACGCTATTTATTCTCCCATGCCTGCTAATTGCTGCACTTACCAGCTCTTCGAGCTTTCCAGCATTGGTAATGTCACCAGCTACATAATAGAATTTGTCAGGGTATGCTGACTTTAGCTCCTTTAATTGCTCCTCGGACCTGGCTATACCATAGACCACTGCATCATTTTCAGTCTTCATCAGCTCTTTCACAATAGCCTTACCAATACCTCTGGAGACTCCAGTCACTATAATCACTTTAGTCATTATCGAAACAAACTAGTTGTCTTCAACTTTGTCCTCTCCATGTACTGTGTATCTTCATTCATTAACAATACAAGAAAATAATAGTGCTTTAACTCTATTCCGCCATGAACATGAGGCATTCGAATTATAGGCTCCGTTTAGCCAGCAATCGTAGACCGTAACTGCTGAACAAGCTGGCTCGAAAATCAAGGTCCAGCATGGCGACTCTCGCCCTGCTTCTCCCAAGGCCGTTTGACGATGAGGACTATACGTTGAAGACTTGTTCGACTTTGGCTCCCACAAAGTATATATCTGTATAAAGTGCTCCTCACTGTTCGACAGGGACTTTCATCGCAGCAAAGAACATCATGCTCAAGTATATCAGTGAGCACTCAATGGCAAGTGTAGTAGGGTCTTTTATTGGTTCTAATCCACGTTGGCCAAATGGAAGACTCGCCATAATGGGCCCTGGCCTTTTCGTGCGTTAGGACGTTGTAAGTCCATCGTGGGTTCACCCAGGCGGGTGCACTTGCGTATTTTGCATTGTCTAAACCCAGGGTCCCAGTTTCCTCATGTGCATTAATTATACTGTACATTTCGCACCAGAACAAAGGCTCGCTTTAGGTATATAAGGCAAAGGGTCGAATTTGGGCGAATAGGAGTCGAATAGGAGTCAAATAAGCTTTGAACCTGCAGATATTAGGCTTGCAAGGTAATAGGGCTCTAAAGAATGAAGAACTCAGAGGTTTACTGCGCTTACAGGCCGTATCCCGACCGCCAGACTAATGGTCTGAATCCTTGCTTTTTGTCTCTGGTAATACTGATTGAGGGTGCTTTGTTTGTTCTTTTCGGGCTGCTACAGCTTTTACGGCTGTTTAGAGAGACTAGAGTTCCCAAGAAGGTTGACTATTTGTCATTGTCGAACCGTCAACTCTTGCAATTGTCAAATGTCGGACTAGTGGCAGTTTTATTGATATGCCAGGTGACTGTTGCCTCTGCCAGCGAGGAGGGTGTGCCCAGTGTGACAATTTATGGGTCCCTGGTTCATTTGTTCTTTCTTACTTTCATTTCTCTACCAACTCAGTATTTGCAATATTTCAAGAGCACCTGTTCACTTGGAAACCAGATATTTTATTACCTTGTCCAAGTTATTGTTCTCACCTATCAAGTTGCTCAAAGGTATGCTCACTACCCAGATGATCGGTTTAACGTGGTTCCAGGACAATACGGTGCGATTTTAGAAGTTGCACTGCTATTGTGCTCTATGGCAATACTTCTACATGATTTGCGATTTTACAGGCCGTCCAAGCAATTGGAAGCATACTACCGCGATAAGGGCATCTATCCGCATGTCAACGTTTTGGCCCGTGCAACCTTTACTTGGATGAATGACTTGATCATTGATACCTACCGGAATAGAAAGATCAAAGACCCATACGCTCTGCCCAAACCACCGGCCGATGTAGAGATTGAGCAGGTCTGTCGTAAGCTAGAGGGTGCTTGGGAAACTGAAAAATGGAAGGAAAGAAATTCGCTTTTCAAGGCACTTGTGAAAACATTCGGTAAAACGATCTTTACGGCAATGTTGTTTGAGACTACGAAAGATTTACTTTCTGTGGTTCAGCCCCAATTCCTACGTCTCTTTATCCTCTGCTTCAACGTTGACTTCAACTCGAAGTATCCGCCGCTTAATGGAGTGTTCATCGCCTCTGGTTTATTTCTGTCCAGTGTTCTTTCAACATACTTGCAAAATCAGTTTTACATTCACATCTTCGAAGTTGGATTAGGCATTAGAGGGTCCTTGGTGGCCCTGTTGTACAAGAAGGCGCTGAGGCTCTCTTTGGCATCAAGAGAGAAGAAGTCCACAGGGGATATACTAAACATGACCTCTGTAGATGTCGGAAAAATTCAAAGGTTTTTTGAGGATTGTCAAATTATCGTTGGAGCGCCTATCCAGATCGTTGTCGTATTGGTATCACTGTACTGGCTCCTTGGGTCAGCCACAATTGGTGGTATCATTACAATGGCGATCATGATTCCAGTCAATTCACTACTCTCTAAGAGAGTGGAGAAGCTTTACAAGATTCAGATGAAGTACAAAGACGCTAGAATTAAGACCACAACAGAAATACTCAACTCTATGAAAACAATCAAGCTGTATGCATGGGAGGAGGCGATGCTCAAAAGACTTGACCACATAAGGAATGGGCTAGAGATCGAAAATTTCAAAAAAATCGGGATTGTCAGTAACCTGATCTATTTTGCTTGGAACTGTGTGCCCTTGGTTGTTACTTGTTCCACATTCGCAATCTTTTCATTGGTTAATAAGACTCCCCTGTCTCCTCAGGTTGTCTTCCCTTCACTTTCGCTATTCAATATCCTGAACGATGCTATCTACTCATTGCCCAATACAATTAATTCAGTGATCGAAACTAAAGTATCAATCAATAGAATAAAGGAATTTTTATTGGCGGAAGAGCTTGACGATTCATTCTTGGAAATAGAGAGAACGCCCACTGACAAGGATGGCTTAGTGGTTGAAATTAAGAACGCAACTTTTCTGTGGAAATCACCAAAAAGTTTATCAAGCGCTGGTCCTGATGAAGAGTCAAGAATCGAAAGTTCTCAAGTTGCGCTAAATGACATTGATAGCTTCTATGCGAGGAAGGGTGATCTGACATGCATTGTTGGTAGGGTCGGTTCAGGTAAATCTACATTGTTACGTTCCATTTTAGGCCAGCTGCCATGTGTAAGTGGTGCCGTTGAGGGCGTAGCACCTAAGGTTCATATCAGGGCATCAGCGGTTGCATATTGCCCTCAAGAGCCTTGGATTATGAACGCTTCCATAAAAGAAAACATCATTTTTGGACATAGGTATGACGGATCGTACTATAACGCGACCATAAAGGCATGCCAACTCTTACCTGACTTGGATATCCTTCCTGAGAGAGACAATACTTTAGTTGGTGAGAAGGGCATATCTCTATCTGGGGGTCAGAAAGCAAGGATTTCGCTTGCTAGAGCAGTATATTCTCGTTCCGACTTATATTTGCTGGATGACATACTTTCGGCAGTGGATGCACAGGTGAGCAGAAACATCATCGAAACTGTTCTTGACAGGAAGGTGGGGTTACTAAGACATAAGACCGTTGTTTTAGCAACCAATGCTATGTCTGTGCTGAACCGCTCTCAAAAGGTTTACATGCTAGAGGGCGGCAGGATTATAGAAAATGGATCACACGAAGAAGTAATGAGCTCCACAGATCACTCAAAATTGAAGAAAATGTTTGATGAGTTTGGAGTAAATTCGGAAGATGTCCCTTCAACAACTTCAGCCACTCATTCAGTCAAAGACGCTGGTCTGACGGAACAAAACAAAGAAGTTGAAAGTATTACAGAACCTTCATGTCCTGAAAATGATTTGTCCCCCACTGAATTAAACTCTAGAAGAGCATCTATTGCAACTTTTCATGCTGCAAAATTGTTTGGTGAAGAAGGGTCATCATCACCTGCTGCTGAGAAAAAGGAAGAGGGGCGTGTCAAGTCTTCCGTCTACTTTTTTTACATCAAGGCTTGTGGTGTTGTGGGAGTGTCCTTGTTCTTCCTCTTCTTGATATTAAGTAGGGTTTTTGATGTTGTCGAGAACTTCTGGTTGAAGTACTGGTCAGAGGAAAATGAACGGAGGGGTACTAATGAGCAAGTATGGAAATTTGTTGGCATTTACGCAGCCATTGGACTTTTCTCTGCTGCGTTCAACAACCTCAGAACAGTCATACTGTTGCTGTACTGTTCCATTAGAGGGGCGGCGAGACTGCATGATACAATGGCTAAATCAGTTTTACGAAGCCCTATGAGCTTTTTCGAAACGACTCCGGTAGGACGCATCATCAATAGGTTCTCGTCTGACGTCCAGGCAGTTGACAGTCAATTACAGTGGATCTTCGCCTTCTTTTTCAGATCAATTCTGAATTACCTTGTCACTGTCGTTTTAATCAGCTACAGCATGCCGTGGTTTCTGATTGTAAATGCTGTGCTTCTGGTGATCTACGTTTATTACCAAGCTTTTTACATCACTCTCAGCAGAGAGCTCAAAAGATTAACGAGCATTTCTACATCTCCGATAATGTCTTTGTTCAGTGAGTCACTTGGTGGATACGCTGTTATTAATGCATTCAAACACTTTGACAGGTTTGACTTTATCAACTTCAAAAACGTGCAATTCAACATAAACTGTCATTTCAACTTTAGGTCCACTAATAGATGGCTTTCAGTGCGTCTACAAACAATCGGTGCTTTCATAGTACTGGCGACGGCTTTGTTGGCCCTGAGCACGATATCCTCCGACAAAAGATTAAGCCCAGGTATGGTCGGTCTTTTAATGAGTTACGCCTTGCAGGTGACGTCTGCGCTCATGTGGATTGTTAGGATGTCAGTACAAATCGAGACGAACATTGTCTCGGTAGAACGTATCTATGAGTACTGTAACTTAACTCCTGAAGCGCCAGATATCATTGAGTCATGTCGGCCTGAGAAATCCTGGCCATCGCATGGTAAGATTACCTTCAAGAACTACTCCACGAAGTACAAAAACAAAGAAGAACTGGCCCTGAAAAGAATTAACCTCGAGATAAAGCCACAGGAAAAAGTTGGTGTGGTCGGCAGAACTGGTGCCGGTAAATCGACACTCTCGTTGGCATTGTTCAGGCTGTTGGAAGCTTCGGAGGGCACGATCGAAATAGATGGCCAAGATATTAGCGAAATGGGTTTGTCTGACTTAAGAGGTCATCTAGGCATCATACCACAAGACGCGCAAGCTTTCGAAGGCACTGTGAGATCCAATTTAGATCCATTTCATCGTCACTCCACGAAAGAGATCTGGTCCGCCATCAAACTGTCTCATCTCGAATCTCACGTAGTTCAAATGTTTCAAAAAGAAGAGAAGCCAGACGTTGAGCCTACCATAGAGAATATGCTGGAAGTCAAAATCAGCGAAAACGGTGGAAACCTTTCAGTGGGACAGCGACAATTGCTGTGTCTATCCAGAGCTCTGCTGAACACGTCCAGAGTTCTTGTCCTAGACGAAGCTACTGCTGCGGTTGATATGGAGACAGACAAAATTATTCAAGAGACCATAAGATCGGAGTTTAAGGAAAAAACCATCTTAACTATTGCCCATAGAATTGATACCGTTCTCGATAGCGATCGGATTATCGTTCTCGATGCAGGGGAAGTAAAGGAATTCGACACCCCTGAGAATCTGCTGTCAGACAAGCAATCTATCTTCTATATGCTATGCGAAAAGGGCGGCTACCTAAATAAAAACAGGAAGTAGAATATATTCATGAACATCAATTACAATTCACTGCATATAGTAACGAGTCTAGTTAGTTTATAAGTTACAATTAGACTAAGCGCTTTCCTTACCGTAGACCTGCTCGAAAGATTGTTGGAAATCGTTAATGATGTCATCAATGAACTCGGTACCAACAGAGACACGAATTAGATCCTTGGTCACACCAGAGCTTGCCTTCTCCTCGTGGGTCAATTGCAAGTGAGTGGTGAAGTATGGAGCGATGACCAAAGTCTTGGAGTCACCAACATTGGCCAAGTTTGAAGCTAGCTTCAAGTTGTCAACAACTCTGGCACCAGCGGCGGTGAAAGGGTCCTTAGCTTCGGCATCAGCGTTGTTTGGTAGATCCTTGGCACCGAAAGATAGCACACCACCGAAACCATTGGTCAAGTACTTTTTAGCATTCTCGTGGTGAGAGTGAGATGGTAAACCAGGATAAGACACCCAGGAAACGTATGGGGATTTTTCCAACCAAGTAGCCAACTTCAAAGCGTTTTCACCGTGTCTTTCGGCTCTTAGAGATAGAGTCTCAATACCTTGTAGCAATTGGAATGCGGCGAATGGGTTCAAAGCTGGACCCAAATCTCTTAACAACTCGGTTCTGACGTGACCAATGAAAGCCAATGGGCCGAAAGCGTCGTTGAAGATCAAACCGTGGTAACCCTCAGAAGGTTTAGAGAATTGTGGGAACTTTTCAGGGTAGTCCTTCCATGGGAATTTACCAGCGTCAATGATCACACCACCAATGGTAGTACCGTGACCACCAATCCACTTGGTGGCAGAGTGGACGACAACGTCTGCACCGTACTTGATAGGTTGAGCAAAGAAACCACCAGCACCGAAGGTGTTGTCTACAACAACTGGAATACCATGTTTGTGAGCAACCTCAACGATTCTGTCGAAGTCTGGGACGTTGTACTTAGGGTTACCGATAGTCTCCAAGTAGACGGCCTTGGTTCTTTCGTCGAATTGCTTCTCGAAATCGTCTGGATTGTCACCTTCGACAAATCTAGCCTCAATACCCAATCTCTTGAAGGCAACCTTGAACTGGTTGTAAGTACCACCGTACAAGAAAGAGGTAGAAACGATGTTGTCACCGGTGTGGGCCAGCCCACCGATTGCCAAAGCCTGTGCAGCTTGTCCAGAAGCGACAGCCAAAGCAGCAGCACCGCCTTCCAAAGCGGCAACTCTCTTCTCAAGAACGTCCACTGTTGGGTTCATAATACGAGAGTAAATGAAACCTGGGGTTTCCAAGCCGAACAATTGGGATCCGTGCTTTGAGTTGTCAAAGACATACGAGGTAGTAGCGTAAATTGGAACAGCTCTTGGTCTGTTGGCATTGTCGTCAGGGCTTTCCTGGCCAGCATGCAATTGTACAGTGTCAAAGTGAGAGGGCATTGTGATTATTAGTTTATCGACCTTCGAGGATCTTCTCAGAACTAAATCCCTTCAATCGACAGCCTTATGCCATCTTTTTATAACTTTTCCACTAGCCGGATAGTTGTCTTGACTCACTGGTCAACTCGCCTGGAACTCCACACCTTGTCAACCACACCAGGTGCTACTAGAGGAAATGCACGGGATATTCCTCCCTTGAGTGTTCCATCAAGCCCTGTTAAAAGGTCATAATTGATCTCAGCCACCACAGTGGTTGTGATATTTTTCATAACTGTGGCTTTGCTAATCTATCACTAGTGGCAACAGTCTTGGCCTCGAAAGCCAAAAAATATGAGAGCTAAGGGATTCGAACCCTTGCATCCGAAGATATCAGAGATTTTGGTCGAAACAACCTAAATCTGACGCCTTAAACCACTCGGCCAAACTCCCTAACAAGTTTGTTGGAGATTAAGAAAAGAATAGTGTCCATACCTGCTTTTCTAGGTCATGTGGAATGCTCTGTCTATGGTAGACGTTGTCTATATAGATTGGCTGACGATTGTCCATAGATGAATACGGGGGTTGCTGATGCTTATAACGATATATATGGGTGGCAGCTTTGCCTCGGATTATTCTTTGGGGTGTATTCTTGCATTTGCCCAGATCTCCTCAAGACCCTTTTTTAGAATGTCTACGTTGTAGTCTGCGACCGTCAAACAGCTTTCTGGGTCGGCTCCGTTGGGCCTGATAACGGCCACCAGTGCTAGCCCACGGATCATCTGTTTCAGGTAGATTATAACGTCGTTTCCGAGCTGAGAGACGTTCTTGAGCTCCCGTGGACGGCGCGAGACAATCTTGCCGTTGTCATCTTTCTTCTCGTCTTGGTGCAAGTCCTTATACAGGTCGAAGAGGTCTATGGTGACGTCGACAAACTCTGCGCATACTTCGTACATTTGAATGTCGACGGGACTCGAGTCTGTAGAAACATATATCTTTGAGTTTATGTCAAACAGAAAGGCCTTCTCAATTTTAGAATGTTGGATAAGATTGTCCAGCATGTTTTCGAGGTACGACAGCTCGGGTATGAGCTTCTGTACGATACGCGAGAAGGCCTCGTAGATGGAGTGGTCGAAGATCGACGTAAGGTAAAACGATACCTGCACACCATCTAGCCCAAGTTCCAGCAGCTCTTCACCGGTTCTTTGCATTATGTCGCGCTGCGCATCGACTTTGAAATCCTCGCTGAGTCCGTCAACCTTGTGAATCAGCACCTCGATATTTATGCTTGGGTTAACTTTGTACGCATACTCTATTATAACTGCTAGATTCGTTATCGCATTCATGTACTCATCCTGGGAGTCTATGACGTACACAAGGCCACCCACACTCTTGAATAGCCTTTCGGAGTCATAACTTGGTTCAAAGTAGTTCAGTTGGCCTGGGAGTTCCATCACTGCGAGATCAATCAATGTTGAAAAATGTTCCATAGTAGGATTGGAAGTCGACTCGAGATACAGCGTGTCTAGCGGTTGCATATTATGGAATAGCACTTTGCAGATTGACGACTTCCCGCCTCTTCGTAATCCCAGCAACAGGATCATTGCTTTGGATTCAGCGTTTTCAATCTTCTTAGAGTTCATTAGCTCGCCATTGGACATATTGCTCGACGTCTTATCCTTGCTGGCTGACAATTTTAGATAGTTTGAAGGTTTCTTCTAAGTACACTTTTCCTGCTAGACGAAGCGGAGCGATAACAAACAACGAGTCCAGCATCTACAACAATCCTTACATAATGGAGCTCGAATTCATTCAGTTGTCACTACTGCCACTAACGATGCCAATGGCTTGAAATTTATCTAAAATGTAATTCTTTTGAACCCATCTTTCATTGTAATTTGGAGAGTTGTTCTAATTTTCGTCTTCACAAGCCTATTTTTATGTTTATTAAAACAAATTACACATTCCATAACAAGCAAATAATGATACTTAACTATGTGCAATTTAATTGTTGCAACTTCATAATATGGTGCAAGATGTAGAGGTTCATCGAAGCTATCTGGCGAAATTATCCAGTTACATTTGACGGATGAACGAGAAATACTGGTGCCATTACGTACAGAATCTTTCGCTGCCTACAGGGTGTCGCAGTCCTCGATACTGGGCTATGTTCCCACAATTGAGTACAAGAAGATAGCGATACATGTGTGGGAAGTCTCACCGCCTTCAGAGTCTTGAATTGTTGTTACCTTTTCTTAAGCGACAGCTACCATTGGAAAAAAAAACCGTCGAGATGAGCAGACTTTTAAATAAAATGGTATAAGTATCAGGCTAAAATGGCTCGTCAAAACCCATTCGACCAAAAAAAAGCCTCCATACTCAGTGAAATACAATCAACGTTGCCCGATCTCTCCCCAAAAGGTGATGTGGACATCTTATGTTATCCGATAATGGATCTTGTCAATTCGCACAATGACATGGTAACAACATCGTCTTGCTCCGGCAGACTGAGTGTATTCGTTGAGGGTACAAAGAAGCACAACGGGCTACAAAAGTCTGGAGGGAAGGGTGAAGGTGGAAGATGGCTCTTCGTGACTCACGAATCAGAGGAAGTACGTGGTTGGATAGAGAAGGTCGATCCATCTGCTTTTGCATTAGATCAAAATGATTTCGAGCACAAATTTGGTGACTCTGTTTCAGGAAAGAGACTGGTTCTGTACAAGTATGAGCCATTTATATTACATGTTAAGTGCAGAGACTTCCCAACAGCGTCCAAGCTTTACAATACAGCGATGGGGTGTGGCTTTCGGGAAAGTGGAATCGGATCCAACAATCTAGTTGCTATAAGAATAAATATTAAATTGGACATTCCTATTGGATTCCTTGACGAAGCGGAGGAAAAGATAACGCTGTGTGTTTCTAGGGACTACATCAAGTTCATTGACGAACTTACTGTCAATAAGTTTGACGAAAACAAGAACAAAATGCAAGTGCTGACCGATAGAATCAAATCCAGCATGTTCTAAGTAGTTCAGGGGCCTTACAGGAAAGTTTCCTGTCCCGAAGGTACCTAAAGATTAACATAAATGGATTAATTATAGAATGTTTCTGCAAACCATTGTTTGAGTCTAACTGAGACTCAATGCTCATGGCCACGAGTAAATAAAACAATATACAGATGAATCAATTATAGCACACTATGAACCAATGACAAAGATCAAAAATTATCGTTATGGGACTTGTAACGTCACAGTCATCCACCCCTCTATTCATCATCATCGTTATCATCCATCAATGCGCTGAACATGTTAACACTGCTCTTCTGAGGCTTCAAATTTTCCTCTTTAGGAGCTGGCTTTTGCGCATGCCTTTGAGAAGATGATCTTGTCGAAATGAAGTTGTCCTTAGAGACTGTTGGTGCCTCTCTTCTGAAAGAGTTTCTGCTGCCCATAGAGTTATTCACACGTCTGGAGTTAGACCTGGAATTGTTCTTAAGAGCACGCTGTCTCTCCTCTTCTTCATGAATTTGTTGAATTGTCTTTGGTCCATCTTCCTTCTTTTGACTGTTCCAATGCTTGTCTTCTCTTAGTTCTCTGATATCAACTAATTTGAACTTCATCCTGCTAGAAATCTCAGCAGTGTCAATGACATTCTGTAGTATGGCAAACAGGCTATCCAGAAGTGCTGAACCTTCCAATGTGAGTTGCCCTGCGCTAAAGCTATCCGTCTCAAACTGTTGACCAACGGTGTTCAACAACTCAACAACGGATTCCAAAGTTTCTTCGGTTGGAGCATTGCTCAAATCCTTCATCAACCTACGGAAACACTCAAACATCATCTTACCCGTTAGAAGGTTCAAACGGTACAAGAAACCGATTAAACGAACCAAACCTAAACCTCTTCTCTTGGCAGCAGCTGCCTTGTAATACTCATCCGACATCATCTCAGGTTCTAATGGTGTACCATCTTCCTTTGTAGGTAGTTTGTCAGTCCAACCCTTCTCAAACTCGGCATGACATCTGGCAACGAGATAATGCAGCACAAGCTTTGGACCGGTCTTACCCTCATTATCTTCGTCTGTGATCTCGGCATCTACATCTTTAACAAGTTTACCACATAATTGTGCATACATCGAGGACCAGTGAGGTTCATCACAGGCCTTATGGAACACTTCTTCAATGACGACTTTCAAGGTTTCACCCTTGGTCTCCCATTTCGATTGGTTTGCGATCTTCAAAATGTCGGCAGAAATAGGATCGAACATTTCTAAGGTCAACTTGTTCAGCAAGGACTTCATCTTACGCTCAGCAGTCTCTTTATCTAGCAATTCAGTCACACCATCTGGAGCAAACTTCTTCTCAGCTGTCTTAGTTCTCGACTTTGGAACCCATCTGTTAGCGCTTGGAACCAAGGGTGCAACATTCTCTTTGGGTTTCTCTTCTTTTCTCTCTTCCTCCTCGCGATCCCTTTCGCGATCTCTTCTCGATGTGTATGACCTGTTAGATCTTCTGTCGTCCATCATTCTCTTAGATTTCCTCTTCGAAGAGTTTCTGGAGCCCGACCTACCATCTAAGCCTCTCATAGATCCGCTCTTCCTGAAATCGCCACCGCTACCCATTCTGCCAGCAGCCCCAAACAGACTAGGGTCTCTAGGCCTGCCAGACTTGCTCATTCCAGGTGGAATGACAATCTTGGAAGCGGCCTTCTGTACCCATTCATCGTCCGCGACTGTTTTTACCTTGTCCTTAAACTGTAGTAAAAATGTTGGACCATAGGTGTACTTGATATGCGACTTTTTATATCTAGGGTCTGGAGCTTCAATACCTGAAGGATATTGAAATGCAAATATGTCTTCGATTGGCTTGGCAGAATTGACCAAGTCCAGAAGTTGTGTCACAGTCATCTTATCTTTATCATCTGCTTCTGCAACCTCTGCCTCATTAGCTTCAGTGGACTCTCCTTCCTTCTCATCCTTAGGTTCCGTCTCAGTTTTGGCTTCAGCCTCTATACTGGAAGTTGGCTCCACATCCTCATTATTCTGAGTAGTTTCGTCCTTGAGCTTGGTCTCCTCTGCTGGAACTTCGGGTTCTGAGCTGGCGACTTCTGGCTCAGTCTTTGGAGCCTCCTCATCAGCCTTCACAGCTTCAACTTCCGCACTTGCGGCCTCGACTTCGGCCTTAGGAGATTCGACCTCGGCTTCTGGCGCTTCAACTTCGGCCGTTGGAGCCTCTGCCTCAGCCTCCAGCTTTGCCGCCTCCTTCTTCAATTTCAAGGCTTCAGCAAAAGTCTTTGGCTTCTCTGCAGGCTCAGAAGTTGCGGGCTCTTGAGCTTTGGTTTCCTCCTTTGGAGCGACTGTGCTTTCCTTGGACTCGGAAACAGTCTCGGCAGATTTCTCTGCAACAGGCTCTTCCTTCTTTGGCTCAGGTTCTGCTGGCTTAGGTTTTGATGCTTGAATCTGTTCGTTTTTCTTCTTCTCCAAAGCAGCCTTTCTCAGTTTGATCTGTTCCAGAAACTCTCTTTTCGTCTTCTCAGCTTCCGAAATGGCCTCCTGCTCACTAGCCTTGTCCTCGAGCTTTCCATTTAGAGGCTTGTCTTGAGGAGCGGCTGGTGCTGCCTCGACCTCCTTCTTTTCGACCTCAGCTGGCACAGGCTTGGCAGATTGGTGCCCAGCTTGATGCGTGTGGTGGATAGCGTTCAAATCCAGGTGTTCACCGGTTTTCGTCGTGATCTCGATCTTCTTTGGTGCGGGAGCTGGCGTACCAGACGCAGACGACTGGGGCGAAGTCGTGGGCGACATCTCGCCCGTGGGCCCAGCAGGTGCGCCCGCCATCTGGGGTGGCATGTAGTACATCTGCGGGTTGTAGTACCCAGGCCACTGCATGTTCATCGCAGCAGCTGCAGCTGCTGCGTTCACGTTACCTCTGTGCGGTTTGTACCCGTTATTATGATAATTCCTGGCATTTCCACCCATGTTGTTCCCATTATACCTGTTGTACTGGTTCCCATTGTTACTATGACTGTACTTGCCCGATCCATAACGGCCGCCCCTCTGCGACCCGCCTCTTCCGTTACGTCCGCCTCTCTGTGCACCACCATGTTGCTGGTTTTGCTGCTGCTCTTCCCCATGGGACTCTTCAGACAACTCAATCGCATCCTGGGGAGCTCCCGACTGCGGTTCCACACGTTCAGACATCTATCCAAACTACCTCGGTTTTCAGCCTATAAGCTATTTTCCCTCGCTCTTTCGACCGATCACTAATAGCACCTATGGAATAGTCCCAGTAAGATATACAATCAAGGGGACACGATCCACAAATAGCTTCTTAACCTTTTTCCAATAAGTACAAGAGTTTGTTAGAAATCATCCAATGCTCTCTTTTTTTTCACTTTAAGCCTAAGAGATGGTTGGAATCGAAAAATTTTCGCCCATACAGAGCCTCGTATGTAATGCCGTACAGATGGGTAATGGGATAATGGGACTATTTGAACAGTTTGGCAGCTGAGATGGCCGTTTCCTGGTTCTTGTTCATGACTTTGCCGACGGCGAGCTCCAGGTCCTCCTGGGTGACGTGGATCCGGCGCTCTCTGAGCGCATACATGCCGGCTTCTGTGCACACACCTTTCACGTCTGCGCCCGAGCAGCCGTTCATCTTCTCGGCGATCTTGCGCAGGTTAATGCCACGGGTGAGGTTCATCTTCCTGGAGTGGATGCGCAGGATCTGGGTTCTTGCTGCGACCGTGGGGGGAGGGAACTCAATCTTTCTGTCTATTCTACCGGGTCTGAGGAGCGCGGGGTCCAGGATGTCGAGTCTGTTCGTAGCCATGATGATCTTGATGTTCTTGGAGGTCTCGAAGCCGTCCAGCTGGTTCAGCAGCTCGAGCATGGTTCTCTGGACCTCGGAGTCGCCGCCGCCGGAGCCCTCGACACGGCTCGAGCCGATGGAGTCTATCTCGTCCATGAAGATGATGGAGGGAGCGTGCTCCCGGGCCATGACGAACAGCTCGCGCACCATACGCGAGCCCTCGCCGATGTACTTCTGGACCAGTTCTGCGCCGCTTACGCGGATGAACTTGCAGTCCGTGTGGTGGGCAACGGCTCTCGCTAAGAGCGTTTTACCGGTCCCTGGGGGGCCATACAGAATAACACCCTTGGGCTGCGTGATACCGAGACTCTCGAACAGCTCGGGGTGCTTAACTGGCAGTTCGATGACCTCCTTGATTTCCTTGATCTGCTTTGTGAGCCCGCCCAGCATGTCGTAGGTTGAGTCGGGAACTTTCTCGACCATCATCAGAGAGACGAGCGGGTCCGCCTTGTTCTCAAGCACCTTATGCAACATGTAGGAGTCACTTTTCAAGCACACCCTCTGAGACGGCTTCAAATCCTTGACGTTGACGTCCTTCGATATATCCACGATGTACTTTCCCTCCGGCTGCACTTTCACGAGCACTTTCTTGTCTGACACCACCTTCACCACTTCTCCCACATACGACCCCGGTTCCTGCAAAAGACGCAATTCATCCTTGATAAATCTCACCTTATCGTTCAGAGCATTCCGCTGGGCTTCCAACCGGCGTAAGTTCTCAGTCTTGGACCGTATCTTGAGCTCAGTCTCCTGGATCTTTTGTTCGAAATATGGCCTAATACCGCTATCATGCGCGTCCAACAGAGGCTTTGACGTCTTAGCAACAGCTGCCATTGTATCTGATCACCTAAACTACCGATCTAAGGCCCTCTTAACCTACTGGGAGTGTTGAAGAGTGGTCCAAGTTGATGGTGCTTGTATCTTTTGCCACCCTTATGAACTAATGAAGGTCACCGGGTACGTTACGAAGAGCTACACTCTCAAGAGCTCTACAAGGTCAAGAGAGAGGTTACTAGATGGCCATTAAGACTCTATTCGTTACGTGCGGGGCCACTGTTCCATTCCCTGAGCTGGTAGACCTGATCGTGAGTGCTGAAACTTTCGAGCGGCTCCAAAAGCTGGGTTTTGGACGGGTCATCGTGCAGTTCGGCAGAGGCTACGGAAACCAGTTCAAGCAGCAGGCCAATGGACTGGGCAAAGCAGCGACAAACTGCTCTCTTGACGCGCAAGCACTTGGGTGTGAATCGGGCTGTTTTTTTTGTGTACGTGCGCTAGACACTGTCGAGCTGATCGGCATAGAGTACTCTACGAAGGTACAGGAAATAGTCTCCACGGCAGACTTGGTGGTGTCGCACGCCGGGACGGGATCTATCCTGGACTCGCTTCGGCTGAACAAGCCACTGATTGTCTGCGTGAACGACCGGCTCATGGACAACCACCAGCAGCAAATTGCAGACAAGTTCGAGGAAAAAGGGTATGTGTGGGCATGCAGACCTCGGTCTCAAGAGTTCTACGCCTGTCTACGCAGGTCAGCAATTGAAACCTTGAATCCGTTTCCGCAGGCACACAACGCTCAGTTTGAAAATCTACTGGTAAATTCAGCCTTTCCATGAAAACAAACTCATCGTGTGTACTCCTGTCGAGCGTCTGAGCCACGATGCGAAGGCGTGCTTACAGACTAACCAGATGTTTGATAAACATGCCTACAATTCCCCTGCTGTGCTGTGCTGGAGATTTACACAATGGCACCTGTCCCGAAAAGGGTATCAGCCCTGCAAGAGGTATCCAAAACGATCAATGATCGACGCTTGACGTCTCTTTTTGGATTTATGCTGAGCTTGGCCTTCCATTTTGGTAAATTGACTGCTTGCCTTTTTCACCGATTAGGCGAAGTGCCTGCGCGCCCAGCATAAAATCAAGTGCACTGGCAAAATAAATCGATGAATAAACTGGCTGGTAGGCTGGGCTCAACTCCGACCAAAGTTAATCATCGTAGTATAAATTCAGGTCAATGATCGGGTTGGAATGTTATCGTTGTCTTCCGATGGTAGAAAACCAAGTGCATAATGCAATTATTCCTTTACTTTCTCCTCCTTCTAAGCTCTGTGAGAGGTTCAATTCTCACGGTCACATCACAGGAAGACCTGGTGTGGGAGAGCGATGTCAGTCATGAATACAGTTCGCAAACTTATATCGCCGGTGAGCCGTACGTGGTGTACACGAATCCTCGGAGCAGATTGTCTGCTTCGAGCATTTTGAGCGCCGTTACTACCGCAGGTACTGTTACGTTGACTACAAAAGAGTCTTATGGTGGCTCAGAAATACTGACAGAGGCTCAATCCACTTACACCGTGACGAGCGTGAACCTGCCGGTAGATTCGTCGAGGAGGATAACGACACTGCTCACCAAGTCTTCCCCTACCACCACTTCTACTCTGTTTTCTACGTCATTGTCTGTCCCTAGCTCGCAGATTAACGGCACCCGGTTAACTTCGATATCCTCCGAGTCGCTCAACCCGCTAGTGACTCAAAAACCATCTTCTTCGATGCAAACGGCCGTGATAAACCCTGCTACCTTGAGCTCAAATAGAACCTTATCTGTTACGACAACCGCCAGCTACTCTTCGTCACAGCTCTGGAACGTTTCTCGGACTGACACTTTTGAGTCGAGTACTGTCGAGCTTCATTCATCCTCCGGTCGCGCTTCTTATACCGCGTCATCTCTATCGTTCAACTCATCCTATTGGCACGCGCCATCTCAAGGCTCCAGCTCGGTACAATTCTCGAGTCAAGTCAGTGTATCAACCTCTTCTTCGGTGAGCTCGAAAGCTACCGCCCAAACGACTCCAATCCTTATTTCTTCTGGTAAATCGAGCTCCTCAATAATCTCATCAAGCCAAACCGGTTCGAAGCCACAGTCCACTTCCGGCGAAATATCCTCTCCTTCCTCATCGTCATCCCTATCGTCATCCCTATCGTCATCCCTAACGTCATCCGCATCTCAATCTCCATCATCAACATCTGCTGCAGAAGCCATAACTACTGTGAATCTCTTCGAGGCTATTTCGACTGAGATCCCACCGCTTGTGTTCCCCAGAGCTGCAAACCCTCTTTCACTTGCCAGCGGCGTTAGCAATGACGGCCCCATTCAAACTAACAAGTTTTATACCAACTTGATAGTCGGAACGCAAAGCTCTTCAGCATTTGTCTATCCTTATTATCTATGGAAATATAGCTCAGGCGAAAACCTGGGTCTCGTCGTCCAGCACACATCTGAGGAACAGTACACCTATGGGAACTATGACTCCAGTGGCAACTCTGAATATTTGGTGAACCCACTAAGTATAAATGAGCTTTTTTTCTCATCTACCAGCTTTGATTCCGATGCTGCAATGGAAGTGAACAGCATGACTTATTCCTCCACCGTTGTCAAGTTAGTTCAAGGCGACCACTATGTCGAAATTCCTCTAGTTCAAGGTATGGGGTTCGCTTCAGCCGTATATCACGGATCACTTGTCGCAAAAATTGGTTCTGGTGTGGGTATCAAGCTCTTATCACAGGAAAGCTCCCAGTTCTTAGCTGACGGAATCCTAAAGTACCGTGTTGAACTCTTGAGCGGAGTATCATGGTTGATTTACATTACGTTACCTGAGAACTACTCAACCGGTTCCTTCAAGCTACAAGCTCAAAATGCTTATTCTTTAATCGGCAATCTCGCGATTGATGGGTTGATTGTTCAGACAGCGGTCGCTCCATCAGACTCAACATTGGAAGTTTTCTACGACCAAGCTGCTGGTATGTATGTCACTGACATGGAATTAGCAGGTTCATCCAATGGAGAGACCGCAGATTACACGTTTTCTTACAGCACAAGCGGTAAGTCTCTCTCCGGAAATACAATAATCTTTGCTCTGCCTCACCATGAGTCTTCCCTAGTCCCTTCGATGTCTGATTCATTTACGGGCATTTACCTACAGTCCACGACGAAGGGGACCATGAAGGGATATCTGAGTACCTACCTCAAATTTTCTCAAGAGCTAAACAAACAAATTTCGTGGCTACCTTGGTCGCCACAACTCGGTTCCTCTGAGCTTAAATTTTCAAGCGAACAACTTAAGTTACTAGCAGAAACAGCTAATTCAGAGCTTCAGGTTAGTATCTCAGCTTCCATCAGCGGGTTGAATACCTACTACATTGGTAAGGTAATTGACAAGTATGCGTACATCCTTTTGACCGTCTCTGAGATTATTGATGATGAATCTGTCACCAAAAGCACTTTGGAAAACCTAAAGTCGGCGTTTGACATACTGTTAAACAACAACCAGCTCTATCCATTGTTCTACGATACGAAGTTTAACGGCCTTGTCAGTTCGGGTGACTGGGGCTCCACCAGCACCGGCTATGATTTTGGAAATACTTACTATAATGACCATCATTTCCATTATGGTTACATTATACATGCTGCTGCTGTTATTGGTTACGTTGATCAAAAACTAGGAGGAACCTGGGCGAGCGAGAATAAAGATTGGGTCAACACCCTTGTAAGGGACGTAGCTAATCCATCATCTGAAGACACTTACTTCGCCACTTCTAGAATGTTTGATTGGTACCATGGGCACTCTTGGGCAGCTGGACTTTTCGAGAATGGCAATGGGAAGAACCAGGAAAGTAGTAGTGAAGACTACAACTTTGCTTACGGTATGAAGCTTTGGGGTTCAGTAATCGAGGATCAGTCTATGGAACTAAGAGGAGATTTAATGATCAGTATAATGTCACAATCTATGGGAGAATATTATCTTTTCATGGACTCCAACACAGTTGAGCCTTCGGAGATTATTGGTAACAAGGTGTGCGGTATTCTATTCGACAACATCATCGACTACACAACTTATTTCGGTACCAATGTGGAGTATAAGCACGGCATTCACATGCTTCCAATTACTCCTGTATCGGGGCAAATTCGTCAGCCTCAGTTTGTTGAAGAGGAATGGAATGAGAAAATCTCGCCAATTATCGACTCCCTCAACAGTGGGTGGTCTGGGATCCTCAAGCTTAACGAGGCGTTGTTCGATCCAGCTAGTTCGTATGCCTTTTTCAGTGATACAGACTTCGATTCATCGCTTCTCCTGGATAACGGTATGAGCCGTACATGGGCCTTAGCTTTTTCGGGCGGTCTCGCCAACTCAATGGGGCTGCTTTGATTGCATCCATTGTACTATAGCATAGACAGGTTTTATGCAAACCATTACCTCGCGCAGGAACATCAAATCGATCATGAGTTTATAGAGTTCATAAAGAACATGCATTCACAGTTTATTACACAGGGCTAAAATTACAATAAGTCTAAAATTCCTCACTCAGTAGCTTAAACCCTTACCTAAAGTCGGCCGCTTCTTTTATGCAGATGAGGGTTCTGTTAATTGCAGACACATCGATATATTCAGGGAAACTCTTGAGACTAAACGGGTGTCGGGAATCATTTTATTGTTAGCTGGTCAAGCTAGCTCGAGTTTTTTAAGAGTTCAAGCCAGCATCAAGCATAATTTGTTGAAATTGTAAGGGCTGTTGCTGCATTTCTTCATCAAAAAGAGAGAGCTCACCTTTAAAAGTTGCTGTATCTACTAACAGCAGCAGATATCTGAGTGATATCCTTGGGGCTTGTTCTACAACAGCCACCTATGATTCTAGCGCCGTTCTCGATATAACTCTTGACCATTGCATCCCAGGTATCCAACCTATCTTTGTTGTCTAGCCAGATTTTTTTCTCAGTATCGTACACTTCACCACTGTTGGGATAGACAAGAAGAGGCATTTTTGGCAAAGCCTCATGAAGAGACTTCAACATCTTCCTAGAGTCATTGTAGCTGACACAATTGACCCCCAGTAACACGAAATTACGGTTTAATTTATCACCAAGACCGTTAATGTACTCCCCGATCTCCCTCATTGAGGTACCATCTCTTAGAAGGCCGTTATCGTGCACTGAAAGACCAATGTAAAAAGGTCTCGTAATTTTGGTTTCGTCCCAGGACAAAATGGCCTTGATTTCATTGAAGTTAGGGACGGTTTCAAACCCAATCAGATCAATCTCTGGCTGCTTGTTGAAGTTCTCCAATTGTGGTCTGAAATACTCATAGAAATCAATGCTCTCGGGATGAGGGCCATAGTCTCCAGTGAACTCGCAACAACAGTGAGCACCCCATGGGCCTATAGAGCCGACAAGGTAGCGTTCACTACCAATACAGTCGCGTGAAAACTGAACAATCCTGTCAAGTAATGAATTATACTCAGCTAAAGTTTTGAACTGAGTATTCTCGGCCACTGACTTAAAACTGGTCTGATACGTGATTGTCATCAATATATTAGAACCTGATTTGATAAAGTCATCGAAGACACTTTTAACAATTATTCTTTCTCTAGAGGATTCGTCAGTCCAAAAACTTTCACTCAAAAATGGTACTGTGGACCAAACGGGATTGGCAACCTCAATGCCTCTGTTTTCCAACTCGGTACCTTGGCCACCATCGAGGACAAGAACATCTTTAGAGTCGCTCAATAATTGTGTGATAGGACGGCGCAGCATTATATTTAATTTACCTTGGAGGATAATTGCCAAAATCTGTTGAAGACTTGGTAGTTTTAGATTCCGCTTGTATTCTAATTAACATAGTAAAAGAGAGATCTTCATTATTAGACACTATTAGGCAGCTTTTATTCTACAAGACAGTGAGTGAGTGAGTGACTCATCGAACGCCTGGAAAAAAAAGAGGAAGACAAAATGCCTAATGCAGACTTCTCGACAGTTAAGCGTCACTGAACGAAAACGCCGTACATCTACGTCTAATGCGCCGTTCAGGGTTTTTAAAGACGAGGCACTGTTCTTTCGATTGCATTCTCATAATATTCTTTCTTAACATATTTCCTTCGATATGGAATGATTTACAGCAGTGAAGCTTCTGAAAATGAACATAACAACGTTACGAGTCTTGGTTATATAAATCACTCGGGATGCCGAATAATATTTGGAGTATTTGCAGGCATTTCCTCGAACGAGATATAATGACTTTGGCGTTGTGGGCTCGATGGTGGTGAATTTTGAATAGTATTTTTCAATCACCTAGCAAGAAGAAAACTTTATTCTGTCCTCTAGAAAATACACTATCAATAGTATGAATCAGTAAATTTTACACATCAAGTAATTAGCACCAAAATCGGTAAATCTTGTAATATAAAGGCATGCGAGCCAGAGCTAATCGCTCGGCTTCCTTTTGTGCTTGAAATAGCTCCAAATTATCTACGGAGCAGCCAGTGTCAAGGTCCATATCCTTGCGTTTAACGTACCAGTTCTTCCAGTCATTTCTATAGATTTTGTGACCCAGAAAAACGGTGATCATGATAGGAATGCTCAATGAGTACTTGAAAAACCCTTCCGCAGAGCTTTTGCCACTAACAGGTGAAGCCGAAACGTAAATTTCACCTGCAATCAGTAGAAAGTTAACAATGCATCCAAGAATCCCTCCCCAAATTCCCAGGATGGATTTGTAGGCGATAGAGTCGATTGATCTTTTCCTGGCTTTCATCGCCATTCTAAACCTCACCTGGGCGAGACATATACTGAACCAAGTCACAAACGCGGCAACTGAACACAGAGCAAACATCCAGGTGAAAACCACACTCTGTTCCTTGGTGGCCACGAGAAACCCTAGAAGGCCAAATGTGGCACTTACCGCAATACCAGCTAACGGCCTTCCCTTCCTGTCCATGTAACCAAATACTTTAGGTAATTGACCAGCTATGGCAAGCGATTGAATCAGTCTCGATGATGCATACACTCCAGAATTGCATATCGACAGAATAGCAACAAGAATGACCGCATTCATAAAGTGCGACACTTTGGTTCCCATAGAGCCTGAATTGCTCAAGGCGATCACAAATGGGGATGCAGAGATGTCTTCACTACTGCTAGCACTCAATAGACGAGGGTCATTGTAAGGCACCAGGCAGCCGATAACAACCACAGTAGTGATGTAAAAGATGGCAATTCTGTAAAAGGTCCCCTTGGCAGCACGAGCAATTGACGAAACATTCTTAGATTCGCAACCTGTCAGAAGAACCATCTCACTCCCGCCAAAGGAAAAAGCGGCTGCCACGAAGGTGTTGCAGAGGTTCTTGAAAACAGGTTTGGCAAATGGCCCCGGATCATGCCAATACTTGGTACCAATGTAGCCATTCGAGTCTGGACCACCCCCAGCTATCAGAACGATGCCAATGATGATAAAAATAGTGATGGCAAGGATTTTAATGATCGAAAGAATGAACTCTGTTTCTGCAAATATCCTTACGCCAAACAGGTTGATCCACAAGACAAAAACGAGGAAGATGGCGACCCATACTGCTGGGTTGACACTCGAATTCCAATAGCTGACTGTCAAAGAGCAACCAATTAGTTCACTGGGAAACAGTACTAACCAAGCCAAAGTATAATTTGTAGCAACAGTAAATCCAAGCGACTCGTCTACAAAGCGTGTAACATGGGATGCATACGATCCGCTGACAGGGAACTGGCAAGCAAGCTCAGCTGCACTCTGAATGACGCAGAACATTGAGGTACCCACCAGCAGGTAACCGATCAATAGAGCAGCTGGGCCTGATGACAAGGCAGATCCAAGCCCGATGAAAAGCCCAGTGCCCAGAGTACCACCAATTGCGATCATGGTCAAATGCCTCTGACTAAGAACTTTTTTATATGGTTGGTTTGCCAGCCGGAGTTGGATCTTCTCCCTCTCTGAAAGGTCTTGGTAATCTAAGTCATCTGGAAGTTGTGAAAGCTCGCTACGTTTGAATGAATCTTTCCAATTTTTAATAGCTGATGAATATCCACCCTGTGCTTTACTTGCAGACACACTTAGGGCCTCGCTTTCAACCTGCTTATACTTGTCTGACTCTGAATTCATCCTCCTCAGGCCCCAAGAAAGTCGGCAAAAAATGGACTACCTTCTAAACACGATTACATCGATAAGTATACCAATTTGAGGATGCTGAAAATTTTCCAGGTGAAGCAAAACCAGTCTCTCCAGTCACTCAAACGGCTGCTCTTTGCATCCTTTCTCGATGGCACTTTTTCTTCAGGCTGCAGCAGATATAGCCGTACCACCTCGCATTGGTGCCCTTCGAAAGAGCCGTTATGATTGAGCTAATCACCTTCTTTTTATGTGTTTAGTAACTCGAAGTATTACTGCGATACATGATGGCATTCCATGTAAGCTTTATTTCAGCCTGTTCTAATTTTACAAGGCAGAAACTTGACTGCTTAACATCATTAAACTGTGATTTTTCCTGCCTTTTGTTGTGTTTAGTTCTTTGCATGAATAGTTATCTCTCATCACCATTTTAGCTTCATCTTCTCAAGATGGGTCTGTATAAAGATAGTTTACGAGAAAAATAGCTAGCAAAAAGAGCAGTTCAAAGCCCGGGCGTGATACAATGAATCTTTGCCATTAATTCGTGAATAGACTCAGAGCAGACAATTTCGAGCTTTTACCAAGAGCGTGTCATTTAGTATCGCATCCTGAGTGAAGTACATTAAGGATGTTACAAAAGCGATCGAAGAGACTCCAACTCTTACAAAGCTTAATTCTTTTAAAATTCAGATCATTAACAAACAGAAGAAACAAAATAGTTCTTTTATCAAGTCTATAGATAGCTCAGCACCACTTCGCAGTACTGAGAACGCCGAGCCGTTTGGGTGTTGTACTTCTAGATTCAGGAGCGCCTGCGTTCCACTGCCAATATTGCCTTAGAAAACATATCCAGTAACCATTGGATGTCTTCTAAACCCACGCTGACTCTAACTAAAGTTGGGTCAGCGCCAAACTGAGATACTTTCTCTAATTCAAAGTGGTGGGCCAACTGAACGTATGGACAGGCCAACGTGAAATTAGTACCGTTTGAAGGCCCTTTGTAAACTCCCAAAGAGTCATAAAAGACCTTGGAATCTCCTTCACTGTAAAACGTCATTGAAAACATACACCCGTAACCTCCACGTTCATTGCGAACTGCGTTGTAGTTCTTAAACGTTTCCTCTGAGCTGACGGTGGGAAAGTGAACCCGTTTGAAGACCTTCCCTACGTTGGGAAGGACCAAGTCGTTCAGCAAACGCTCGGTATTTTGATTGGCAAGCAGGGTCCTTTCTTCGAAGTCTCTAGAGTTAACCTCCAAAACAGTTGCATCCTCACACCAAAATAGATCTTCAAAACCACCATTCCCAAGGTATTCGCGTGCAGTAGAGTATAGAGAAGATTTTGGGTTTAAAAGGATGGAGCCTCCCATAGCATTACTACAGCCGTTGAAAAGTTTGGTGAGGGAAGTGCAAACAATATCAGCATATGGCAACACGTCAACGTTTAGCCCACCAATGGTATCGTCGATGATAACGAAGAACTCGTACTTATCAGCCAACTTTCTCAGTCTAACCAAGTTTGGAATATTCAGCATTGGATTGGAAGGAGTCTCGATGAAGGCACCAAGAACCCTATTCTTACCGCCGGATAGAAATTCTTCTAGTTTTCCTAAATCTTCAGAGTTACCAACTCCAAAGAATTGGCATTCTCCAAACTTCTCCATGATAACTTTGGTATCCTTGAACGGAAACCCAAAAACGGCCGCTGTCTCGCATAAAGGTAAGTCTTCCGTTTGCTTTGCAGCTAATTTTGAAGCTCTCTTTTCCTCCCAGTAAGTGAGCACTTCACGAGCTTTGAAAATTGAGGACATCCCACTTGATACTAGGTAAACGTCTTTTTCAGGGTCGAAGGATACAAATCCGCCATCGAAGATCTTGCTTTTAGAACCGAAAGGGTTGTAATGATTGTCGACTATTCTTTGTCTTATTATCTTCTTGGCATATTCTCCCTCTTTATTGTCAAGATAAAACTTGGTCTCGACTTCCTCGTGTGCCTGCTGCGACTCAGAGCTGGCAACTGCATATTTATGAAGCGATTCTGCCAACCTACTGGAGACGCATTCGCCTCTTAGCTTCCAAAATTCCCTAACAATCTCGAATTCATCTCCAGCCGCTAGAACAGCTGCAATAGTCACAACTAGCTTGTCATTTTCTTCCCCTTTGGCCCCGAAACTATACCTTTCTACCTCCAGATGAGCTGTGCTTCCTGGACCAGTAACCTTCCTGACAAAATCCAAACATTTCTGCGCTATGGAAACAGAAGGGAAGGGACGACAGCTCTCAGAGTCTTTTCCGTATCTCTGGATGAAATGATCGCACAATCTCTGAATCGGAGGCTGAGCAAAATATCTTGGATAACCTGTGGCCATTTTATTCACGACCTCGGGGATTTTTTCAACATAACCAATTGCTGAATCCCATGTGGGAATACCAAACGAGACAGCATAGTCTAGATTCGATGGTAGAGGTTGACCAAAATCAATTTCAGTCATTTCTGATAAGGTTCAAATTTTATTACTTGCAGATTGATTATTTCCTGCGTACTCGTAGTTCGCTTTTCCTATTCAGACAAGGAATGTAAAGAATCGTGGGCATTACATTTAAATAAACCAGTGTAGATCTCGATTTACAACATGTTGTGACTACAGTGGCTTCCTGTGGCTTGTTAAAGACATATTCCGTCTTCTCGAACTGTCTATAGTAGTCATTTCTTCGCCAATCGGTGTTATTTATTATCTCGTTTATGCGAAGCGGCGCTTTAGCGCCTAAACGAGATGCCAAGAAAGTGGCATGTTTTCATCAGATTCTATGAATCGAAAGCTGAGGCTGAGTGAATAACTAACAGTTGATCGTGCTCATAGTGGCAAGACACCCAGTCAGGAGGTTCGATAGTTGCGCACCCAGCCGTAGTGCCATTAACGTACCATTTTGAACTTCAACTCATGTTAGTAAACTACATCTTTAAGACGCGCAGAAGTTGCCTGCACATTCCTTTATGCATAATCATGTGCCCGAAGTAGATTTGAAGAGAGATTCTAGAAACTTAGGCGAAGATCGGCGCTGGCGGGCTCTGAGACATGAAGAGCTCTTTTTGCTATCTATTTTGAGTAGATTCCGAAGAGTATCATATCACTACTGAAGTGACTACTTTCCTTCTGTTTTCAAAACTACTTGCAACTTATGTGCTACTAGCACACAAACCAGCTGTAAGAACCCCCATTGTTTGCTCGCTCGCTCGAGTTAACAAGAAAGGAACACAGCACAAAGGTTCAAGGCAATTAAATTCTTACTACTATTTGAACCACCTAATTCTTCGGGATCTCGACATCGTTGAATATTTTTTCGGCGCGATCTTCTGGAGTATTTACGGGCTGCTCTTGGCATAATTTGGAAAAGCTCTTTCCGACTGATGACTCTTGATTCGCGATATAACTATTAGTTACCGCGACTCGCTAAGATGAAGATTCCAACAAACTTTCTGTGACCTTGCAAAGCTTCGAACTACTATCGACAGTAACCACATCCTCTTGACACCTTATTTCGCGAAATAAAGATTTGAGCTATCATTTAGAGCCTTAAAAGTTTACACTGTCGTATGGGAGATTGAGTCTTCCGTTACTGTGAAGAACTGTTTAAGCCGAATATTCAGGCTTAAGATGGAGAGGTCTCCTCCCAAAAACCGCAGGTGTAATAATGCGTAAAATGGAAGTAACTGTTGTTCATTGGGATTCAATCAACCCTGGAAGATAGTCATTTTTTTTCTGATAATGCCTGCTGCGGCTCAAAGATGAACTGTTAAGAAACAACCGAATGGTTCAACGATAGAACAAGATGCCGAAAATTTTGTCCAGCTGTGATCATGTTGAGTTGCTCATGAAGTAAAATTGGCGGTCACATGTTGTTAAAACCTCCAAATCGCTCGAGTGATTCTAGTTCAAGCGTCTTCGGTCTCTTTGTCTCATGGGCTTGATGTCGATTGTGGCTCTAATGTCGATGAATCACCGCCGATATATACGGCCGCCAGCGAGCGATGTTTGTATAAATGTTAAGATACTCTGACCAATAAATGATCTCTGCTCAATTATCTACTAGAAAGATCGGCATAATAATATGACTGATCAGCGCCACACCTCTCGCATCCAGGACGACCAAGGTTTACTCACGCCTGTGCATGATGCCAGCATTCCATTGGACTTTACGGCCTTCAGCGAAATCCGATCTTCGCCGTACTTCGAAAGCGAACATCGGCTCAGACTGTCCAGTTTACCTTTAAACTACCAGATTGTCTCTTTTAGCTTGCAATCGCTGACTCCAGCAGCTAGGAAAGACTACGCATTCGTGCCCTACACAGAGGCATTCAACATAACAACCATCATCGACTTAGTGAGAGAGCATTCCCAGAAGTTGAAATATAAGTTTCCCGAAACAAAACTGTATGTTATTGCCTTTAGGTCCATTCTGCATAAAGAAGTCCAGGAAAGTTCAGCGAAACGTCAATTCCTAGCTGATATTGATAAGCAATCTCATATTGAGGCCAACCAATCGGGAGGATTACTCAAGTACTGGTTTGGGACTCCTGATGACGTTCATGGTCAGAATTTGGCTACCTGCTGGTGGAGAAGCAAAGCCGATGCAAAGGCTGGAGGTGGTGGAAAAGCGCACAGGGAAGGTATGAAAGCGGTAAAAGATTGGTTCGAGAATTGGAAAGTTGAGGAATACCAACTAACCATACATGAAGATGTACAATCTTATTCCTTTGAACCTGTGAATAACTAAGTAATTCGTAGACATAGTATTCGGAATTCCTGTTTTTCAACCGACACAGTGTACTCACAGCGTACTTACAGTGTACTCACAGTGTACTCACAGTGAATAACTAAGTAATTCGTAGACATAGTATCCGGAATTCCTGTTTTTCAACCGACACGGTGTACTCACAGTATACTCACGCCAGAACAAACGCTCAGAGCACCATTTAAGACTCTCCCGTTCACAGCTTTTAGCCACACTTATGCATACTGCGAACGTTGAGTCCTAATATGGCTGTCTCTGTAGTGACGGCTGTACGCATTCCGCGTGCAGATGTTGAAAAATTACTGTAAGACATAATGACCGATGAAAGGGGACAATGGTAATACAGAAGGGTTCTTTGCAGATCTTTTTCACTTCAAGGAGCAACAGTGGGAATCTTTAGTGAGTTTGTATAGATTTACATGACGCCTTAGAAAGAGAAACTTTTCATTATAAAAACCTAGCTTGGATAACCAAGCTTCAGAGAATATTGTTAGCAAATTCGGTTAGAAGACCGATTAAGTCCATCAACAATGTCAGCTGAATTAAATGTTCTCAGTAAAGATGAGCATACCAAGGGGCCCCTAGTGACTGAAAGTGATGTTATCTACCCGACCAATTCATCTACGAGTGAAATGTACGAAGGGTCTGGGTTCGAGCAAGCATATCTAGAGAAATCCAAGATCATTTCGAAGGCAATTGACGAAATTGGGTTCGGAAAATATCAGGTTGGGCTATTTTTTGTGGCAGGGTTCGGATGGTTTGCAGACAATGCCTGGCCGGTTGCCACTAGTTTAATCTTGCCAAGATTGTCCGAGGTGAATGGGGTCCATCCTCCAAGCGTAGGAAGAACCCCCTTCATTCCCTTGGCGCAAAATTTGGGATTGTTAGCAGGAGCACTGTTCTGGTCTCTTTCGTCTGATGTCACTGGGAGAAAATGGGCATTCAATATTACCTTCTTATGGACAGCAGTGTGGGCTATTGTGGCGGGCTCATCGCCCAATTTTGCGTCTTTGGGGGTGTTTGCTGCACTCTGGAGTTTTGGGGTTGGTGGTAATCTACCTGTGGATTCGGCCATATTCATCGAGAACATACCATCGAAGTACAATTATCTGCTGACAGTGTTGAGTATTTTCTGGGCGTTTGGTCAGATTGTTGCCAACCTGCTTTCATGGGCTTTGATTACGAATTATTCGTGCGACTCGGAAACTGTTTACAAAAGCTGTAATTGGGGCTGGAGGTATTTTCTGTTTGCAATGGGAGGTTTTACCTTTTTGTTGTTTTTGGTACGTTTTGCATTCAGAGTCCATGAATCTCCCAGATTTCATATGTCGAGAGGCGACGACGAGGGTGCAATTGCTGCGTTACATAAGATTGCAAAGATCAACGGCAGAGAGACGACTGTCACCATCGAGGATTTGAGAGAAGTGGACGTGAGATATCCTAGACCGGATAATTTTGAGGTCAAAGACGGATTGCTTTCCGGAAAACAGATCATCAAAAATAGGTTGTCGAAGTACAAGTTGGACCATATAAAGCAAGTCTTTGGTACAAGAAAACAAGCATTTTCTTCTTCGTTGGTTATTTTCGTTTGGGCAATAATTGGTCTAGCATTTCCACTTTATAATGCGTTTTTGCCAACTTTCCTGTCAGAAAGAGGGAATGCTAACGCCTCATTGAGCGTTGCCTTGACTTATAGGAACAGTCTGATTATAGCGCTAATGGGTATTCCTGGTGCAATACTCGGTGGTATCTTTGTTGAGACCAAACTGGGCAGAAAGGGCAGTCTCTCGCTATCCATGATCATCACAGGTGTCATTCTATTTGGGTCAACTACTGCCAAAACCAGTAATTCATATCTGGGTTGGAATTGTGGGTTCAATATTGTCTCCAATATCATGTACGGAGTGTTATATGGATACACGCCTGAAATCTTCCCTACCAGGGTGAGAGGAACAGGTGTTGGTCTGGCTGCCTCGGCTAATCGTGTTTTGGGAGTTTTTTCTCCAATCATCGGAATGTACGCTAATTTAGCTACTTCTGCTCCAATTTATGTCAGTGGAGCGCTATTCATGCTCGCCGGAGTCCTATCGGCATTCTTCCCATACGAATCAAGAGGTAGGGCAAGCTATTAATTTGCACATGAGGGTACGCTGTATTGCAGTAATGCAGTTTCTTGGAAGAGTTCAAAGCGCTCACTGACCTAGTGCATCTTGCAGATATCATTCAATCAGCTGTGTGTAAACACATCCTTCCTTTGACGACGAGAAGCTGCTAGTTTCAAACGGTCTCGCAAGGATTGCTTATATTCATCAAATAGCTACATAGTATATATAGTATCACTCAGATAAGAATGGCAAGAGTGAAGAAGTGTTTCTGTATGAAGTTGTTTTGTTTGTGCCATTCATCTCCATATAGATACAAAGGCTAGGGGACGACTTCAGGGCCTGGAAGAATTCAGGAGGGACTTACAGCGTGCTAACGCACGAAGAGGCCCCATGATGGCGAGTTGGCCATTCGGTCTACTTAAAGCAGACATAATGGAAGATCCATCACTTGCCATCAAATGCTCACAGATGTGGTTGAGCATGATGTTTTCTGCTGCATTGAAGTCCCTGTCGGACACTGAGGGGCACCTCATACAGCTATATATTGCCAACACTTATGATGTATTTTGTATTCCTACTCTATCAAACTCTATCAAACGGTCAAATCTATAAAAAACCAAAACTTCACAGCCAAAACACGTTAGAAAACACCCACAGGGTCGGAATAATACTCTGAATCATTCAAATACTTCGGGTCCTCAACGGGTCTCTCACCTTGAGGAGTGATTCTAACTGCATGTCTACTGACAGGTTCTTCCCAATCAACAACAGCAGAATGATGGACTCTACGGTTATCCCAGATGGCAACGGTACCAGCCTTCCAGTCAGCCCTCAATTGGATATCATTAGTGTTTCCAATCAAATCAAACAAAAATTTCAACAGTGAATCAGATTCAGGTCTCTTCAACTCGACAATTCTCTTTGAGAAAGAAGGATCCACGAACAGGCTTTTCTTTTTCAAGACTGGATGATATCTGATCAATGGGTGAATGTAAGCAGCGGCTTGTCTTCTTTGTATACCACCTTGGCTTTTAGAATGTTTGGCTTGCTCAATGCCACTGTGTATAACATGCAAGCCACTTAAGAATATCTTGAAGGTTGGAGAAAGCCTCTCGAAAGCTTCAATACCGTCCGAGAAAAGAGTATCACCCCCACTATCTGGGCCTTGCAAAACAGTAAAAAAGGTGTATGATGGTGGCTGTAGTTCATACGACACATCGGAGTGCCAGAAAATCGAATTAGCCCTGTCCGCAAATAATCTTTCGAACTCTTCGTAATCTGGCCTGCGATAGGTGATGTGGAGGGGAGCTACTCTTTCTGGGTGCCCGCTTGTTTGATGAATATGCAACTTGCCGAAATGCTCAACATACTTT
This sequence comes from Torulaspora pretoriensis, assembly GCA_012851205.1. Lineage (NCBI taxonomy): Eukaryota > Fungi > Ascomycota > Saccharomycetes > Saccharomycetales > Saccharomycetaceae > Torulaspora > Torulaspora pretoriensis. The sequence goes on from JABBEO010000005.1 coordinate 1,040,448, forward strand.
GCAACATATTCAGGACCTTTGGAGGAGAAATCCTGGTCCCTAAACACTACAACGCCCCGTTGCGCAATCAGTAGCGCTAATTCGTCTTTGGCTTCGCTTGATAACCCAGACAATTGTAGGCCTTGAATCTCAGAACCCAGCTTAGGAGTAATACGTTTAACGACTATGTTCGATTTTTGGCTGGTAGGGAATAAATTGGGGAAGGATTCATTGGCTCTCAAAGCAGGATCTTCGTATTGATGAAAAGTCAATGGGTCGTATTTTTCTGCTGGGTCCCATGTTGGTAGAAAGCTAGGCGCTTCTGCCTTAGCTCTATATTTCGGATTGATCCTCAGGATACCATCCTCTGAACGCTCATCCTGCCCTTCATAAAAGTGGGTGTCGTGGTTGCCGTTGTCGCTGCCTGCATACTTTAAATGCAAACGTTCCTTGTTGGCAACTTTGTCCTCGGAAACAGCAGCTAAATTTTCAGTCTGAGTTTCGATTGAAGTCATGTAATCTATTTTGTTGTGTTGGTTTTTTGATTTTGTTCTTTGGACACATCAACGCAAACCGGTACAGAACAGATCTTATATCTGACTTGTTGAGATGAGCTTTTCTCGTATATCTTTAACGTGCTCGTTCTTGGGCCTCAAGGTCCTCAGAAGGAAGGAAGCCACACTATCAAAGATTATCCAGAATCGGACTACATGACTTCGCTGTCAATGTCTCCTACCTTATCACTTCAATCGAGTTTACAACGGTTCAAACCTGATTCTTCTGATGCCTAGATGAGATAGCACTATTTTGCATTGATCACCCGAGTTTATCCCTCCTGCGTATACTTGAATTAAGACAATTGACCATCATAAAATCCACAATACGAGCTTCAAGGTTACTATGACTATTGAGATGAAAAAACCAAAAGATCATGGAAGACCTCAACGAAGTCACTAGTGACTGATAGCATGAACGATCGCCCTTAGCACAGGCCTTTTAGTATGGAGTTTCGGTGGATTTTCAGTTGTTGTGGTGGACAACGCATTAAGAAATAGAGAGACAGTGAAAGTCAGGGCCGTGAATAAGTGAAGAACATGCAAGGGAGTAGTGGAATGTATTATTCAATCAGAGAGACAATGCTACTGGTAACACCGAAATGTTTCACCGATAATAATCTGAGTGGCCCACATTTGATTAAATAGAGCAAGTTCGTTCGATTGATGAATGATAGACGCTTTCCATTCTGCAATGCCAAGGATCAATCAGAACAATAATTTACTCGTACGATGACTGTAAAAGAGTTGGATGATCCAAAAAGAGATCAGGTTCAAGAGCACACGAAACTAGTGAGCACTACCGAGGATTCTGTGGCTGACTATGAATCTCAAAGCTCGAATACGGCTCTAAATGTGTTCAGTGATACTAAGGTAGCAAACTACTACAGAGACATTTATGAGGAATGCGGTTACGAATGCCGTGAGCATTTTGATCCCGATTTTGAATGGACCAAAGAGGAAGAGCGCAAGGTCACTAGGAAATTGGATCTACGTGTAGCGTTTTGGGCAATGTGGATGTTCGCGGCATTGAACGTGGATAGAGGAAACTTGCCACAGGCTGTCTCTGACAATTTTTTGGACCATGTTGGGTTGACGACTGCTGATTATAACCTTGGGAATACTGTAAATCTGGTATGTTTCATTCTTGCTGAAATACCAGCACAGTTAATTTCCAAAAAGATAGGTCCTGACAGATGGGTGCCTTTTGAGATGATTGCATGGTCTATCATAGCTATGTCGCAGGCAGCTATTAAAGGCAGACGTGGATTCCTGGTCACGAGAGCACTGCTTGGCATGATGGAGGGCGGTTTTATTGCGGACACAATCCTATGGCTCTCCTATTTCTACACTGGAAGCGAATTGACAATCCGTCTTGGATACTTTTACATCTCTGGCGCGATAACTTCTATTGGAATGGCCTTTGCTGCATATGGTATTCTGCAGATAACAGCGAGGAATATGTATGGATGGCAATGGTTGTTTCTTTTGGAGGGACTTTTCACTCTTCTTATTGGGATTCTCTCTTACTTCTTGATGCCTCCATCAGTTGGTCAAACAAAGACGTGGTTCAGACCGAAGGGTTCTTACACTGATCGCGAGGTTAAAATTGTGGTTAATAAGGTATTGAGGGATGATCCAGCGAAAGGAGAGATGAATAACCGACAAGCCGTTTCGTTCAGGATGTTTTTCCAGACATTGGCTGACTATAACCTATGGCCCATGTATCTGCTGAGTTATCTTGGATGTATGGGGTTGACGCCGACAAGTACATACTTGACATTAATTTTGCGAAAGTTAGGTTTTAGCCCGGTCAACACAATTCTTTTGACGATTCCAAAGATCGCTGCAGGAGCGATAACTCTCTTGGGTTTAAACTACCTCGCCTACCACACTAAGCAGATTTTATTTGTCGCACTTTTAGGGCCCCTTTGGGTTATTCCATGTGTCATTGCTTTGAGATGGTGGCCTGGATTAGAGAAAGAAGTATGGGCCTCTTATGCATTGCTTACTGTTGCCCTATCCTATCCGGCATGTTATTCGTCTCTCTTATCCCTTGTTTCCAAAAACTCCAATTCGGTCAGAAACAGAACCATATCCCAAACAATAATGAACATCATGGCGCAACTTTCAGCCATTACCTGTTCCAATTTGTATCAACCTCATGATGCTCCACTTTATCATAAAGGTAACAGTATCCTGTTAGGTTTGAATATAGCTGCTGTGGTAGCATTGCTAGCGACAAGATTTTACTACAGCTATGTGAACAAAAAGAGAGAGTTGATATGGAATAGCATGAATTCGGAGGAACGAGAATCTTACCTACACAGCTGCGATCAACTCGGAACCAAAAGGTTGGATTTCAGATTTTCTTACTGAGAAAAGCGTTTACAAAAGGGCAAGATACGCCTAGCCGCGGGTATCGTTGTAGATCAGGTCCTTGAAAGCGGTCCTTGATCAGAAACTGACCAAGCTTACCTATCTTTTAGTGAACCATTAGCCACCATGAGTCGTATCGCAATCTTTAGATTACTATGTTTCTCGTATACCGTTGTTAACCGATCAGGAAGGGCGCTAAAGCCCAAGATGCCTCAATCAATGTCTAAATTCCTCTTAAGATCCTGTGGGTGTGTGAATTCACGATGGACTTACAGCGTGCTAACGCACGAAGAGGCCGGGTTCCATGATGGTGAGTCGACTATTCGGTCTACTTAAAGCAGACTTAATAGAAGGTCCACCCATCAAATGCTCACAGATGTACTTGAGCATGATGTTTTTTTCTGCATTGAAGTCCCTGTCGAGATAGCCTTGAGCGTTTAGGTGTGGTTTATTACCTGATAATAGATGTTCAGCACGTTTTGTAGCTTACAATCAACTACTAACTTGGAGACTAAATTGACGAGGACTTGCTTTGAACAAAAGTATAAGCTCCCCGAAATTGTACACAACGGTATGAATCGAATGGAACTACACCAATAACCTACTTTGTAAAGTCTTTGGAGACTTCAGAACTATTCTCCCAAAATGAACAAGCCATCAGTATGGCAGACGGTGGATAAAAGGGAAATATTAGAAGACCACCAGACCTTGCGCGCTAGACCCCGCCCAGGAACCTACAGAATATGATTGTAAGATTGACCTATTTTGGCCCTTGGCAACAGAAAGAACTGCTATCTCAGCGCCATTGTCCTTCGCAGCGCCGGGAGCTAGAGCATAAACATACTCCCCAGCAGCAGCTAGATCTGTGTACCCCGAAGCGTCATTGACACTAGTAGTGTTTACGACAGAGATAATTGAGGCGTCATCAAGACTCAATTCGACAAGGTGATTGACGAGAGGGTCGCTGACAAAAGCAGAGCCGGAACTTGGTGAGATAACGACCCAACAGGTGGCTTGCTGATCAGCGATTACTTGCTTATGAAGCAACTGAGACACTTCGGTTTGCTCATCGACAGCAACAATGGCCGCGCCATAACCAGGGTCTGCAATAATGTAGTTGTTCGATTGAGGAATATGCTGGAAGCCAAACATTGCTACTGTACCGTTCACTTCGCCATAGAGGCCAGCGGCGGAAACTCTCGACTTAACGGTCAACCCTGGACCGCTAACGGTGAAAGCTGCGAGATATCCGGTCTTGTTTACCGCAGGGTTTCCCTTGACGGTAACAAGAAGCTCAGATTCGTCATCGGAAAAGAGTACTTGGGAGGCAGTGTCGAGGGGACCAACTGGCGGAGTTGATTGATCTAGATTGAAAGTTCTCAAAAAGTCCATCTTGCCAATACCAACATAAGGTGAGTAAGGTGCACAGGAAACGCCAGAGCGCTCGCCGCTGGTTACCACGCACACCAAGTTATTCAACTTCGAAGCAGTCACAGATACTGGGAAGTCACCAGGAATCTTGGCAGGTGCGCCAACCAGAGTGAGATTGGTGGGATCTTCATCGTCGATATTAAACAAGGAAACAGTGTTATCCCCCGCATTGACCGCGAACAAACTATGATCCACCACAGTAACAGAGCCTTGACTGCTCAAACCGTCTGGTGCGGCGGTCTTGTTCGTTGCTGCGCTGATTTCGCTAGCACCGGTACCATTTGTGTAACTCAATTGGCCTGCGCTCAAAGCTCCATTTTTGTTAATCTTGACTGACACAATAGCATTTTGCTCTTCATTGGTCTGAAAGTAGAGAGCTTTGCCAATAGTATTCCAGGCGGATATTGGTAGTGGAAGAGCGGGAGCTGGGAATGCCTCCGCAGAGTGTAGGATGTAAAGGGCGGCGGCCAAACAGAGTTTAAGATCTTTGAGCATTGTGATATTGGCGCAGTTTGATAAAGATGGTCAGTTGGACTATTGACCAGACATTGACAATTTGACAATTCCATATTCCAGAATCAAGGACTTATATACAACCCTTTTAAGTGACCTTCATCAATTTGCTCAAAGTGCCTTACTAATGCTAGTGCTTGACTCCTGTATAATTCTTGTAGCCAGAAGCTATCCGAGTCGAATTTTACTCATGTGTCTCTATAGCAGGCGTCTAACGCCTCATTGCTCAAACTGTTTGTTGACGTTGAGTAACAATGGAAAGTTCGGACCCACGTAGAGCTTACTAATGGTGATTTCTGCCCACTACCAACGTCGATATACGTAATGAAGCATATTTGCTCTATTCATGAGGAGCTTGAGAACTAGAAGAAAGCCACTATTGACATGGTAAGAATTCATATGCATCTTCGGTGGGGGGATGACGCTCGATAGTCTAGGCATCTGCAGAAAAGAAAATTGTCAACAGATTTGTTAAAGGAGATTCGCCGACTCTTCAGCCTTGCTTCCTACGTCGATTCTTAGCCCATTGTCTTTTTAACTCAATCTGGCTTATTATTTCTTGGCATTACAAATGCTTGCTTCATGAAAGAGGGAACGAAACCGATATGCTACAACTGCCACAGTGAGTAACACGTGTATATACCTCTTTGGTGTTATCTCTCCCTTTTCTGCTCTTAAGACGTCTTGTCTAATCACCTGAAGGCAGCCTTTGCGAGCTTATCTCCAGGGCCGCCTATACACGCCTAATTTGGGTCCGGATTTTGTGTTGTCTCCTGTGCTATTCCTTTTCTGGACCCAAGTTGGCTAGGCTTAAACCTTATACTTACTTATGAACTGTGACTAGTTTGTTACTTTCTGTGCCACTACAGATTTAGGAGGCAAATGGAAGCTGTAAGAAGCTGGCGTAGATACGGCGTAACTTCCTCGATCTGACTCTGACGCCAGAGAGGCTCTTGTCCGAATGATGCCATTGATTCACAGCGCCAGATTCGCTGACACCCAGTATATCCCGAGGTACAAGTAATGCTGAAGTGGTTTTCCTGAAGTTACTAATCTTACTTATATAGCTTTTGAGAAGAATCTGGCGGAGGAATAGTCCTGAAGTTTCCCTGGGCTAGCAATCGAAGGGTGATTAAGCTTCCCCAAGCTCTTTTCAAAGGTCGGTGTATGATCGTGTATCGCCTGGGTGAGTCTATGAGGGACTTATAACGTGCTAACGTACAAAGGGTGCAGGACCTACCACTTGCCATCAAATGCTCATAGATGTACTTGATCATGATGTTTTTTGCTGCGTTGAAGTCCTGTCGAACACAGAGGAGCACTTAACCCAGCTATCTGCTTTGGCGGGGCCTACGTCGCTCTTCAGAGGAGGGCGTATTCTTTCAAAGGGTAGGGGGGCAGCATCAGTATAGAAAGGCATGCCGGTTTTTTCATTGGCACGGTCCCCCAAATTTAGTTGTCTAGTATGAAAAGCATCAGAACAATCATTGAAGACTGTCTCCTTCGACAATAGTCCCGTAGGCTAAAGTAACCCCCGGTAACTAGTGGTTACCAATGTAAGGCACCCCCGGAATTTTGCTTCGCAGTACGCTTTGTCTGGCCATGATTAGGAATAAAAAGATCAATCCAAAAATTGCAAGCTCAAACCTGCAATAAACTCTGCTTTTGAATTGAGCCTAGTATGATACCTTGTCATGAACGAAAGTACTGCAAGCTACTGTGCCCACTGGTCAACCTTTAATTACATACCGAGGAGCACCAGCCACTCTAATAGTGCATTCCTGCCATCCGCAGAAGAGGGCCAGTAATGCAGAAGCATTTTTATTCGGAGATTTTTTGAATGTACGAATCGAGGAAAACAGCATGTGCGATATTTATTAATTGGTCGGTATTAATTGTGGCAAATGAGTTTGTTCAGCACACTCTCCACCGTAGAGGCAATTCTCTGTAAGCAATCATTTTCCAAAGCAAATGAATAATCTCTGAGAGTACTCTGAGAGTAACTCACACCGTTATTGAAGGTACCACATTCACGAGCCTGGAGTCACTTTTTGAGATGAGAAGCTTTCGATGACGACAGCCATTGTTTTAAATTCATACTAAAAGAGTGCCATCATTATGAGTTTTTAATTTGCCGAGAAAAATTTGGTGAACGAGGAAAGTGCACCTATATGCCTCGAATCTGGCGCATTTTCTATGGTCATAGTTAAAGTAGGCGAAATAATAGCTATGTACATTGTTTTCGAGTGTGAAAAGCATTCATTTTAATCGGTAGAAGTAAGCAAGGCTACACGCCTAATGGAGCTATATGGTGCTTGGGACCTCAAAACCTCAGTTGAAGCTTTTTTCCTCAACTTCTCTCGACTCTTCCATAGAAGCGTGAAGTCGCTTTCTGAGTGCGAGTGCAAAGCTAGGTCCATCACAGGAAGTAAAGACAAAATCTGTAAAGAAAAACGTAAACCCCCAGAGGAGCGCCGTTCTGATTTGAGGTGTTCCTGCACTCATACTAGCTTTTACGTCTCTGAGCAGCTCAGGCATCAAACTTGAATGTTTTGATCAACAGGTCAAGAGTCTTTTATGAGAGTCATTTATCCGTATGATGTATTTGCATTACCCTCCCGATTTTTATTTCCGAGTCTAAGTTCAACGTATGAGCCAGAGCACCATAACTTGATTGCCGTCTGAATAATTGCAATCACTAACTTAGATTAATTCATAGCCCACGCGACTCGAACTGATTATTGTATACATGAATGGCTACGCCAATCTCCCTACAGTATGAATAAGAGGTTAAGCTCTATGACGCCATTTTTTTTTTTTTATATGAGATTGCCGAGCCTGCTGTCTTTGCCATGGCAACCGATGCCATTATGCTTCGAATCGTTCGGGATCTACAAAAGTTTCCTTAAGATGCAACATCGAGAAAGGCCATAACGATTTGAGAAGATCCAAGGTAAACTATCATTTGGTTGACCTTTCGTTTGCACGTAATATTTGGATTGGGAGCTACAGAGATCAAGGCATGATAGATACATTTCCCCCTGCTGAGAGTTTGCCAAAATTTTGACATTATCGAGCTGAAAGAGCAAGAGGCGGATATTTCGATCAGATATCCGAGGCTCCTAGGTTCCATGATGCTTAAATTGGGTGAGTTTTTCGTCTCTGTCAACCGCTGTGAGAACTCTCTTGAGCACTAATCTTGTAAGATCTTATACTGATTATCGGAAGATATTATACTATATCTGATAACATCCATGTGCAAGGCATCATGATGCCGCTGATCTTGTCTTGGAAGTTGCGTTGGTATGTTCGTGCAGTACGCGAATACGAAGGTCTTCTCTGAAGGTGAGAGTGAGTTTACTGTGTATCCCCATGTCTGACTATATGTCTATCAACGAGTCACGACAATCAAAAATGGAGGAATGTACTTCGATAAACAAGTAGCCCATTGGGTAGTTCCATCCAGGACACGAATGCTGCTGGACGCTGTCTGCTTGGCAGGTGATGGATATGTTCGGACCACCATCAGCACAAGTTGGCAAAAAAAGTCTTTAGGTCAGTGACGGAAACATTCATTGGTTGAAGACCAATTGAGCTTCAAGGAAGTGCAGAATGAGCTGACCCGATGCATCAAATTGAAATGAGAATACATGAACTACATCTAGAGCTGACGAAAGTTGACTTGATTTCGCAATCAGAGAGCCCCACGTTAGCTTGTTAAGATTTAATGAGCTCCCATAGTTGGCTTATCTGTGATATTATAAGTTCCCAAAGTAGCTTATCTGTGATATTATAAGATTTCAAAGTTAGTTTCTCAAAATAGTATGAATTTCCAAACTTGGCTTATCTGTGATAAGGCTTATCGTTAATCGCTTATCAATAATACAAAGCGCGCGTGTGACAATGATATAAATACAGTATAATGGATGACCAAGGCTTACAACATACTCGAAGAAGCATACAAATACACTACTAAAACATGACCTTTGCCTCAGAGCCAATTGTCCATCCCGTTGACGCAGCAAAATACAAGCAGTATGAACCGCTTATCGCCAAATATAACCAGGCCAAGTTGGCACAGATGGAAGAATTTGATGCCAAATTCTTAGAAGCTTGCCGATCAAAGATTCCTAGTGATGCAGTTTTGGACGCGGAACCTATTGATGCTAGAGATTTTGTCACCTCTGCAGGATTATTAAGCGAATCCGAGGCTCAAATAGTTAATGAACTCTCCATCCAAGACTTGCTGGACAAACAACTGGCTGGCGAATTGTCCGCTGAGCAAATCACTCGTGCATACATAAAATCAGCGATCATTGCGCAATTGGCAACCAACTGTGTGATGCAATTTCTTATCCCAAGTGCTCTTGAAAGAGCAAAGGAGTTGGACTTGTATTTGAAAGAGACCGGTAAGCTCTTTGGTCCAATGCATGGTATTCCAATTTCTTTAAAAGAGCAGATGGGTTACGAAGGCCAAGTTACGTGCGCTTCGTATGTTTCGCTGATTGATAACGTTGTCAAGAAGAGTTCCGTATCGATTCAGATCTTCGACAAGCTTGGCGCAGTGTTCCATGCGAGAACGTCTCAACCACAGGCGATTATGCATTTGGATACTTGGAACAACATCATCGGCAGGACAAGAAACCCCTGCTCGACCAGATTATCTCCCGGCGGGTCTTCCGGGGGTGAATCTGCCATGGTTGCCATGCACGGATCCGCAATTGGAATCGGGTCAGATATTGGTGGGTCAATTCGCTGTCCAGCAGCCTTTACAAACGTGTTTGGCCTCAAACCTACCACCAAAAGACTCTCGTCGATGAACGGTGTCTCTGGTGGCAGGGGCCAAGAATCCATCCCTTCAACAGAGGGTCCAATCGCTCGGTCGATCCAAGATTTAGAGTATTTTATGAATATATACCTCAACGAGGGTAAACCGTCGGAATACGATCCCAGCAGCCTCGTCATCCCATGGAGACCAGCCAAACTCGAGGACAAAATTCGTATTGGTGTGTTGTTCGATGATAACCTGGTCACACCTCACCCAGCAGTCAAACGGGCCTTGCAAGAAGTAGTCAGCCAGCTTGGCGATTACTTTGAAATTGTTAATCTAGCTGACTCCTGGTTTAGCCAGGAGGAAATGCTCGACATCCACAATACCACATTGAGCCTCTACACAGCTGATGGCAACAGATCACAATTGGAGCTAATTTCTCCAAGCGGAGAACCAATTCTTCCACTCACCCAACATTTCCTCAATTTTGGTCAGGGCAAGGAGTTATCAATCTACGAGAACCGCAAACTCAACATATTTCGTGATTCCACCAAGCTCGCACTTCTCGAGAGATTCTTTGCTCAATCCCCAACAAGCAAGAAACTAGATTTCATCCTCTCACCGACCTACCCAGCACCAAGCGAAATTCCCGGCAAAAGTTTCTACTGGGGTTACACGTCCTTTTGGAACCTAGTCGACTACCCTAACGTTGTATTCCCTACTTCTTGCACTTATGATCCCGAGCTCGACTCACTGCCACCCTCCCAACTTAAGCAGAATGAGCTTGAGAAATCCGTGTGGTCCAACTATAACTCCGATGCCTACGTTGGAGGTCCCGTGGGGCTACAACTAACAGGTAAGAGATTCGACGACGAACGAGTCGTGCAAGCAGTAGAGAAGATCACTTCTATATTAAAATAATTTCTCATCAACTCTGTATTAATGTACACGTTTTGTCGAATCACCCATTTTGGATCGTTCCCTCACGGTGGAGGATTGGCCATCATCGACAGGTTCTCCACCGAACTGCGTCCGCTTGCCAGAGCTGGGCCCAAAGGCCAATGCGTCACGATTTGACTGAGTTGGCGACTTGCGGACAGTTTTGATCCAGATGGTATATGAGTATAATTTATTCTAAAAGGTTGTACATATGATGAGGCGAGATTTGAGAACTTCCCTCGGGGTTGTTAGGTACAAAATAGCGTTTAGTTTGATTCTATTTGGTCGTCTTCTCCATGTGCAATTTCCTGTTGAAGCAGGCATTAAAGATCTTTAACTAAATCCTTTCGCTAGATCAATTCAGATCCGCACGTCCATCTGATTATTAGCATTATCTACTTTTATGACTACTATTTTGGCAGCTGCTTCACCTCATGAACTGCCTTTTCAATCGACGTACTTACTAATCAGTAAAACTCAGCAACCAGTAAATCCAAAACAATAAAGTTGTGTGGCCCTCTAATGTTAAATTTTGATAAGGCGCCTCTTTGTTTCCATATCGATGTCAAATCTTCCACAGACTTCGCGATTTTTCGTGAGTCTCTTCGACATGATATTTAGTCACAATGAATGCTCGTGGAACAAAGCATGGTGACCGCGGCTACCGTCGCTCAAATGCTGGCATGCTCATGACGTTCGCTCCATTCTCCAAGCAGTCTGCTTCACATAGAGCAGAATCCGCCAATAACCCTGACATCCCCAGCAATGTTGTCTGCAGATAACAAACGCTCATTTAGCTTAGCTGGCACTTAAAAAATCACCTATCTTGAAAATATTTGCAACCTCCCAAATTTTCTTTTGAATGCCTAGTGTGATATTACACCTGAAGTCATGAACGGAGTAAGTCACCAACACAAATAAAGTCGTAGCCATTTACAAATGTGTTCTTCATACTTGAGCAAAATAAAACACCAGCTGTAGCGAGCACCAATGCTTCTACCGATGGGTTTGAGTGTCTGGTGCTTCCAAGGCATCCAAATATTATCCCTTGAAACTGAGCTTCCCGATGCATTTTGCATCTATCAGCACCGCACATAAGTTCATCGAGGTGGAAGGTGATGCCGTAATCTTTCTTCAGGTTCCCTATGATGGTGAACTTGTACCAAACGTTAAGCCTGGTATTTTCGACGATAGTAGTCACGGTGGTTCCCGCGCCATGATCATTGATCTGCCGCACCGAAATGCCAGGCAGACGGTTCGTACATTGTCCCACACTTTCCGCCTCCTTTCTGAACCTAAAGGTATTTGCAAGAGATGTCGTTAGGAACACCAACTTCCCATCCATTAGAGTGAATGGTCCGATTCTTGGATTCCAGGAGATCGATTGAGCACCTGAGGTAAATTAATCATAAGAACTACCTCTGCTAATCGAGATCACTTTCTTTATCAGTCCGTCTCCCAAGCAGCATTGCCTAACAGATCTCAAAAGCGTTCTTATCACTGTTTAATCATGTAAGTAAGCCACAAGGCTGCAGAAAAAGCTCCATCGTTTAATTTAAAGTCAGATAGGGCTCCAGAAACGCTAGTTGGAAATCAAAAGATTAAACGAGTAAATGAATTCACTGTCTGCTTCAATAGCCTCTTTGTCGGAGGAACTATGGGCACTAGAGCAGCACCAGTCGCACCCGCGAAAACGTTCTTGTGTACCATACCATCTTATTCGACGTCCGTGTAGACACCTTTACCTCGTATTAACTGGAGACAAGGTTTTTTCAAACGGTACTTTGGGAAGTGTAAGAAGTTGCTGCCCTCGTAATGAAATTGTTTTGTTGGGATCACTATCTTGACAGTACTTTTCGAATGGAAGCAAGATATGACCAATTGAGCAAACTTCATACTCTCTTGATTGCCAGTGATTTAGATACCAAGACATCTCTAGCATTCGATCCCAAATTGGAAGCTTAGCGTGTAATGCATCGCTTGCCGAACTTCCTATCTTGTTACTGATAAGGCTGAACGATACGGCTGGATCTTGAAAGACACATATCAATGGATATCTGGATTTGGTGCATGCCACGCTAAGTTTTTAGCACCCTCTTGATTGAGCCTTAGTTAGGTTGAAAACCTTATTCTATGTTATCTATTGGAGATTTTCTTGGCATTCCATTTCACTATCGAGCGAACAACCGATCGTCAGCTTACCATGATAACCATAATCAAAGGGTTCTGCGTTCAAGTCTCATGGGCCCGGCTGATAATTAAGTTAGTTGACTCAAGCTAAGATAAGAGGTTCATTGACAGAGCAGTTAAGCATATTTAAATGAACTTGCTTAATGGCAAAAGCTAATTAATCTCATACCGTTTCCTAGAGAGGCCAAGAGACAGCTGCAAAGCATGTCAGACAAACAAATACTAAAGGAGAAAAATTTAACCTATGACTCTAGCAGTCCTGAAGTAGATGAGGAATCCGGTACCGTTGAGGTCATTATTTCACCGACGGATTTTGACAGGAAGCATGCAGTTGGTGCCGATTTATTCGATGAAGTACTAGAAGGAGATCACACTGAAGATTCAGATTATGCTAAGCTGAGAAGGAAGCTTGATTGTCGGTTGATACCTCTCCTGTGTATCACATATATGCTTCAATTCTTAGATAGGTCATCCCTCAACTACGCCTCTGCGTACAACTTGAAGGAGAATCTTAAGTTGAAAGGGAATGATTATGGTAATATAGCTGCAATCTTCAATGTAGGCTACATGATAGGAACCGTTCCTGGTAATTGGCTTATCCAGAGGGTGCCTGTCGCCAAATTCACTGGATGCGCCCTGCTCGTGTGGTCTGTATTACTTATCGGCCATATTGGTGCTAGGAACACTCTGATATGATGGCTTTGAGATTCCTACTGGGACTTATGGAAGCAACGATTTCTCCATCAAGTATGATGATGTGTGGTATGTTTTATAACAAGCAAGAACAGCCATTCAGAATGTGTACTTTTCTCTCAATGAATGGTGTGGCTACAATGGTTGGTTCTCTTTTGTCCTATGGTCTGGGCCATTCCACTAGCACAAGCTTGAAGCCATGGAAACTAATTTTCATGGTTATCGGGCTTCTCAATTTTGCATGGGGTTTCGTCTTTCTGTATCTGGCACCGGACTCTCCGGCAAATGCTAAGTTTTTGGATCATGATGAGAAATTGAAGGTGATTAGTAGAGTCTCCAAGAACCAAATGGGTATCAAAGATACTGCGTTCAAGTTCTCCCAAGCATTAGAGGCGCTAAAAGACCCGAATGCGATAATCTTGGCACTAATTGGTTTGGGTTGTGGTGTTATTAACGGTGGTATTACTAACTTCATTTCGTCACTAATCAAGGGTTTCGGTTTTTCTGGCTTGAACGCAACCGTTTTGCAATTGCCAACTGGTGCTATCGAGTTTGTATGTGTTTTTTCTGCTGGTATGCTGGCCATTTCCACTAAAAAGAACATCAGGACCTTACTGTTATTTTTACTATGCATTCCCACCTTGGCAGCTTTGATCGGTATTCACCTCATCCCCTTGAAGCATAAATGGGCTTTGGTGGGCTGTTGCTGGCTTCTATACATTGTTGGGGGGCCATGCGTCATGTGCTGGATATTGATCAATGTTACAACGGCCGGATCTTCAAAGGTAACCACAACCAGGAGTATGTGGTTCGTGTTGTATACTGCTGGTAACATATTGGGTTCCAAGATCATGTATGCTAAAGAAGCTCCAAAATACATTTCTGGAATGAAGGGGTTTATAGCATCCTATGGAGGAATTATGTTCCTTTCCATAGTGTATGCATGTTTGATGTTTTACAGGAACAGAACGAGAGACCGCAAATATGGGAAGCTAACGCCTGAAAACGAGAGAGAAGGTATCATCAATGGTTTTAAGGATCTGACTGATTTTCAGAACAAGTATTTTAGGTATTCTTATTAGTTTTTTTTATCTAGTATTTATACCGTTTGTTAGTCAAATAACTATTTAGTAAACATAGAGTAGAACGTTATTGAGACTTCGAGGTTTTCAATACTTTGTCTATGAGACGGCTATGACACAGATAATCAAAGATACAACCATTTGCAGGTCTCACAGAATAATTAGAAGGATGCTTGGTTCACTCAGTTGCAGCAGAACTTTTCGATAGTTACATCATGGAAGCTTTCAAACTCTGCTCAATAAATGCAAGTCGAAGTCCACCAGTGGCGCCTATGGAAAGGCAATGCATCATGAATCGTTAGTATGAGAGGGAAAGTAAACCTGTTGGGTACCAGAGGAGTGGTTCAAATTATTGGACATTTTATCCAGCTGGATACCAAAGTTCTCAAAACGCCGCTTGCTCGTTTTTGCACATCCTTGATCAACTCCATCAATGACCTTGATATCTTTCGACGCTCTCTTACGTCTCCATTAAGAACTGTCACCATATTGAAATTCATGCGCTTCACGGACACCTGTCGAGGCAAATCTCTAACTGATCCCTGCTCTGTTGTCGTTGGAGTTTTCACGATAACGTAAAATACCCATCCCACTATCGATTAAATTGTCGTTATTGCACTACTACTTTTGATTAAAGAACCTTATCATTTAAGTCTTGTAGGTCCAGCCCAAAACAAGTTCCCAATCTACATATAGCTGTGAAGGAAGTTGGTTGCAGTCGTTGAAAGGCTTCTAGAGACGAAATGAGTTTGAAGGGGAAGAAGGACTGCAAAACTACGCTACAGCGAAACTGACTTCCCCCAAGAATTAGCAGCCTATTTTCGCCTGTTTTGTACCTCATAGAACAGATAGCTTAGTTTAACAACTAGGCAGTCCCTAAATTTGTTCAAAAAGTTCTCTCTAAATTTGTAGGTTAAAGGGTACCTCTTGGGTCTCAGAGCGTAAGCTTGTCTCTATCCCAACTAAGTACTAGATTCACTAGACTTTATAAGACTTACATCTGTAGTATGCGACCATCCCGTAGGCTGCTATTTACTCTATGCTGCCAAGTTACGCTCTTGATAGGAAAATTCACATGTTACTGTAAGGGGAACTAAGAGGTGTTCCACTATTCACCACGGTTAGGCCTATTATCCTCGTTCTGTCGTTTAGCAATTGCGAGTTTCTCGTCTAATGACGTTATTCTGAACTGCATTGTTGATGAAAAGTTTATTCGAAAATCAAGTAAAAAGCTTGGCATTTTAATGCAAGCTAGTGAAAGCTCATATCTCAACCTGCCACTGGTAAACAAAGCTGTACCAGTGCAACTGACATGCCAAAAGTTGGCTTTCTGAACTGGCTTTGTCATGAAGTATTTGGTTGTGGAAGTCGGACGTCTTTTCTGCTAGCCTTCACATCGGCTTCGATTTTGGGAACATACACAAGGGTAGGCCTTAATGAGCTATCTTCTTACGAGCCATCTTACGTCGCCCCAGGTTCTGTTCTTTGGAGTAATCTGGTGGCCTGTATGATTATGGGGATGCTACAGGATTTGAAAAAAGGTGGTTGGTTCGAACCCGACGAGTTATCGAATACATTTGTCGTGTTGACCACTGGATATTGCGGGGCTTTGTCATCATATGCTACAATGATGCTTGAAATGTTCTTGCATTCAACAAGCTTGATGCCTTCCGATATATCAAATGGCATTAAACTGCCGAACCGAGCATACGGAATTATGGAGTTTCTTTCTGTGTTACTTGTCCAACTGATTGTTTCAATGGGCTCTTACGTTTTTGGCAGAAGTTTCGCTAAACACCTCATTTTGCCTCTGGGACCTCAGATGGATCTGCCAGAAGAGAAAAACGAACTTGTTCCGGAACCGTCCGTCTCTGAAATCAAAGTCTTGTGGACCTATAAGGCCGTCAAGACTTTTCATTTAGTGCTGTCGATTTCTGCGGTCCCGCTTATAGCTCTAATTGTTGTTCTCAGTGGCGTTTACAATAATAAATCGCGCTCTCTCTGGACTTTGCCTGAATTGCTCTGTATTCCAGGAGGTCTTCTGAGATACTACTTGGCAGTTTGGTTCAATCCGTCACTTGAGTTCTTTCCTCTAGGCACTTTTTATGCCAACCAGTTTGCAGTCATTACCTTAGCTGCCTTTACAATGTGTTTGCGTGGTAGGAGCAACGCAGATCTCTCTATGCCAATTGCGAAGACCATAACTCAGTGCCATGTTCTATCAGCTTTGTCAACTGGGTTCTCTGGAACTTTGAGTACCATTAGCACTTTCATAAATGAAGGCTATCACTTACCTCTTTCAAAAGCCCTAATATATTACGGTCTCTCTATAGGTGGATCCTATTGTTTGTTGGTGGTTATGCTAGGATCAATTGCGTGGACCAGGGGTTTGACCAATAGCCTATGCTGACTATGCACCCTATCAGCTGAATATGTGATAAATTTTAGATAGAGTACGAAACAACGTTCAAGAGCTTACAATATCCGAATTATGCTTGGTTCTGCCATGATATTCTCTGCTCCACTTGAATTGTTCTTTCGTGACAGTACCATACAGCTTATCGGAACAGACCAGGCCTAAATGGAAAGTCTTAAAAGTTGTTTTGGAGCGATAATTTGCTTGACACAAGAAGAACCATCAATTACATTCCTAGGATTAAATCCGGCAAACATCGTTGCGAAATCGCGACCATAAAATACATAGTGGCTTGATTAACACTTGGGCCAAAAATAAGCGTGCAGGACCACGTCAAAGTAGCATGCAGCTAATTTAACAGATTCTCGTTCGATCTAGACATTTTTTATGAAACTTTGAATTGTGACTCACATAAGTGTCAAGCTACTCACCTTCGATACACTATGCTGCTGTCTTCATTTCATAATCAATCTTTAAAAAGCATCGGAATTTTACGTTAGACAAGTGCAGAGACCTATACAAGCTCAGAGATATTATTGAAGACTAGCATCTATAGCGAAACGCTGTTCAAAGTTGTGTGCTGAACAAGAACAAAATTTGGGGTAAACGAGCGGGCTCCACATTGCTGGATAACTGCTAGACCAGAGTACCTTTCTTATTGTTTGATAACGGCGAAGCCAGTCAATACTCTTTTCTCAAACTGACTTTGAAATTTTTGTACTATAGCATATCCTTACTGGATGGATCAGGGCCCAAAGCTACTTATAAGGCCTGGCAGATTTTGGGGTTAAAAATCTTTCATTGAACAGTGGTCACACATTTGCTAGCAGTAGCTCGCACAGGAAATGGCCTGTATTAGACAGTCGATAAGACTCTCTTCTGTCGTTGAAAATCCTAAACGCATAGGTCTCGTAAACAGGCGATATGGGAAAGCCCAGTTCAGAAGCAGCACGAGCGTGCTTGGAATTTGTGACCGGTAGTATCTAAATTATCGCTTGGACAGGCAATTCCCAGAACACGCTGCGTACACTTGATGTGCGTATTATTTCTAGCTTTCGAAGCCATGTATTGACAAGCTTGTATTTCGCGGTCTTTGACTTGATTTGGAGCACATTTACACATACAGTTGCACGCAAATCAAATCATTGACTCTTGAGTGAATAAGTACATTGCGTATAGGCCTACCTTGGCTGTCCTAATATATGTTTAGTTCTGTGATCCGAACTTTCAGCCTTGATTGAAAACTAGAACCAATCTACAGAGAAAGGTTCCGGACAAATTACAAACAAGAATAATTTATGCCGAAAGTATTACAAGAGGACTTGTTACACTATTGTTTTGAGAGCGTCGGAGTCTAATGCCCAAGAAATCTGTCTTACTTTTAACTGTGTCCTAGCTACATTCTCTCTAGCATATCTAATAGTAACGGCTTTGAAAATTTCTTCAATGGTCTGTTGGCTCAGCTCATTTTCAGAGCCGTGCGACCTCAATAAAAAGAGGGAGACAAAGAGTCAATAGAATGTGCATTTCATTTTTTACCCACAACATCAAACGAGAAAAATGAATGTAGAAGAATGGAATTAATTTACCTACAGTTGGGAAGCAGCCCGTTGATGGTCAAGTCCAAACACCCCTCGGCGAATGCTCAATAATTCGCTTTAAAAGACATAGACCTCCCCCTCCCCCCAACATTCTGAGTTCATCGAAAAGGAAT
Source organism: Torulaspora pretoriensis (assembly GCA_012851205.1). Classification (NCBI taxonomy): domain Eukaryota; kingdom Fungi; phylum Ascomycota; class Saccharomycetes; order Saccharomycetales; family Saccharomycetaceae; genus Torulaspora; species Torulaspora pretoriensis. The sequence continues at coordinate 1,059,109 of JABBEO010000005.1, forward strand.
TTCTTATAATGTTTTTGGCACTGAACAATGCTGCGGTTCTTCAGCGTAGCTGGGAGACAAACAATAAATGTTTCTATGTGTCTTAACGGCCAGATCAACAAACTATAAAGGATCTTCCAGCTGGCTAGCTGAACTGATCACACGACTGCTGCTTTTTTATGTTACGCTTTCAATGCCACCTGGTAGAGAGAGCACGTTTTTTCATTAGAAGAGAGGCAAGGAATCAACATTGTGAAATGTAATTAGTCGACTACCTTTCCAAAAGAATGTCTTATAATTTGGATGATATTTGGGTAAGTATTCAACCAGAAAAGAGGTATTGTTCGCGTGCAGAATATGCTTCTTTCAGACCGGCTTTAACAGCAAACGAGAGACATTAACTATGCGGCAGTATGGGAAAGATTTATTGTTAGGGATATGTCAATAAAGGAGGACGCTGTTCCTTTGGATAAACGAATGATGGGGAACAAACCCAGATAGACTTTCTAGCAACTGATAATATAACCTATCAAAGGACTTAAGGGAAACGGTGCAGCAGGTCCGAAGACTGCATCCGCAGGTCTACCTTAATTCACAGCGGTAACACGTAGCGCCTAGCATTTTATGAATGACAAAATGAAAAGAATTCAATGTTTCGGCTGTGCAAATCGGTACAGATGAAGTGGTCTTCATCAAAATATCAACTCCAGATTCCATTCGATTCTGTGCACGGTGGAACTCGACCAGGGAGAACAAATTAGGCCTCTTGTCTGAAAATAGCTCCGTCATGTTTTGGGCAACCACGTAGGTGTGAGAAATATGATAGTACGAACTTTGGGATCACACTCTCGAACATACTGATCAAGTGCATATTGGTAGTATATACCAAAACGGGAAGGCTTCTTAAATGAACTTATGAGTCAGTGCTATTAGAAGTTTTGGGATACTGGCTTTTACAGAAACTCAGTGTTATGGTATCAACTGCACAGGCATGTCTAATCAGTTCATTCGGGAAAAACTGGGAATATATGCCGAAAAGAGGAGACCACAACATTACCAATGACTGGAGTATAGTGCTCCTACTAGGCCGGGATTACTGAAAAGATCGAGATTCAACGCATCTAACTGCATGAGAAACGTGAAATCTGTGCCGCAGGTCTCAATTTCGCACGCTATCAAGCAGACCGAGGATTTCACCCTGGGATAACCTGCAGATCACCTCGCGATCGAAAACCAGCCATGCTACAGTTCCCTTTCGAGTTCAACTTTCTTCTTCTATTGGTGGTTGGGGCAATATGAAACTATGGTGACGTTTTTGGCATGCAGTTTTGTGCAGGCGACTCTGCACCAGCCTGCAAAAGACTCACTGAACTTTGTGGAGGACTCGACAGAAAGACACAGAGTTTGGCGCTAACGTTCCGCAACCACAAATAGAAAAGAGGCAGGAAACTGGAGCCGGCAGAATTAGAGAAAATGGAAATCCGCGTGGAAATCATTGACTAATAATTTCTCGATTGGTCGACTGACAAGAGCTATATTCTGGTGTCGGTAATAGCCTCCTTTGGAGGAACATTTCAGTGCTCATTTGACTTGAGCAGTTTCCCAGATAAGGGCTTTATTCTACGGTTAGAGGTTTCCGCCTATTTACTGCATGAAACCCCATCCTTTCCAGAGAAAGAATTGTTTCGGTACTCAGCACACTATGTTCGTTGGCCTGGAATTTTTCGCCGCATGTTATCAAATCAGGCGACAACTTTAGGTCGTCCACAGCGTAACGACGCTTTCCACCAGAGCCTTCGACGAAAACTCCTATTGGGATTGTCTGGGTATTAGATACTCTTGCTTACTACGACCGAGGAAGCGAGCATTTTGCTTCACTAACCAATACGGCTGTTGTTGGAGGTTTCTTGATTACTTACCAAGTCCAGAACGATGATGGAAAGGGAAGGTGTTGACTTCCTTGGCGGAAGCAAGTCCAGATTTTGATGCATCATGAAAACTTCCTTATTAGGTTGCACCCACAGTAAAAAAAAATGAACACGACCCAGAAGTTGAACTATCTTGGATTAAAAATATCACATCTGTCAACGGTACTAGCTTTCCGAGTCATAGTGGCTTTCTAAGTGTTATGTAGTCTTTCCCGCGCATACAGTGAGAACGAGATTGCACGACAAAAATCTTTTTGAGCAACTATTTTTTTTTCTATGCATGTTATGTTGGCTGCAATCTAACATGATTCACAGACGTGAGGATGTGGGCCTGCAATGAATTTTGAGCGCGAGCCATAAGTGGAAATCGAGTTAGCCACATGAAGAAATCCGTTCAAAAAAGTCTTGACTTTCGCATAGTCCTTGGGTCTTCTGATATGCATCTTCACCTCCAGCATATATTGCTCATTTAGCATGCAGCAAAGTATCCAGTTGCGACGCGCCTTCCGAGTCTTCTTCTTTGCCTTCACAATTTCCTATTTAGTTTCCTTCGAAGAAAGGTGGTTCGCAGTTCAAGAACAGTACTGCATACCGTGCTAAGAGAAGGTGAACTCCTACTGTTACCATAAGAGATTTCACATCATTCCTTTCCTATTTTGAAAGCCCGTTGGAATGAAGCGGATACACATCCTCCCTACAATCAGGACTATATTCCTACTTTAAGACACCCGCATCACTATTTTTGTAACCGCTACCCAGTTTAGTCGGTTTGTCCGGCGAAGAAGACAGGATTAAACGTGGCTTCGTCCGCAGCCCCAATGACAGTATTATGGAATGACTACCGTTTAAGGCGTGAGGTGCGGAAAGGAGGACATAATATCCAAAAATTCCAAAATGAGCTAACGTTCCCTGCCCGATGTATGTTTGAGAAGCAGACCTTGTTTACTAAAGGCTGCTGAGAAGCTCTCTTTGGAGCTTTGCGCATTTTGAAGGGGTGTTGTGTATAAACTCGACCTTTCTCGAGTAATTTGAGATACGCATATTTCGCCATAATAGGCCAAGCTGTTTTCGAAATGGCAAGCCTAGGTTACTTCATTGCCTTTTTACTTTACCTGAATGGGTGTTTAGCCTACAGCCAAGGTTGTCTGCCCGAAGGTAAGGGTGCGACTGGTTTTAACGTCAGATACTACCCGTACCAACTGAACGATGCAAAGACCTTTAGAGATAATAACTATTTGAAAGGAGGATATGCCAATAACCCTTCTCTAGGTTCCGTTAGTGGGGTGACCAACTTGGCAATTAGTTTTTCCTGTCAACTCAACTATTGTAATAACCACCCGGTCTACAGCACGGCCTTCTATGGATTTAACACAACTTCTACGAACTCCACTCTGGAGATTACTGGTTACTTCCTAGCGAAGCAAACCGGTACCTACAAAATCAAAATTCCTGTCATTGATGACTCTGCAATTTTGCAGTTTGGCAACGGCGTTGCGTTTGATTGTTGCAAACAGAATGCAAGTCCAATTGGCAGTAGTGAGTTCACAATCAACGGTGTGAAGCCTTGGGAAGGTAACGTTGCTTCAACGTCTGCGAATGTCGATCTAACCGCTGGTTACTACTATCCCATCAAACTTGTCTATACCAACGCAAGAACACTAGCTCATTTGGAATTCCAGATGACTTTGCCGGATGGTACCACCATTGAAGATTTTGCTGGATATGTTTATTCCTTTGAAGATGCACCAGCACAGCCTAATTGTGAGGCACCAATTCCAAATCAGAGTATCGCGTACACACCATGGACTGGCACCTTTACTTCGACCTATTCCACCTCAAGAACCACTGTGAAGGGCTCTAACGGTGCCAATACTGTCAGCACCGTTTACTATGTTGAAACTCCTGAAGAACATGGCGTGTCTACGACGTACACTCCATGGACTGGTACCTACACCTCGACCTACGCTACCTCTCAGACCACTGTGAGGGGTTCCAATGGTGTCAACACTGTCAGCACCATTTACTACATCGAGACTCCACAAGGTCACGGTGTGTCTACCACGTATACTCCATGGACCGGCACCTATACCTCAACCTACGCCACTTCGCAGACCACTGTCAAGGGCTCCAACGGTGTGGACACTATCAGCACCATTTACTATGTCGAAACTCCAACTACCAAATCTGGTATCGTGTCTACGACGTACACTCCATGGACTGGTACTTTCACTTCGACTTTCTCGACTGAGACCACCAAGACTGTGGGTACTGACGGTATCACCACTCCTGAGACCATCTACCACGTCGAGACTCCAAACAAGGGATTAGTCTCTACGAGCTACACTCCATGGACTGGTACTTTCACCTCGACTTTCTCGACTGAGACCACCAAGACTGTGGGTACTGACGGTATCACCACTCCTGAGACCATCTACCACGTTGAAACCCCAGGCTCCTCTGGAGTTGTATCTACGAGCTACACTCCATGGACCGGCACTTTCACTTCGACCTACTCGACTGAGACAACCAAGACTGTGGGTACTGACGGTATCACCACTCCTGAGACCATCTACCACGTCGAGACTCCAAACAAGGGATTAGTCTCTACGAGCTACACTCCATGGACTGGTACTTTCACCTCGACTTTCTCGACTGAGACCACCAAGACTGTGGGTACTGACGGTATCACCACTCCTGAGACCATCTACCACGTCGAGACTCCAAACAGTGGTATCGTGTCTACGAGCTACACTCCATGGACTGGTGCCTTCACCTCGACCTACTCGACTGAGACCACCAAGACTGTGGGTACCGATGGTATCACCACTCCTGAGACCATCTACCATGTTGAGACTCCTGTCTCTGCCTACTACGCTAACTCGACTTCCAACAGTAAGACAAGATCAGAGTCTCAGACTCTCTCATCTCAAGGTGAAAAGTCAATAGTCACCACCACCTCTGAAGGTTTGACATCTGTTTACACCACCACTTGTCCAGAGAGCGAGTCGTCTTCAAAAACTTGGACTTGGACTACCCTAACTACCACATCGAACGGCGTGACCACAGTATACACCACAACATGTCCCGAGAGCGAAGCCTCTTCAAGTAGCAAGACCTGGACTACCGTGACCACCACATCGAATGGTGTGACCACAGTCTATACCACAACACATCCTGAAACTGGGGGTTCTTCCGCTTCACGGACATTCTCTACTATTACACCAACTTCTGAAGTTGTAACTAGCACCGTTGACTCTAGCGTCCCAGAGAATGACAAGAGCGGTATTTCTGAATCAACCCCAACTATTTCAGCGGACAGTGTCACGACCACCGCTCCAACAGTTATATCTGAGAGCGACAAGAGCGGTATTTCTAAATCAACCCCAACTATTTCAGCGGACAGTGTCACGACCACCGCTCCAACAGTTATCTCTGAGAGCGGCAAGGCCCAAAAAACAATCAAGCCTTCTGGTGGCACCCTAAGCGAACAAACTACGACGTCCAGTGCCAACCCAGGTTACAGATCCACAGTTACCACTGTAGCTTCTCAGAAGACAGGCTCTGAGACTTTAGCTTCTTCAACCAGAAAAGATGATACCCAGACGTTTAGTCACTCGACTGTGACTTCTGTCGTTGAAGAGCAAACACCTTACAGTACTGCAAGCTCTGCCACCCAAGGAAGCTCGGTCTATATCACTTCTTTTGCTGGTGAAGCACCCACAAGAGCCATCAGTTACTTGTTGCTGGCACTTCCTTTGGCTTTCATCTGAGAGACGTACCCTAACTAGAGTTGAGTAGTATATATGTAACACCACTGATGTATTATTACCTGGGGCCCGGATCTAGCAAGATAGAAGAGCGCTGTGAGTCGTTCTTGCTGGATGCGAGATGCCAACCGGCCTAGGATTTCAGATCTCGGCCTGAAAGTGTTTAGTCAGTTGAGATTGATGTCCTGTTCGCTTACTGCCTATGCTTTAAGGTAAGATTCTTTCATCTTCACTTCAAGCGCCTGGATTTCGAAACTGATAGAGACGAGTCCTCTTATATAAAAACCGTTTTCGAGATCAATCTGACGTTAAAAGGCCTTGAGGTAAATACATTGCTATACTGTGATTCGACTATGGTATGATTTTCTGAGGTCATTTCAGATATGAAGATAGCATATATATATAGGGTTGAATATAAAGACTTTATTGTTGGGAGTTTTACAGTCTGGGTCTAGTGCTAAGTAAAGTAGATTATAAGAGAACTAGACCTGACCTGAAGAGTGTTTCAATAGATGTGAACAAAAAGCTGTTCGCTCCTTTGAAAGAATGAGTGCGAATTTAAGGAATGAGCAGTTCTCCAACTCTAAAGTAAAAAGCAATGAAATGAAAGTGATTCTGATAAAGATTATCAATATCTAGTGTAGATACTAAGTGGATATGTAGTTGTCTAATAAGTAGCACAAGAAATGTCGAGGAGATTATGGTTGACCGCTTAAAAAGAAAGGGAAGTGAAGCGGCAATGAAGAATTAGAGAATGGGGAGATGTATTACTGCCATAAAGGCGGCAGTGAAGTAGTTTCTCAACTGCAAAGTCAGAAGTAATCAAAACGGGCGTGCTTATGTACATTTACGTTTGTGAAAGATTGAACAGTGGTACAGGAAATCAGGATCTAAGAGGGTTTCAAAAATCCGCAGGAACTAGGAAGGGAGAGCGAGGTATGAATACCTTACTAGCTACGTCGAACTGTGTTCCAACCGATTTGCAACTCACACGACTGTGCCCACCAATGGTACTTAATCAAAACACCAACTAATTCACAGCAATAACTAGCGGGCAGTGTTTGATCCATAAACGTTCAGACACTACTAAAACGAATGAAACAACAAGAAATCCATTGTCTGGCAAGATGTACTGATGTTGACTTACCATTTACGAACTGGTCATTTGGAGTTGTTCGGGATCATGGTCCAGGTCACGAACGTCACAAAGCCAGATGTTGGCCAGTTGTGCAGTTAGTAAAAATTGCAGGGATCCATGCGGTAAAACGGGAAGCCTGGAATAGGACCAGATATCAAAGAGCTTAACAGAGGGTACTGACGAGCATTGAATGGGTAGTATTGAGCCAAATATTCGTAATTAGCGATGTGAATGTCTTCGGTGGAGAAAGCAGACCTCAAGGCACTAATGCCGCACGTCGGAGACAGTTTGGGAAATATTGCAAGATGATAGAGCCGTGCGCCTTGTAGGTATAAGTGTAAGCCCTCATTACCGGTAAGGGAGGGCCATATAGTGTGAGGTCGTGGTGCGCAGAATTGGCGGGCTCAAAGGCGTATTCACCGCCGATCGTTCATTCTACTCCATATTCAAACGTCAATAGAGGCGTCGTGATGGGATTGCTGTTCTGGCGCACGGGTGCGGGCAGTTTGGCCCTGGCGCCGCTTACGAGATACCTCATATTGAAGCTTCGGAGGTAATTGGTGCTACGGATATGTGTTACATTTTCTTTTGCATCTCTTTCCAGTAAGCCTCTTGGTACATCCGGATCCTTCATATGCCGACATGCCCGGTAATAAGTCCAACGGAACCCCCAGACTTTATTTGAAACCGAGCAGCGAAAAGTTCATTTAGCATATGACTGGCGCCCTATTGCAGTCTGCTGACTATCTAATACCGATAAAGCTCTGAACGCATTGACGCCGATTGAGTTAGTTGACCAACACGAAAACGTTTCAATGCACTCGCTTGTTAAATTTCGGCTTCGGACTTTAGTGAATGCCCGCCTCACTTTGCGGCACAATCTTTACTTCATTGGCAGCTACCTGTGGCTAGTTCTTCACTCCTTTAAAGGGAATTAGGAACGTCTGCAATTCCGTGGAAGTTGAAAAATATGAACGAGGGGCCTGCTTTGGTGTAGCGAAGGATCCAGCGCCGTTCTCTCTTCAGTCGGAAGAATATGCGCCCGATATAACTGGAAAATGCCTTTGGCCCTTTAAGTTTGAGTTACGGAGTAAGATCTTGGATCTAAAAGTCTGCGTCTCTGCGAATGTTACAAACCGAGTTTTCACGAGGGAAATTTTGATTGTGTACTGTGAATTGGCTACTCGAATACTAACTCGACTGGTTTCTAAAGCGACCTGCTACTGCGGGTTCTAAAATTCCAGAAATTAACCCGATCAAATCCTGCATAGATCTTCCCCAACATCGGAGGACAGATTTTGAGCACACGCCGTCGCAAATACTAATGATCTCGATTTACTCCATGTAGATCGGTTGCGCCCAAGGCGTTCATAGATGTTGAGATCTATGTCCCGCGTACTTCTTGTATGGTATGCCTACCATGCTATTGAGGACCTTCAAAGGGGTCATATCATACTCTCCACCTCTTTGACTACTTTCCTGTAGGGTCGCCTGCATCACATCGGACCACTAAGGTTGAACAAGTCCTCGAAACTACCTTGCTTTCGTTGCAAGCAGAAAGCAACCGGCACCCCTCTTGAGAAGCCAGCATATTATTGACCCAGCTAGCACCCAAGTGAGCCGATACCTTTCTTGTAAACTAAATCAGAGACAACACAACCCTGATGTCAGAGAATCTTCGTGAAATTAAATCCTGTCTCTGATACTGGGGACAATTAGATGCAGGACAAAAAGGGTACATCTTGAGCAGATCAAAATTGCGCATCAAGGCTCTCAATCCTACGTGTGAAAACTTCATCCCAAAACGAGGCGAGATGTTCCATTGAATTATCCATCATAAAAAATTCAAGCTCTGGGTCAGACGGAATTATAGCCATACCTTCCTTGAATGGAGTAGTTGACTCTGTTGCCTCTCTGTTGACATCTTTATGCTCCCCATTTTCGCTGCCGGGTGATAATAGAGCATCCTTTGACTTCATTCCACCATACTGCATTACAGCTTGGGAATAAGGTGATTCCTTATCAATGGTGGTTAAGATAGCATATAATGGGCTTTTGAAGTCAAAAACACTTCTCGCAATGTCTACAAGTTGTCCTCCATGCTCCTTAAGGTGTTCGAAAAGCTGTTCCAGAGATTTATCGTGGGTTTCCATGTAAGGGTGAGAGAATATACGAGTTGAGATAAAGCAGAAGAAAATGCCTACCACAAAAGGATCCCTGAGTGAGATTTCCCCAAATTGTCTGAAAAGATCACATATTCCGTACATCAAAGTTATTCTGAAAGAGAATTTTTCCTGCTCTATTTCTTCAGGGCCTGCAACCGCTTGGAAAGACAGACTCAACATGAAATAGGATACCAACCTTCCATATTTGACAAGATCTTTAGTACCTTTAAGCTTAAGGACATTTAATAAGCCAGTTTCGGAGTTGTGAGATATGCATATAGTGGCTCTTTTGACCATATCTTTGACCACTGGAGTTTGATTGTCACTGACGCACTTTTGAAATCTCGTGAGGAAGCTGCATAGGGTTTGCGATATGTAGGCGATTGTACCTCTTATGAACATGGAAAGCTGACAACAGTGCTGATCTTGGAAATCTGTCTCGATGTCTGGTGCTAATGTAGTACCCAGTAATTCAAGAACTTCATGCAGATAATCTAGTCTCATCTTAACATCATCGACTCTGCTTTCCTTGAATTCCCATGAGCCTTTGGAGGTATTTCTGTAGCGCGTGAAATCTTGACTGTAAAGCACTGATGAAAACACTAATGTGATTATTTTGGCAAGCAGGATATAAATAAAGGTTGTTGCCGTTTCTTTATCTAGGGCACTTAAGTTCACGTTTTTCACCAAAGAGAGGCAATCCATGCTTTCATCAACGTTAAGAGCCATTACCTCACGAGGAAAGAGGCAATCACACATGCTTTCGGGTATCGATGGAAAATGACCGGTGCTGATTGCATACCATCTGTCCCACCAGAAGCCATGCCACCAAGCTTTTCGCCTTTCGTTCGCAGCCTTCTCGCTCATTCTGACGTAATACTCCCAGCGGCCGTACCCACAGTCAAGGAGTAAACGGCAAGCTAAAGCAATAAGTCTTCCTGCGAGCCTGAGATCGAATGCCCAGTAGAAATGTTCAACCACCTCTATCAAAACTTCCGGACGCAGCTCACTCCCAAATGGACTTGAAAAGGCTGATATGCCAACAGTGTCGCAACAAATACTCGCCAGCTTCGTGACACATTTGATGTATATTTCGACTGAACTTGAATTCAGCATTGGTTCTCTAAAAATACAATTCAAGCGCCGTAGCACATAGAGGCATAACTCCAGCCCACCTGACGCTCTTTTTGTCGTCCTTTCCCGTAACAACGCAAGTTCATTGTCGACATTTGAAGGCAACATGCGAAGACAATCTTCAAGCTGGCTTAAATAATCGCTCCTTAGACTAAACTTGACATCTTGACTCGCATACACTTCTGTACTTAGGTCCAACAGCTTGAAAAGAAGACATATCGTTTTTCGCGTGTCTTCATCATCTCGGATTCGCATAAGCTTCGTTAGTAGAAAGCTTAAACCTCCCGGAGTCAAGTAAACAAAGGGCGTGTAAAGCCCCAAAAGACCGTTTAGTGGACGGCCATGCTTAGATGTCGACCCGGTGGCAAATATATCGAGAAGATGCGGCTCCTTCATTATAGCTGTTTCAATAGATTCATCCGCCGCATAATTCGCTATTTCTTGGTACTGCATCTGTCCGACAGACCCCAGATCGATCTCGTTTAGCGCAGAAATAGCTGTTTCAATGGTAGACTTGACCTTACCAGACTCTTGGGATCTGAGCTGCTTTGACAGATACTGCAACGACGTTCGCAAAGATACCAGGTCGTGATTTAATTTCACTGGTAGTTGTAAAAGGGTGTTCTGTGATGTCTTACCGTCCTGCGAGTAAACACATTGCAACCCAGAAGCCACACAATTAAAACATTGAGCAGATCCACTACATTTGATCTTTCTTTTACGGCAGTTATCACAAGCTCTCGCGGTCCTGGAGGGTTTACTCACTCGCCCCATCCTTTGTGCTGAAGTTATAAACACCGATTGCAAACCCTGAGCTCGTCAAAGATACACTTCCACATCAGTAGCAGCAGTAGTAGTAGCAGTAGTTTGTTTGTTAAAGATGTTAGCCTATAAACCAAGTTCCTCGCTGCACCGCGGGAACGCTCTTCACACGTGACTCCCGACGCGGCGGGAGTTCGGGATTTCCGCCTTAACATCAGTCCTGTTGCCAATACATCTCAAACAGCCATTAGATCATCGATGTCTTCAACCTATATAAGGTAGGCGGGAGATGGATTCTCTCCCGTTCTCTCCCAGACCAGCCAGGAATCTCGATACCACTGAACTCAAAATAAATCATGTCACAACCACAATCTAACAACTCCAATGGATTTACGTTGTACCATTACGAGCCAAATAAAGGAGCTGCGATTCTCTTCGTAATACTCTTTCTGCTGAGTACAATCATATACGCCTTCCAAGTGGGTATAACGGCACAGAGAGCATCTGTCAGGCAGAAGCGCGGCATCCTTCAAGTCTTCCCTGATAGGATGGATATCGACACCGAAGGCATAAGTAAGTCCGAGGGTTTGCCGTCTGAGCCAAGCTTTTCGAGATCGGCACAGAACAAAAAACTTAGACTTTCTTCGATGGTCTGCTGTTTCATACCCTTCTTCATCGGCTGCATGATGGAGGCCGTTGGCTACATCGGACGCACGATCTCAAGCTCAGACAAAGAAGCGCTTCACCCGTATATTGTTCAGAGTGTGTTGCTGCTCGTAGCGCCTGCACTGTATGCGGCGTCAATATATATGCTTTTCGGCAGGTTATTGACGTCGCTGGAATGCCAGAAGTCGTTGCTAGTTTCTTCAAGATTTAGTACGTCGATATTTGTGACTGGTGACGTCTTCAGTTTCTTATTGCAGTCATCTGGAGGCGGCCTGATGGTCAGAGAAGATGGCCTGGATACCGGGAAGGTGCTGATTATTGTAGGGTTGGCTGTGCAGATTATCTTTTTCGGTTTTTTTATTATCAACGAGCTCCGGTTTTCGATGAGAGTGCCCAAACTTTGTCCCTTCTATTGGAGCATATCTCGAAAGTGGTTCGTTTTCAACATGGCCTTGCAAGTTTCTAGTGCTCTAATCATGGTGCGTTCTATCGTGAGACTGATTGAATTCATACAGGGGTTCGACGGGTTCATTATCTCTCACGAAATGTTTATTTACGTCTTTGATGCTCTGCCCATGTTTCTTGTGAGCGTTGTATTCTTCATTGGATCTTACTATGGAGACATATTTGAAGTTATTCACGAATGCAGCAAAGCTGATTACCGTGCGTAGTGTGCAATGCATCTAACGGCTGTGTGCTCTAGGAAGAGGAAGAGGGAAATGTACTATTATGCACTTTTCATTATAGCATTTACTGAACATTAAGATATGTCTTGTTTGATTTGGTAGATGAGGTGGTATAACCATCTGTCTAGAACTCTTGCATGTAACTTCTCTACGATGTTAAATCGCAGCAACCTCGGAACTACTTACGCCGACATCTCCAACATTTGGCGATTATAATGATAGCGCTTTTTCGGCTGAGCAGGAGAACAGGCGTCGAAGGAAGTTATTTTTATCAAAATGATGTAGTTGCCTATGGTTACAGCCTGAGTTTTCTTTTGGCTTCTCCCGCCAGCATTGTTAAAGTCTTTAGCCACAGGTATGGAGCAGGACGTAGCGGCCAATCTGGATCCACTTCTTTTACCGATAATGCGCTGCGCGTCAAGAATGGAGACTACACCTACACTGTGCGAAAGAGCTGCTCCTTCAAAATCATGCCAATTCGATTGTTTTCGTAGTCATGACAACCCGGTGCACTGTTGTGTGCATCTGGGACTACAGACGGGAAGTGTAATGAATTGTTACAATAAACATTGTCCTGATAGGCAGTGAGGAAATTGTAAGATTGCCTACCCTCTGGGAAACTATTCGGAAGCCAACGCCTAAATGGAAGTTATCGGGTCTTGCTATTTGGGTCAGACGCCATACTTTAAGCAACCGGGCTAAAGTTGAGCTTTATGGTCATGAAAATGGCCTGTAACATATCCTAAGCTGCCAGTAGTGTGTCAAGCTTGGCATCGACTCTTGGAAGGGTGTCTGTTTTCTTCTGTAGACTGGATTTGATAATCAGAGATTACATACTGTTGCGTGGACCATGCATTAAGAGACAGGAAGGGAGAAAAGAAAAAGAAGTTAATCAAAAATTGAAGAACAATGAAATCATGAGAAGTTACCGAAACAGCCGTAATATATCGGTTGGTGGATTATAGCGTAAGGCATAGCTAAGTTTGATGCTAAAGAGACTTGTATAATCAGTTTCAGGTCGCCTGGTTTCCTCACCTCAATTAGACGATCTCCTGTTGGCAATCGCCCACAAACTCTGGTAAATTCCTACTGTACAGGCTACCCGGTAAGAACCGAGAAATATTCACTATTGAAGACTACAGAGTCCCCTGGGCAACTTTATGTCAATCGTTCTATTATTTTACGCATTTTCACTAGGTCGGGCACTGGCTAAACTTTCAGATGAGTGCGTCAAGTACCAAGATGTTGTTATGCTTATGATGGCTTCTGTTCTTCTCTTCTTCTACTACCGGTCCGTACGAGCTAATGAAGGCGAAAACACCACTCCAGGCGTTGCAGATAGTACAGATTTAGCTCCGAAGAAAGACCGACTGCGATCTCCGATAAACCGTACGTCTGAGCTAGATGACAGGCCTCTATTCCATCGCCAGGAGGTCCGCACTTGTAGGCGCGTGCCGACAGTTTGCTGGTTATGTGCTGTCGCTGCCGTCGCAATAGGAACACTTGCTATCTACCTGAGTAACGATAAAAAGTGTGAAGTATCGTCGGTATATTTGACTCGGGCCGGTGGCTATAATGTTTACTATAAATACAAAGCGACTGGTGGTACTGACTGCGACACGACGGCTCAGCGTGATACCCTAGCGGGCTTGGTCAAGAAATGGATGAAAGACAATCATAGCGGCAAAGTTTGCGCCTTTAACTGTCTATATATGGCACATGGCGACACGTGGAAAGGGTTTGTCACTTTTGGCACAGATCGCTGGTTTGTAACCAATGCTAGATGTGACGAAACGACCGGTGAGTATTCATTTTGTGAAAACGGTAGCGTAAACAATTTAGGCAAACGCACAGTTGTCGAACAGCCTACGAGTGCGCTAATATAATCCGTCAAATAGCTGGGCAGATGACGGAGTGACACCAGATTTACGTGCCTTCCTCTGTTGCTGATGTATACAGCTCGAAAAGTACTGGACGTGTCAGAGTGGAGACATCTGACCAGCACAGTATCTGCTAGCGTTCACAGATGAATGCACCATATTCAATTGGTGTATCCATTCAGAGACAAATTTCTATCAGCGCAACAGAACGTTTTGTCGTATCAGTAGAGTTTTTGAGAATCGATTCCAAACCAAAGTCCTGTTTTCAAATGAGCCAAGCGTAGCTCACTAGCAGATACAGCCGGCGATTCTTGCGCAAAAAAGGAATATTTGAGCGGTCCCCGACAGTTTGATATTCGAAAAGCAGTGGAGTGGCAGAACGTATGAACCTGTTACCTCCAAATAAGTGTCGAACGTAACTTACTCCGGTAGACCTGCTCGACGGAAAATGGTTCTGCGCAGTCAAGTTTGCTACACTGCCTGTACCATTGAACATCGGCGACCCACCCATTATCAAGGCTGGCCTAACTGACTTGGACGCCATAAAAAGTTTCTGTTCGTAGCAATATTGGTCCAACAACGCCCGAAAACTCCCGCCCAAAAGCCCGATACAAATGAATCAAAAGCGACCGCGGTTGACAGCCATGCGTTAACTACCTGTATGGCAATAGCTGAATGTGCGCCAAGGATTTTTTGCAAAAGCATAAGATGTCTGCGTGAGTGTGTTTTGATATTTAGCCAGAAAGCAAAACTCAACTCAAAGACTGCCCATTGTCCATTGCCGAATGTCAATGCCTTGAAGTAGTATAATTTTTTGTCAGTTTCAAACTTCCTGGATATTCCATTGACTGATACAATTTGTTCTGTGATAAAACCATTTTCAAGACAAATATGATGCCCAATGATCTGACGGGGGACTAGTTGTAGTCATGAGATTGGACCGGGCCATTTATTGACACTTGACAAAAGGACAAGTAGCGAAGTTGGTTTATGTTCAGACGATCCAGTGGGCTATTCGCTCGAAGCAATTTCAAGACATACTTCACAGTCCAATTGACCCCCGAATCAGGCTAGGATTTACGCAGGAAAGAAGAAAGGTAGATATTTTGCTCAGATATGGCTGGATTCACTCTGATCTTCGCGACGAAGTGCTTGCGTGACACTGGATATATTTCCCAGATTGGAGGTTGCAGCTACAATATCTCGTGAGACGTGGCTTTTTCTACTTTAAATATCAGAGGACTAACTCTTGAGCTTCAGCGGCGCCGACCACACGTAAATTTTCTGTAGTGACTTTTATCGAGGGGTTTCAATAGCCAATATACCCTGTGGAGGATTGCAGACACGCAGGTGATAAGCTTCTCATGTTAGAACCCTCATTATCGATGATAGTAGATCTTGAAGTAGTGACCAGTACTACACAGCTGATGGGAGTCTCTTTCATTATGGTTAGTCCATCACGCAGGAGCTCTAAAGCTGAGCAAAGATTTTCAAAAAGCATAGCTACTGAAATCTAGCACATATTTGGGACAGAGAAGCCTTGTATCCAAGTTGTGCGCTTAGCACTACGTTTCACTGGTGGAAAGTCTTATTCTTGGGTATAGCGCGGCAAACTCAAATCTTTCGGGTATGAAATTGGCACAGAGCACATTTTAAGATGCTGTTAGTACGTTCAGCTTGCCATTGACTCTCAAAGAGGTGTGCGTCTTGAGTTGTAGGCTAAACTTGACGGTCGGAATTGATGTTTTGTTGAGTGGACTATGTATTAAGTGTGAGATAGAAGGAGAAGAGAAGAGAGAAAACTAAGAATCAAGGAACAAAATAAACAAAGAGAATAGTCAGAACAGCTGTAAGAGAGCGATTGAAGGGCTGGAGGTGGCAAAAGATTGAGTATGATCATCAAGAGAACTGCATGATCAGTTTCAGGCCTATAGTTCGCCTCTTTACTGCGTTAAATGCGTTCAGCCACATTCAGAGGTGAATTGGCAGCCTGGATCTCCAAATGAGCCTGTGTCTATTCAATGAATGGCAGGGAGCCAGAGGATTGAATTTTACGTGTGTTATGAATTTTTGAAGTACGAGAAAGAGCGAGGAAGTGCATGTACCCTCGACGTTACTCCAAATAGGCGGAGAAGAAGACAGCTCTGAGACTACAGTGGCCTTGCAGACCAGAGACAAGACAAGATCCATATAAGCAGTCACCTTGAAATGGTTTGCTGGCTTTCAATGGTTTTAGAAGCCAAGCGGCAGCGACAAGCGATCTGTCATTTGAATTAAGCGCAAGAATTACAACAAGATCAAGAAAAACAGGAGATGGCAGCACAACAGCCTCTGAGGTACTATCCGGATGACCAAGTATGTCGATGTGTGTGGTCTCAAAGAAGGTACGCACCGCGCAGTATGCTACAACCGAAGTAACTCGACGAGATTGGAACAAGAACAAATTGACCCGAGAGTCAATCGATCTGCGAAAGCATGAAGCATGCGCGACTGAGTGTTAGCAGACTGTCCAAGAGCTTACGTCGGAGAGGTTTGGCGTTCTGCAATCAAGGGGAATGTCGCAAGAAGTAACGACTGGATGGAAATTGGAGGATGGGAGCGATCCCTCTACAGCTGCAGAGCCGTTGGCTAGCGATCAGCATTTTCACACACTTGAGGCCATTTGAATAAAAGTAAAGCCTGCCCCGTTGCATGTGTGTTGAAGTTCTTTCCACCCCTGTCTATCCCATAGCGCTTTCAACACTAAGCGAGTCCGCGTCACAAGCACGACCGGAAGGCGACTATATAAGATGCCCACTGCCGTCCGCACGACCAAGCTGAGAGCGTACAAGTGCTGGCCCGCCTGTCTAGCTTGGCTGAACACACCAACGCCCTGAGCATTCTCTTTACAAGCTGTGTTTGTGAGACGCGTTACGAAACGCGTCGCGTAAAGATCTGAAAATTTTCACCAGAAAATGGGAAGCAACAAAAAGAGACATACAAGTAGGTCTCTCGGCAGTCTGCTGGCCCCGGAACGTGAAGCAAGTGGATGCTTGTTTGTTTACGACTGTCTGACCAAGTCTGTAGCCAGCGACTTGGGTTCTAGTGGAATGAATGTTGGATAGAGATTGAACTATCAACAGGCTCAATGGACAGTTACAGCTACAGCAGCTAGAGCGTTTAGAATACGTTCTTGGCTACCACCGGCCTGCGTCTCACGACAGAGTTTCAAGGACCACAGAATAAGAACAGGAAAAGAATGGGATACTCCAGGTAGTCTATTGGTCAAAGGCGCAGGCCCAAAATGTAGACGTTGAAAGATGAGAACACTAGGAAGTGCGGTAGTCCGATAAGCAGGATATATGGGGGACCACTACCACTGCAACAGAGCAAAGATGAGATGGAGCTGTATCGGAAGGATCCGCTCAGGTGCCATCACATCAGCTCTGTGCAAAGGCAGACGGCCCAAGCTTCGTGTGTGAGAGCGGCATCTTGGAGACGCTGTCCAATTAGCAGCCAGCGAGAAACTGTGAAAGTTACAAGTGCAAACTGACCAACTCAAGTGAACTTCGAGGCAGTAAGACGTAAGACCAAAACCTATACGACCAAGAGAGAGAGCTGACAGTTTGAGAGTTTCATTGAGACGACTAGAAACAATTAAAGCTTTGAACTAGATCTCGCTATGTAAATGGAGTTACGAGCATGACCATAATCTGACATTGCCTGACACTGATGTTCACAGAGGGGAAACCCATAGTGCCCGACCCTTGATGGAACAGAACGTTGGGAGAACAAGCCAGTCTCGTATTACTACGCTCTGTGGGAAGAGAATGATCCAACGCAATACTCCACGCCAAGGCTCGTAAATGCAAGAGAACCAGGTCAAGTCTTAGCCATGCTTCAAGCGGTGAATCCAGAAGGACAGACTAGGGCTGTAACAAATGTGAGTGCTACAGAGTGGGCCAATGAATATGCTCAGCGACTCATATTGTGATCCAATGAGACTTCCTGTTAAGCATTGTACCGGTTGGCGCGAGTTCGAGTTCTTGGCCAGGTTCGTCTCGGTAGTCGGGCATTTGAACGTGGTATTCGAAGCGAAGGACCCCTGGAATGAAACGTCTGCTCAGAGACAGATATGGGCATCACTTCTGGGGTCAGGAGCTGTTGCGTTGCTGCGTGACATAGATACTTCCTAAGTTGTCGATATGCGTTACAGTTGGTATTGAGACTCGACAAAGTACAGGAACGAAGCCAGGAGAGATAAGCTTGGTTCAACCCAAATAACAAAGCAATAGTCTGTGCCTGGACCATAGTTGCGTTAACCCGAAGCTCTCTCAGTTCGCTCGTTCCGGAACGGTGAATTGAGGGGGAGAGTTCTTCCACCAGATTACGTCAAGTGGTTCGGATAGAAGTTACAGTACAACCAGCGAGACAGATGGGAAATGGAGTCCTCTAGACTACTCAAGCAGACAAGAGGGGGGCTGAGCCTGTTGCAGTGCCAAGGGCAAAAGAACAGCACCAGACAAGGCACGCACAGGGCTAGTCGCAACGTGAAAGCAATTGGCTTGTGTCACACACGGGCTAGTAAAGCGAGAGAGCTGTCTGCAGCGTGTCCCTCTCCATGGCTCGAGATGCCTGTGGGAATCTTGGAAGTTACAGCTGCCAGTTTGTTGCAGCGCCCGTTCACGGTCTTTGCCTCTGGTGACAGCTCGTATGATTCTCTTGTTCAAAGCCTGGGAATAGTCGGGCAGTCTGACCAGGACTGAGTAGAGGCCATGTGTTGGGGCTCTGTTCGCCTCGCCCCAAGCTTGCTTTTCCTAAATAGGAAAAGCAGGGTCAGTGAGCGTTGAAGCGAAAGACAAATTCGTGAAGCAAGGCAAGCATGGGACGATGAGTGACAGCAGAAAGTGATGCGTAGGCATAGTATGAGACTGACTCACGTTTATTGAGAGAGGATGTCAAGGGGAATGCAAAGAGGTTAGCCAGGCCAGGTCGCTAGCAGCCTAGACAAACTTTAGATGCCAAACCAGGTACATTGGCACCAAGTCCTGGTACAATGTGGTTGAGACTGTGATGCTTTCTGTGTTTCTCGCTTTGTTTGTGCTGAAGGAGCAGGCATGTGTGGTTAAGAGTGGATTATGTATCGGTTCTCTGGGAAATTGAAGAAAGTTGGTTGGTAAAGCGTGGAACGGTAAGGGTGACTGACTGGGAGTAGACTGGAAGAGTAATATAAGGCAGGCTGTGAATGTACAATGCTGAAAGTTCTGAGGCACAGGGGAGTTATGTTGTGGTGGAAGTCAATGAAATGGATCACCTATACCTGAGAGTAAAGAGTCGCGAAGTATCAATCGACACAACAAAACTAAGACAACACAGTACCAATATCAACACGAGTTTGAATGCTTGTATCGATGAGCAAAGACCAGATCAACGATGGTTGGGAAGAGAAGAGTGTCTGTGTCAATGCTTGCGGCAAAGTAAGAGAGAGAATAGTCCACGGATCGCCGATGAAAAGGGGAGAAGCATTGATGGGACTGATCAGTTGGTTGTGATG